>CM073768.1:35192407-35303664 GCA_037158775.1 Hetaerina titia | reverse complement strand
GAATGCGCTATGCTTTTGCATACTGATTAGACTCATTAATATCATTGTCGATGTGGATAATAAAAAAAGCCCGATATATTGGGTTACATAAATCATTATCGACAATATCGACGATATTATCGATGTATACCATAAAATATATGGCCTTTTGATAGAGCGGATATAATCGATACGGCGATATTGCCAATGTTAGATATTTCCGAAATATTTAATGTTGGCAGTGTGTAAGATTTGGTCAATACTATCCATGTAAGATACACGGGGTACAAGGGCGTCCAGATGGACGACACTATGGATAACAGAAATGTCGATAAGACGATAAAGCTGGTATGATGGAATTTATGATGAAATCGATATCGTCATTGCACGATATTCCCAATCCGGTCGACATTAAAACGTATATCTACCCAAAAAAGTAAGCACACATTGATTTATCGAAAAGGTCTCGATACCATTATATTTTTCCAACGGTCGATAGAGAGTTGGTTCATTCCCAACAGGAATATTTTCAGAGAACATAACCTTACTACCATCAAGGAAGCCATTTCCAAGGCACTGGTAAGCTACAGGAAATGCTCAAGCAGACAAAAATCCTCTCATCCTGAATCTATGGTCCACATCCATACCAACTGGCATATAGCCATACCCACTTCAAATAATTAAATCCTTACCCTGCAACCCTAAAAAGAAAAGAAGAACTAAATGCCCTCAAAATATCAGTATTCATCCGATTCTAAATCAAGTACGGTATAAAAAAAATACACAGGCCTATTACTTACTCCATTAGTCCCCTCCAATGTGCAATATCATTCTCTGACATTGGTTCAGAGAGGTTTCCATGGAGACCCACTTTTTAACTTTCACTCCGATTTACGCTCTTTTTTTTCTTCCTGGAAACCTCTTCGTTGTTACCCCCTGAGACCCTTGATTACATAGATTGAACATGTAACATTTCTCTCCTTTATCCGCGCTATGAGTGCTACGGTATTTTCCTTTTGAATTTTATTTTTTTTACTGACTCTTTCTTTGTCTCCAGCAGGAGGCTACGCCGATTTTTTTTTAATGTTCGGCACGCAGTGAGGAAGTGTTCCAAACCTCATAACAGAATATCTACATTTTTAAAATACGACCATCATTTAATGCGATACCACTGTCGGCATAGATGTTATTATTATCAAGATGATTAAATTTTCGCTAACGTTTTAATTCGTAACGTATGAATTACGTTTCGTTTCGTAAAGTTAGGTATGTCCCTATACGTGTACGTGTCCCTATATGTTAGCTTGCATTGTTAGGGCGACAATGACGTCGCTTACTTCGTTAACCTTACCTCCTGATCTAGACATTCACTCACTAGCTTGATGTAACAAATCAAAGCCCATTTCTTGTGGGGGCAGGATATCGAAGTGGGTGAACTGTGGGTCCTGAAACGTCCTACAATATATCCCGAATCGGAATATGAATATTAAGACTTCGCGCAAAAAGGCTGCGTTTTCTAACGACGACGTCTTGCGTAATAAAAAAATTACCCCCCTCTTTTAAGAATCCCCAAGAGTTTTAAATTTCAAACCTACGAAAATAACTCTGGGTAACTACGGATATTCCTAGAAACTACGATTTACTGGTAGCTAAAAATGGACGTAGAGAACCAGTCCAATATAAAACACTGATGCGAGCGGTTCAAAATTCCCCGGAGACTAAACATACGACAGAATACCAGCATTATCGACGAAACTATTCGAAATACCCTTCATCAAATAATTTTAGCCAAACAAAGAGGAACGAATGCATGAAAAATTCGGCTGGAAGCCCTCCCTATCTTTCCTATAATTTTCCCCAGCCAAAGATAGGAACGATATCAATCGAATCCGTATATATGGCAAGAATCTAAATAGGATAACTCGAATTTTGACAACTCGAAATTATCTCGATGTCAGTCGTAAAGAATATCAGTATGAACCACGAAAAAAATGCTGATAACTTAATCCATTTTTACCATTCATTTATTTACGCGAACGCTATTTTTTTATCTAAGTTTTTATGCGTATTTACGTACTGGCATAAGAACTGAAAATTTAATCGACTAGTACCCTTTATACGAGAGAGAGAAATTGGTGGAATGGTTCTAGATTTTCGACTCTCCGACGTTAAATCCCATTAGATAGCATATAATTGCGGTCAGAACTCTTGTCTCTCTCTCTCTCTCTGAGGTTTTAACACCACTGCGAGAGTATTCGCCGTTTTTTCGGCGCTGTAACATCCCACGGAGGCTGCAAAAGACAACAATGACCGACAACGGAGAGAAAAAAAAGTCCAATTCGAACCGTAAGCAACCACTGTTGCCGGACAATAATTTGTTTACAAGGCCATCGCTCTGGCAACTAACAATGTAACGCGTCAATCGATCAGCAGACAAGAGAGAGAGAGAGAGAGAGAGAGAGAGAGAGAGAGACCTTCGGTGCAGTTAAGGATATCCGTCACTTGAAAATAAATGAATAAATAAAAACGCTTTATGTACACGGTCTTTGATAATAGATCGTCATAAAGTTAAAATAAGTTCCTTTCCACTTACTTAAATGGGACATTTAAAGGGTTCAGGGATCGCAGAGAAATGCCCCGACCTACTTTCGAAAATATTTCCTCGATTATCTTTATTACGTCGTTTTACTCCTCAGCCACGAGTTTTTTTTTGTGGCTCAAAATTAAGCTCCCTTAAGCAGAAACCTCGATATCAGCCTTTTCGAATTTATTAATTTGAATAAAACATTTGTAATAGAACACGATAAACAATGCCCAATGCTAAAAATACTCTTTGTGTCACCGAAGAGCTAACAGAGATGTCTCTGTATTAAAATTTAGGATTTTCGGTTCTGAACTAATTATATCGCGAAGGCAAAGATGATTTTCCTCCTTTGTTTTATTACCAAAAAAATAGTCAGCGACATTATTAGCGATTTCTCCTGTTTGATTCGAGGAGGGGAGTCTCAGGAAAGACCGGTGGCAGTTGACTCCCAGCCTTTTCGTAGTGCGGATCGTTCGTTTGCAAAACCTCTGTAACGTAACCTCGTTACGCTCCATCATGAACTGCTTATTGGGAACCGCGGTACCACATCAAATTTTGCGTGTAACTGGGTAAAACCGGGAAATAAACTCATGACGTGCTCAAGGCAGCTTATTGGTGATAACGCAATGAATTGATAGGGTGTTTTTCAGTGGCGCCAGTAGTTTCGGTAGGGTAGAGAAGCTTTTGAAGACACTAAACTTTCAGGACACCTTTTTACCTGATACAGTGACGAAAATCTTGAAGAGTTAAGGCTTTGTTAGACAGGGATCGCAGATTAAGGTTTCGCATGGCTTCTTGAAAAACTAGCCTCCCTAAAAGAGAGGTGCATCGATTTGTGACCGAAAACATGGTTACGAGAAAGGTGTGGGAGAAGCAGGTGCCGCGAAAGCTCTCGGTTGAACAAAACGATACTGGCGCGCGGATCTACCAAGAGTTTCTCGACCACTTGATTGAGGATCCAAATTATTTAATCAATACCCCATAAGACTTCTCCTTCTTCCACCGTCTCAAATCCGAGCTGAAAGGACGTCACCACGACTAGGTGGAAACTTTACAACAGGCCGTGACGATGGAGATTAGCAGCATTCCGGGCACTGCTTTCCAGAAGGCGTATGAGGCGTGAAAAACCTGCTGGCAACAGTGTGTGGACGCAAAAGGGGGTGCTACTTCGAAGGTTTTTGAGCGAATGGATCAATTATGGCAATAATTTTTTTTTATAATGTGGCACTCATTCATCCTGAGGACGATGCACGAGTCGAGCATCGAAACGTCGGCCAATATGGAACCCCTGACCCGGTGGAAAACTCGACAAAAACTTCATCAAGAAAATACGCCGGGAAAGCACCAGATCTTACAGCATAAAGTTTTCTTCCGGGTATGGGAAAAAATTTGAAAGGAAATGAAAATAATAGTTTGGCAAATTTCCATTTTATATTTTAAAAAATTTCATAAGTAATTGATGATACATTTTGAGTTTGTAAAAAAAATAATTACTACCGCATTAAAACATATTCTACCGTAAAAAGACAATGGGAATACAACCCTGAAATTTATATATATGAATCCCCAAGAATAACAATCTGATTACATTATTAGCAATCTCTTCGGTAAATATAAATAAATTAATTACACTAACACCGTACGTATAACACCTCGAGAATTTCAAAGCGAACGTTTCCCCTTTAACTCGAGAGCTTCCTAAGAACCCCCAATCCCTTCCTAGTCCATGCCAGAGAGTTTGTTTCAATTTGCTCCGTAGTCTCACCCCTCCCCTTCCACTCTTACAAGACACATTAAGAAGGCTTCTCCGTCGCCATGGCGAGACACGTAAGTTCCACGTACGAGTGCGATCTACGCATGACATTTAATTGCGCGCGTTTTGACGTAAATCCTTTTAGAATTCGGCCGACATTACCCGACGTTAATCCACGTTTATGGCTGCCATCGCATGCTGAATCTCTACTGTTACGAAGTCAGAATTATTCCGAATCTATGCCTAAATAATAGGATCCTGAAAACCGTCTCATGGGAGTGTGTTGTGAGTTGTTTGACACCGATCATAAGTGAACATTTCGTGGCTTATGTACGAAGTGTGTTCAATTAATAACGAGAATTTTAGTTATTTGGAAAGATCTTTATTTATCACCTATATATATTTTATCCCCTTCGAAGTAGACCAAATTGGACATGATGCACTTATACCAGCGCTCATCCCAATCCTCGAAACACTTTAGAACTCGATTTTTGGTATGGGTTTTCTCAGCGATACGTTTTTAATATCATCTTTGCTTGTCATGCGACGGAATTTCCACAGCCTCTCTACTATATTCTCTAGAAATGAAGAAAGTCACACGGTTAAAGAAGAATGCCTTAATTTCGTGATGGTGCAAAGCTATGAATTTTTTCGCCACTAAATCTACGGGCGCTTTTTCCTATTGTTGCACGCCAGCGGCGTTGAACTTGTAAATAGTGCTCTTTATTGATCTTTTGACGAAGTAATATATATATATATATATATATATATATATATATATCCCCCTCCGCCCCCAACAACTTCCATATCACCCCCACTTTTCTTTAAATTCCCGCACCTAACACTACCCCTCCAAACCCCTCCCCTCGCATAACTTTCTCCCCTTCTCCTTCCATCCAGTGCTTCCGGGCCCTCCTTTGCCTCAGTTCTGTTCCTACCTCCTCTTGAGAAAGGTGGTTGTGCCACCGAAAATTCGAGACCCAGTGATTCCCTCTTTTATGTGTTTCTGTTTCTGTACTTGTGTCGATTAGTCCATTTACATTATAAATAAACATTATTTATATATTATAAATTTATAGATATTAGATCACATGTACATACCCACAAACTTGTTCCTGCATGCCTATGCAAATCATGCAATGATTCACAAAATCATTAACTTATGTCCTTAAATAAATATATCAAGGAACTTGTTTTTATTGCGTTTCTAGCGAGGGATAAACGAGCTCTTGAATCTGTCTGCACTGGCGTCTGTCTATCTTATTTTATCTCCTTGGTCGAACCTACAGATACAATTTATCGCAATAACAATTGCCTCTCTGCCGCTAGAAAACTCAAGCCGTCCTTTTCTAAAAGTCTAAATCTTTTATGTCGTCTTTGTGAATGAAGGGGCTTCCACATATAAATCCTCCAGCTTACGCAAGGCACTTACTCTCTTATCGTCGTATTTTATCATGACCCAAGACAATTTTCTTCGGTCTTTTTCCTTCTTCTTATTCAAAATTTTCTTTCAAATAGATGTCAAATATTTTCCGAGTGTTTTAAATTTGGCCAATCTTAAGCGAATTAACATCTCTTTCTTTCTTTTTCGTTTCATTTTTTCTACAATCCATCTGTTGAAACCAAGCTTCTTTAAGCCTGACCCGCATATACTTCCAATAAATTTATCATATATGTAATAATATATGTACTCAATAAAATGGCTGTCGTCAATGAAACACCAAAGTATTTGACCTGTTTTGAGCTCCCTAATTGGATCCCATCTATTTCATATATGTATGCACATACGACACAAAATGAAAAAAAGTGACTGCCGCTTTCACTCACGTATGTTTGATCACATTTATCCTCACCTACTCATAATAATCTCAGTTTTATAAGACATTTTTTTATTAACGTCTGACATTCAGATGGCGATATGAAGATAAGAAACATGAATACATTTTGGTAGAAAATTCGTCAATGTATATTAAAACATGCCAAAATGACGCCCATGTGAAAACGAGCTATATTTTTCACAACTTCCCCACTCGAAAAGTATTTTATCTCGTTAACCACGAACCATAAAAAATATTAGCCGAAGATCTGAAACAATTCGTAACAACATGCACAGATATTACAGGTATTTTCTACCTGTATTTCAAAAATATTTCAATGTCCTCATTATTCAATATCTCTTCGTTAAATAGTAAAACTCACAAATTCACCATATTGGACATAAATTCCATAGAAAAGCAAGAAAAAACGGAGACATTTTTCTTAACATTTGCGTTCAAGTCTGTAGCTGGAGGTCACTTGCGTTTTTTGTCCTGAGATACTCCATTGGCTTTTACTGCGGTGATATTGACAACATCCGCGCCGATCTCCCGAAGTTTGCCCATTAACTTCAAACTTTATTGCGCATATGTTAAACATCTAAGTCTCTTAAATTTGGCACTTAAAGGTTTTCCAAGGTTGACAACTTAAGTCTCTGGTGTAATAAATATTCTTTTCAATGGATCACTGTATGTTAGTATTGAAATTCTTTAATCATTACTAAATTATAGAGTAGAATACCTCTGTCACTGATTTTACGCTGCTAAACACCACAATAATCTATCAAACATTTTCTTTGAAGTAAGTAAAAGTCTTACATGTTTAAAACCACCGTTTCCTCCTCCTAACGTTATCAAAAAAACACAAAAAAACTCATGTTACTTATTCTATTCTTAATTAATGTAATGCTTCTTAGTGATTACACTTGAATGTTAAATAATAATAACTTTAAAAAATTAAATAAATGTATTGTCCATAATTTGATATTATGTATACGACAAAAAATGCTTAAAAACGTCACGTCATTTTAATGTCACTCACATCGTTTTTTCGATTATATAAATAAAATGGTTGCATGAAATCGTCTCTGACATTAGGCTATATTCTTTAACGGCCAGTTTTAACCAGTCCTAAAACAAGCCAGACTACGGTCTGAGTACAAAAATAATTACGGGTTTTAATTTTATATTGGTAATTCGTATATTAAAACTGCCCAATTCATATGCTGGAGTGAAAACTTGAAAACTTTCTGAAGGTAAGAAAAATATCTAAACGCCAGAAGACAAATCGTTGGTAAAAATGGAAAATTTTCAAAATGGCGACCATCTCGTATAATTTTCACACACTCGCATAATATCTGGTGAAGCACGATGTGAATTAATTTTTGTTTACAGAGCTTTAACGATGCCAAACGGAACGCAATGATATTATTACTAAAATAATTAAAAACTCGATTTTCGTTAAAGTTTTCGCGTAAATCATTTCCTCTCACAGGTTCGTCGCCACTTTGAGATCGAAATGCGAGAAGATAGCAAGTACTTTTTTGGCGTAATTCTTTCATTTTTTTTACTGATAACACGGCGTTGATGGGCCGTTCCGAGGTGACAAAATAGAATCCATCAACGACGAAGGTCGGCGACCCGCATTTAATGCAAGGGACATGTCCGCACCTTTATTTTTCCCTGGGGCACCTGCATTGATACCGTCCGTCCGTACGTAGGTCTAGTTGTTCCACTCTCCCATCTGAACACACAAGCCCATGGATGAGGGTTTGCTGTGTGGGGATGGGCAAGGTCAAGCGTGCACAAATGCGACTATCTCTTCTTTTAAAACGGGCATTTATTTATTTATTTTTTCGTTGCCACCGACAGGCGGTTGCGATGTGACCTTGATCCTTTTTGCCCCCGATGCCTCCTCCCTCGACTCGCGCCAGGCGTGTCGCCAAAGCAACGACGCCGAACGACAGCGACTCAAATCGAGCGATTAAAAACAATTAATTGCCTGTCAAATTTCAAATCAAGTCCATCCTTGGTTGCGCGCCATTCGAAACTTCCAGTTAATGCCATGTATTTTCAAAACGGTCAACAAATGGAACAAAATGGCGTCCATTTGTTCCCAATCAATAATGCTTGTGTTTCGATATTTGGTTGGTCTTCGTGCGTGGTGATTTAAAAAAAAAACTTAAATAAATTCTCGCACACATCTATCTATAATATGCCACGGATTTTCGTTGAAGTTATTTAAAAATGGGGTTATAAAAATCGTCAACGCAACAAGATGGCGCAATTGGACATTCATAGATATACTATATCCAAGGCGTTTGCAGGATAAGGAAGTATAAAGGATGAAAACTACTATCCATGGTTCTCAAACATATTTTTATTTAATTTATTTTAATGGTACGGGGTTATCCCGTAAAAAGTCATCCGCAAATTCACATAAAAACAATAAAAAAAATATTAAAACAAAATGGCGTGGATTTATGTACATGAATTTCATCGCGTTTCCACGTTGATTACTAAAATCAGTTCACAATGAGACATCATCCAGACCATTTAAGTTAAATCAATCCACTTGTGTTTTCATTTTGAGTCAAACTAGTTTTCAGAGTTTCCAAGTTCGAATAAAGTTTCCTCATTTCCGCTTAAGCCTTTCGAAATTGAATTTATAGCCAACCATCAATGAAACAAAATGGCGTACTTTTTATGTTAATGAATACTCCTAGGTTTCCATAGCGAATTAAACTTGTTTTCTTCCTGCTCTATCTAATAAGTAAATATTACAGATTTTAATTCACTGCTTTCCAGAACAACGAGAGATTTCATTTTTAATGTGAGCACTATCATTCCAAGAGAAAAAAAAAGTGTTCACATGTCTAAGGCTTAAAACGTATGAACATTAAGCAATGCTCTGATTTGGAGATTTTATGATCATATTTCCATGGAAATGTTGAAAAGTTGTTTACGAAATGACAAAACTCTCTTCCGAGCGGTCGCTAAAACTCTCCAGCACAAATTAATGTGCGGTAGCCGTTTCTCGGTAAACGGGAAGATATCTTGGAGCAGGAGAGTCGAATTCGTTGCGGTAGATAACTGACAATCGTTCGCGCAAAGCATTCTCGTTTAAGGGGTGGGTTGTACATCATATTCTAATCGGTATTAGAATATGATGTACAGGGCTCCGTGGCGTGTTTAATCTTTAAGGATTGAAAGATGATGCTTCAAGTCGGTGATACGCGTCGTACCTTAAAATAGAGTCTTCATTAAACTACAAATTCATTTAATATGGACATTGAAATATATTCAGCTTGGTTTGCGTACATATACATGTATATGGTTTACGGTTTTATAGATACATACATATATATATATATATATACGGTTATATATATATTATTATTATTAGGTAATCTACCGGTTAAGGTAGGTTTTTGGATGGACACAACTAACAAATAAACATTTTGTAACTCCAAACAAAACCCAATCCAGCAACCTAATCTATATCAGGTCCCTCTTCATCTCTGTGTACTTCTTTCCTCCCTTCATCCCGTCCAACATCCCTATCCTTTTCCTGCCCTTTCCTCGCTTGCCCAACATTCTCCCCTCTATTACCTTCTTCAACATTCCACTACCGCTCAATACGCCTTTCATCCATTTTTCCTGCCTCCATGGTTATATATATATATATATATATATATATATATATATATATATATATATATATATATATATATTTTTTTTATATGTACACCGTAAACACAGTAATCAACCCAAAGGTCGGTGTGGCAGGGAATGGTAGAGTTCAACCGAGCACCCAGGTGACGTGTGAAATTCGCACATCAGGGAAAGGGGGCCAGTTCCTTTCCCTGTCCTGGGAATCGAACCCGGGACCGTCCGGCAGTAGTCCAACGCTCTACCCCCTGGACTACCGCGAAAAATATATTATATATATTTTTTAATAAATATTCATGTATATATTTACACATGTATAAATATATATATTTATTTATATATATTTATACATGTATAAATATATATTTATTTTTTTAAATTTATACATCAACACCCAAATCGCTACCATAATAAATATTAAGTTTTATATTTTCACCTATTAATCTTTTGATCATTTCATAAAGATTAGCTATCGTACCATTCACATTAATAATCTTTGGCTGCAAAGTCTGTCTTCTTGAAAAAGCAAGCAGTTGTCTTACTAAATTTGACCCACGTTTTGCATTTTGCCGTATCTGTATTATATCTCCAAAAGATGGATCGCTAGCTCAGTGCTGGAGTAAAATCAAATCACAAAATCCTATTATTCCGGTTAATATATTATTTAAATCATGTGCAATACCATCTGCTAACTGCCCTATAGCTTTCACCCTTTGATAATGCTCAAGTTTTATCTCTAGTGTTTTTTACGTTCAGTATTATCAATAAAATAACAAAGTATGAACATCACTTCATTATGAAGAAACTTAGTAAAATATATTTTCATGTTATTACCGCCATTGAGCTGCACATCAAAGGACGCATTATCTATATTATATATGTGTGTGAGTCTGTTTGTATTTTTGAGTGAGTGTGTTGTAAATTAAGAGGTGACGTGATTCTCAATAAAGAAGCCAAGTGCAACTTGAAAAAAATTAACAATTAACATTTTATCAACATCTTCAAACGTTCAACTCGTAACTTTTAATAGTTCTACAGCTCGTAAGCTTTTTAGTAGTTATTTCATCCAGTTAAACGAAAGCTTTTTAATATTTATACGGACAAAATTGAATATACGTATCTTGTTATTCAATATCTGTGCATGGAAGTACTTTCTTTCGGGTCATCAAAATTTTTCGAGTGCATGATCAAACTAATATGCGATAACACGTTATGTCTAGAGGTGATATGATTGGAATTGTGCATGCGTGGCTGTTGACCTAACACCCCCCGCCACACGCCCTTGCGGGATATTGTGTACATGTGTAGATGTATATGTAACGCAACTACCTGAGCTTTGCTGCACTGATTACTCACAAGGATTAATCGCAAAGAGAATAGAAAATGAAAAAAGAATAATGCATCCGCGTGCCGTTATACTCGTATACGCATTTAATCACATGAACGAAATAATGAAACTCTTTCAACACGTTTACTCGGCGACCAAGTACGTAGAAGCGTGCAAAGGGCGCAACCATACTTTCACCTTCCATAAAAAAAACCTGCTTACAAAACTCGGAGGAAAAAGCTGGACTTTCAAACGATGAACTTGGCACCCATTATATACAGAGTAGGGCATATATTCATGTCGGGTCACTTCTGTGGAGTTGCTAGGGCAGTAAATTCATCACTGGAAGAAGATAAATAACAGCTTTGGTCTTAAAAAAAAACGAACAGAACCACACTTTTTCGTGACCTTTTCATTCGTTTATTGATATCTTAAAGAGATGTCAGCACCTAAATCACAAAGAGTTGTCGGCACTGCTCACGACGATTAACTGAGAAATATGGTGAAATGAAGGCTCCCGACAGACACTCCACTGTACATACAGGGTTCGTCCGGAAAATAAGTGTAATAAGCTCATTGTCTTTTTTAACAAAAGGGGAGTCGTCCACTACGAATTTGTGCCTGAACGACAAACTGTAAATGCTGCATTTTACGTCCAAGTGCTCGACAGGCTTCGAAAACGAGTCGCCCGTGTCCGGCCAGCGATCAAAAACATCTGGCGGCTGCATAACGGCAATGCGCCGTCTCACACCGCGCTTGTCGTGTCGGACTTTTTGGCCAAGCACGGCGTGGCAACGCTGCCGCATCCGCCCTACAGCCCGGACTTGGCACCACCGGACTTCTTTCTGTGCCTCTCAACACTTCCTCGTTTGTTTTCCCTTCTGCCCACTCCACTTTTTCCATCCCTCTGCACAGACGCTCAAATCTCAATGGTCTCAAATCTAATCATATCTAATAAATGTTTAAGTGCAGGTATGGCCTAATATTTGTACAAGCATTGCTGGTGCCATAACAGACCCTGCCATACGCCCTCACTAAAACATACATGGTTTTCTTCAGATTTAAATGTTAAACTGCGTCTCGAATCATATGCTTTCGTAAGTTATGAATTAAAAGTGTTCAACCTTTTGTTTTGTTTTGTCGATATCACAAGTAAGCCAATCATATCAAGCTTAGTATAAATGCACTTAAAACAGTTGTCCCATGCATTGAACCTTTCCAAGCATACCTTTTAAATCCGCTTTTTAAATATTTTAAAGAGTAAAAAACAATCAAATTTCATGGGTTTTTGTAAAGGAATCAATTATTCCATAAGCAAGGGCTTCAACAGAGTCCCAGGCTCAACAATCAACTACGCAACAGTGGACCTCACTGACGCGACACGCGAGGACAGTGAAAAGGGAGGCAGTTTAGGAAAACCCATTGTTTACCTCCATTGATGCAAACTGTGGGTAGCAATACATTCTATGGACCTTGATCGCCACGCCCTCTGCCCGCGTATAGCCAGATAATGGATCTCCCCTCCAACAGGAAGTGAGGCGAGGGTGAGTCATTTTCACAGCCTATGGGATGCGTAAGCACCAGGAGGCTGGCTGCTAACTACAATTGTCTCATTATTTTTTGAACGGACGGCAACCAACGTTAAGGCGATTCGGGAGGTTTGAAATTTCTTTTCATTTAATTCACGCATTTAAAATTAAAACCGAACCCTTGCTGTTATTCCCGAGAGAAAATTGATCTTATTTATGTTTGGTTATTCCATTACATCTTACATCCACGCCCATGAGGTGTAAGGCAGGGTGTGTTATGTCACCAGCCTTCAGTAACTGAATGAGTGTTCGTTGTTCTTAGTTTGCAGCTAGTTTCATCGAGTCCTTGAGTCCATTGGTGCTGCAGCTTATCTCCCTATCTTATCCGAATTTTCCAATCTGCCAATATAACAAAGGGCCTTAATGATTTCTTCGGTGTCATAGGTTAAATTAGGTGCCATTTACCTTTCTAGGAACCTAATGGCTCGCATTCTTCCTTTTTGCTTGGAAGAATTCCCATCCCACGAATTAATCGCCTTATGCTTAATTTCTTATCTCAACACTTCTTCGCAAACCTCGAGGCCCCTTCATTAATTCTTCTCTATTTCCTTAATCCGCTTCTTTTCCGACGGGTCATGAATATTTATACCATGCATTCCAGATGCGACCTCACCAGGGCAAAGTTGGTCTCCCTTATTCTCTCACTACATGTTCTTGCAACTAGTAATCTTCAAATGAAATAAGGACAATTTGCACTTTTCCACAGTTTATTTGACGTACGACGCGTTTCAACTCACAGAGTCATCATCAGGTACAAGACAAAATAAATAGTAAGGAGACCTTATTTATATGTACAGAAGATGTGGTTGGGGAGGGAGAGTCGTGTAGGGGAGAGGAGGAGGGGGGGGGGGGGAGGAGAGGCGGAGAGGTTATAAAGAGCGAAAAATGCGGGGTTAATGACAGGAAAAACCGCAAAGTGAGGGACAAGGGGCTGGAGTATCGGGAGCGGGTATTGTATAGCAGGGGGTTAAAGGCTTAAGGACATAGGGAAGGAATTATCAGTAGGAGATAGTGGAGGGGGGAAGATGGGTTAAACAGTTAACTTTCCGGGAAGCAGAGCCCACTGCTGGTTTTAGTGGAAGGGATGAGCCACGTGCTGCGAGGGAGGAAGGGGGGGAAAGTGCACTAGTTAATTCTTGGAAAATATGATGACCGGTGGTAGTGGGCAGTGAGAGACCCTGACAGGGGGGGGGAGAGGATAAGGTAGGAGGGTGAAGTCATGAAAGAGGAGGGGCAGTAGGATTTTGATTCTTGATTTTATTAATCGTGAAAGGGATCTTGAGGAGGGGTGAATGGTTCACAAAAATTTGTTCATTTAGGAGAACATTGTGGTCCTCCTGCAGTATTTCCAATTGTTCCAATGTGTCCAGTTTCATCCCCTTATTCTTATTCTTTTATGCAGAAATAAAGACAAGTTGGACCCCCTCCTTCAATCCGGTGTGTACAAAGTGAAATGTGATTCCTGTGAAAAGGGCTACATAGGCCAGACTCGTATAAGGTTTATGCTGTTCTTTTTAATTATTAGCATAGAAATTTCCCATCGAATCGTATGACCCTGGTTATTGTGACCAATCATTTTCCTACAGAGACCCAAAAAATAATTTAGAGCAATCGCTACCGGGGCCAACAATACCGAAATTGTCGCCGAACGCTTTCTTTGTAGGGCGCTATTCCAAACTGACATCATTGGTTAACTTCGTTCGACACATTGTCGGTGGGCTCAGACAAAATTGTTGCCAGGACAAATATTCTTTAGTCAACCGACACGCGGCTCCCCTCGTGACCTGGAGAACCTTGTTCCTTTTGACCTCGATGGATTGCGAAAGGGTCCTAACCCGGGCAAGATGGCTCGAAGGTGGAGACGATAAACATTTATTCGCGTGGCATGGGCAAAATTCGCCAGAGACCTTGGGGAGGGCCATTGGGTGCCAATGGGCCCTCTCCCTCAGCAAGTTGTGCTTTCCGAATCGCTTATGCCCTCGGCATATTTCTCTAGGTTGTTCGGAGAGTTGGGGCCTGCAGGATGAATCACGATCATCACGAACTCAGTAGCTCCGCGCTACGAGATGACCCAGCAAATGTTAATAAGAAAGCGTGCCCTTGGCAATCCTACATCTACGCCGTACACTGCCAGCCGCCCAGAAAGCGTGTGGCAGGGACTGTTAAGTCACAATCCCTCAACAATTTTCTGTCAATTAACCATGGATCAATAGCCAAATGAAGAAGAAGAAAAGGTTGATTTCAGAACACGTGGACTTATATTTTCAACAAAAAAAATCAGAGGAAACTCGAGTCATTTGTGTTAAAAAATGTCTAGGAAATGGATTTTCCTATATCTGCACCTAATCCTGCGAACCGCCGTTAGGGTGAGTGGCAGGGGGTGATAGGGCGCCAGCAACAAAGTCATAAATATTAGTACATGGCTGCTTTTGATATGTCAGCTGTTATGTCACACACATGCACATAATAAACTGCCTATTGCATGTAACACTTGACTAAATCATTATATTTTAGTTTTTAAGTTGATACATCTGGGCCTTTCAGCTCGACTTATTACTGAGTATTGTGCAAGAGAAGAATGAGCAAATGAATCCATCGGTGATGACATCTATTTCTACGTCATTTTATCCCAGTGGTCGAATAATCAATGTAATTTGGTGTTAATACAATTCCCACTGAGTGGATAGGAAACTCAAATGTGACTTCTAACTTGCAAAAGTTTCTCTTAAGCCTGATCTCCAAGTTGACCTAATTTTTCCTATATACTCGTCCTGTTGATTCTCTTCTCGCAACGGCTTTCATACCATTCCTAACAAATCCATATTATGTGTCAACTTTATTCAATAATTTTTGACAAAAGTTTTTCCTTTCACTGAAATGATTAAACTGACCACTATGGAAGCGTTTGTGTGTTTTAGTTGAGGGTGGGAGGTGATTCATTACGTTCACGGGTGGTATCGGGACTTCTGTGCAAAGATAAACGTAAAAACCCTCGATGAACGTAAATTCACATGGTAATCTTTTCGGATTATCGGATAACGTCGTGACGTGATTTTCGTGCCCGGCGAATGACTCGATCGAGATCGTGGCGAAATCACGCTGGTAGAACTAGTCAATACAATTTGGTGCCATATTAATTATCCTTAGTGTCGCAAGAAAATTCAAGTATCCTGTACCTTTCTTAAAGTTTGGAGTACTACGCCTACTCTCTTCGTGATTTGAGATGCTCCCAGCCTAATTCCTCCAAACTACCCTTCACACGTTTACTCCCTTCTCGTTGTAATTTTTACAAACCAAGCAGATTTTTATATCCAAATCCAATTCTTTCTTTAACGTTTTCTCCCATGATTCCCAAACACTTTCCTAAGTGATCTAAATTTGAACTTTTCTACAAGATCTAAAGAGCAGGTTTCACACCCATAACACTATCACGGATTATTTCTCAATCAATTGAGGATTAATTTCGATGGTTTTTAACACACACTGAAGTGGAGAAAAGTGGTAAATACTACCTTGATGAAAAAGTTCCCGGAATAACCACCGTGTGGCGCTCCCATCGTTCCGATTTGAGTTCTGTTTTTTTTGTTAAATTGGTACATCTGTTGTTGATATTCCCTTTAAATCTTAGTGTCATAACTTGACATTTGCAAAAGTTACGTAGCCAAGAGTACATCTATCTCTGTGTGTGTTGGCGATTTTTTACAATTGCAGAGATGGATTTAAATTTGCAACAACGAACTTGTATTAAATTTTGCGTAAAAAACGGATTTAGTGGCGCACGGACGTTGGAAATGTTGGAAAAGTGTTTCGGCAACGATTCTCTAAAAAAAACGGTCGTTTACCAGTGGCACGACCGGTTCAGAAGTGGTCGTGAGTCAATCGAAGATGATGAACGCAGTGGCAGACCATCGACATCGAAAGTCGGTGAAAAAATTGATAAAGTAAAAGAAATGTTGGTCAATAACCGCAAATTAACCATCAGAGAAATAGCGGAGGACTTGAACATTGCCTATGGATCCGCCCAAGACATTGTGGTTAATGATTTGGGTTTCCGTCGTGTAGCAGCAAAGTTGGTGCCGAAAGACCTCAATTTCATGCAAAAAAGAGACCGTGTTGACGTCGCAAAATACATGATTTGCGAGACTGAATCCGATCCCACATTCATCAAAAGGATCATTACTGGAGACGAGACCTGGGTTTATGAGTACGACACGCAATCCAGACATCAGGCAAGTGAATGGCGTTCACCAAATGAGCCGAGACCAAAAAAACCACGTCGTTTTCAGTCAAAAAAGAAGGCAATGCTGACGGTTTTCATGGATTACAACGGTGTAGTGCATCATGAATTTTTGCCAGAAGGCCAGACAGTAAACAAAGAGTATTATTTGGGCGTTATGAGACGTTTGCGTGAAGCAATTCGCCGAAAGAGACTAGAAATCGTCGCACAGTGCTATCATTATTCGTAATTTTTTGACGAAAAATGCAACAAATACCATCCAACAGCCACCGAATTCACCTGATTTGGCTCCCTGTGACTTCTTTCTGTTCAATCGAGTTAAAAATCCATTACGGGGAACGCGTTTTAGCAGCCGAGAGGAAGTAATGGAAAAATCGCAGGAAGCACTGATGGACATACCGAAAACCGAATATAACAAATGTTTCGAGGATTGGATCAAGCGCTGGCATAAGTTTGTTGCAGTCGATGGGGATTACTTTGAAGGGGACAATATAGATTTAGATGAATAAACTTGTATTTTTAATTTTCTGAATAAATTCCGGGAACCTTTTGATCAAGGTAGTATACGGTGCTTTTCTGTACTATACGACGCCATTTGGAATAATGAAAACGCTACTCTCTCTAGCGGCAACTATACGAATCCTGTGCACTGTATGGTGAAGCCATCGACGTACGTCTTGTAACTGTTAAAGTATGCTCGCGTATTTTAATCACAATCATATCTTTAAATTTATTCCCAAGGCCTAAGAAAAAACTGAACCACTACCTTAGAAGTTGAACCAACTTCGTATTTTTATAGATGAACATGTCAACATTCACTTTTTTGGAACATTTTTAACCCCAAACGTGCGTTAAAAAATCATTTTAAGCGGGCGCTCGGTAAGGAAGGATATTTTGAAAATAAAATGAAAAACAAAATTATATTACTGGCAAATGTTTTAGCACGGGTTCTTAAGCAGTTTTTTTCAAAACCTTAAAAAAGTAAAATAAATAATCGGATAGTAGCGAAATAAGTTTCAAAAATAGATTACGTGCCGCAGGTCCTCCGTCTGGAGCATATAAGCATATTGTATATCTTATTATTCTCGGGAACAATATTTTGAAATTGAATTGTAAAATCTGAACTGGCGTCGATCCTATTCCTGGACATTTGACTTCGTATTTTTGTATGTTATGCACTTTTTTGTCTATTCAGGAAGATCAATACCTCACTTCGAAGTGGTCTTAATGGTGCCTTCCATCAGGATAACCATCTCACATCAGTATTACTTTAAGTGCTCTGTGTCTACTACCAACTTTATTGCGTAAAACTTTAAAAAATCTGGAATTAAGTGGTCTTGAGTGGTCTTTACATAATTTATCACCTGAAAGGCTTCATCCATAATATTTTTTTTAATTTGTGGAAATTTTTTAGTCACCAGTGCTGCTTGCCTATGCAAAATACAATGACTGGTGGTGGATCTTGTAGCTACTTTCTGAATACGTGACACAACACCTTTCATCTTTCCCACACATAGCTCGAGAACCATCTATGCAAATACCAATACACTTATCCCAACCTATTTTCCACTTATCCCATCTATTTGCATTACATATCCAATTCAAAGTCAAAGACAAGGAATTAACCCTTTCTCTATGCTAGTAGATCGATCTTCAATGCATCGTGAAACAGTATTATTTGATAATTGTATTGTATTTATTTTTTCATCAGCCTCTTCGAAAATAAAAAGTTGCACCGTGTCCTTCTCACATGGTGCCACTCGATCTCCCCAATCGCATGGGCATCACCATCGAGTGCAATACGATAACCCATGCGACACACGATGCCTCTGTCGTATTTTCATTTTCGGTTTTAGCTATGGTAATCATTTGAAGTTTTCATTTTTCTTGTGAGCCAAAAGGTCTCTTTCAAAATTTCATATCTATTCCTTTAGAAATCACTGTGTATCGAAGTGCCTGCGGGGTTTTTTGCTGGAGCATCCGAATTGCCAATACACGTAAATCCCAAGTTTAATCAACTTTCATCGTACTTCCGTTTTGGTCTGTTCATAGATGACACTTGTTTATTTTTATACTAGATTTTGAAGAGACCATCGGTTTTCGATCATTTGCTTCTTCAATACCTGGACTATCAGTGGAATTACCTAGCTTTCCTTTTTTTCAACTTTTCAGTTTTTAACCAAAATCCACGAGTAGTTTTCAAATAAAATTTAAATTCTATAACAATAGCAAACTTGTCAACAAAAAATTCAGTTCAAAGGCAACCGAATTTTAAAGCAAAAAAAAAACATTGACTCACTCATGAAATTTTCCGCAAACCTTTCCCTCCAAAATTTAAGCAGTGATTTTCCGAAGACTTTTATCTTCAATATTCAAGGATATAATACGAACCCCAACGTATTACGGTCGAAGGGATCACGAATATAAGACTAGAGAGATAGACTGCAAGACTGACAGGTTTAAAATGTCATTTTTTCCAAGAACGATAAGGGAACAGAATGCTCGTAGTCGAAATTCCCCAGGACTTAGTTCATTACAATAAGTATTAACGTACAGGTTAGGGACTGCGCGAGGATGTGTATACATGTGTGTATGTATGTATGTATGTATATGTATGTGTGTATATATACATATATATATATGTATATATTTTTTTTTCCTACTGGTTCCCCCCACCTTTCCTCACCTAACTCCCAACCCCCTCAACCCTTACCCTTCCCTCATGGTGCTACACCCCCTGCCACACACCTTTTTGGTGGCTCGCAGGGTACTTATGTAGATGTAGATGTAGATCTTTTGCTGAAGAGTGGAGAAGAGTTCTGATTTCATTTTTTCTAGACATTTTCAAATGTGCAAAGATCGTAAGAGCTCTTCATTTCCACTAAAATATGCAAGATTACGTTTGTGCTCGTTATTAGTTCAACCAGCAGCCTAGGGAGGGCAGCACTGAGTTGCAAAAGTAACTTAACTAATATAACTCGTGGTAACGCGCGTGGGGGTTGGTACGAAAGTCGGTATGTTGATAGCGGGAACAGGCATTATTTACACGGCGCCACTTTTGCTTAAATTATCCACACACGCGCACACATACACAAAGCAGAAAATTAAACATTACTTCTCATTTATTCCTCGGAATAGATAGTTGCAGACATTTAAATTCATTGGATCGTGTCAAATCTTTCAAAATTTTCGCACCCAAAACACCTATTCAGCGGAACATAATTTGGAAACCCCTGATCTACATAATGGAAATCAGATTGCAATCTTAATAGTTACAAATAAAGAGATGGAATTGATTTAAGGAAATTGGATGAGCAAATTTCAACTGAAATTTGAAGACTAAACTTAGAAGCTTGGAGCAAGTTCAGGTATTATTAGATGAGATTCCTACCTTTTATCTTCATCCGGGGAAGTTTTCAAAGTAAATACGGGTCTTCCCAGCAGGAAAACTTCAAGAAACTCGGTTTCCATGGATATTTTTCAGGTATCTGCAATGAAAATTCAATGAAGAGATATTATTTCATATTTAAGTTGGCGACTATCAGGACACTAAAGAAGTCATTGGGACACGTACGAAAGAGTACGAGTATAATATTACGAGTAATATACAGAAAGAAAAAAGTTCTAAGATTATCCAATACTGCCGGTTAAAATAATTTGAGAAGAAGAGCCTAATTCCAATAGAAGAGACACGATGAAGAATGCCACCTAATACACGTACAAAGAGAAAGAAAGAGAGCGTGGGAATGCGTCACCAACACATGTCATGTGACGTTGGTTTGCTTGGCACGGCGGCTCAAACATTGCATGTTCGCAAAAGTAACATTAAGTCAATGTTAAGATAATAATTCAACTGAAAGTCACGAAATGCTATATTAATTTATCGATCTTAAGTATTCCCAAAGGAAAAATGCTGCAGGGACGTGTAATACTGGGTGCGTTCCAAAAGTATAGCAGTTGAGCAACCGAATTGTTCATTGCTTAACACATTGTGATATTTTCCTGGAACGTTTAAACGAATAACATTTTAGGAGAAAAACGTTAAAAATCCTTGATATAAAAAAATGCGTACCATTTTTGGCATAGTACCAATCTATAACATTGAACTAAGGACGAAACTACCAATTTTATAAGCTATAGGAGCCATCATCAAATGTTTAATCAAATGGTTGAGCGAATAACGTAAAATAATTTTAAATAATCGTAGACCATACTGTCAGTTACCCCTCATCCGATCCTCCCAACATCCTCCTTCCTATCCTCCCGGCCCTATGGATGTTGCTCTGTTAACTAATTATTCATATTAAATGACATGAAAAATTAGTTACATTTCAAACCAGACGCGTTACTGATACAAAAAAAACAAAGAGAAATTACCCAAGGTAGCAGTACCGAGGCTTCGACCAATTCTCGCCAAAATAATTGCGCGATGTTTGCGAATTGCGAAGCTTTGTATTAATATCTAGATATTCGTACTTGGGTACTGATATCTAAAAACTGTTACTTCGGTACTGATATCTAAGTGCTGGTACTTGGATACTAAATATCTAGATACTGGTACTTGGGTACTGATATCTCGATTCCAGCATGTTGTTAGTTGCACTTTTGTATTGCCATCTACTTTCTGGTAATTTGGCAATGGAACCAAGATACTGGTACCTAGATGCCATTCTAGGGCACCTAGGTGCAACTACTTGAGAATTGGCAAGGTAGAGTACGATATCAAGGCATCGGTTCCTGGTACTCGGATCAAACCCTGTTTTATGAATGGGAGTTTTTCCAAAATAATTTCAAAGAAGTCCCGTTCGCACAGTTAAGAGAAATTTCGCAGTAAATAAAATCATTCGCCCGGATCGAGTTTCAAACTGGGATGCGTCGATTTCCATCCGTATTGTGAAATTTAAGTGGGTTCACACCGACGAATCATGATTTTCTTCCCGATTGTGAAATTTCTCGCACTTCATAGCAATAGACACCACGTGTACCGTTGGGCCCCCCCCCCCTCCCCACGTGCAGCGGGGGGGGGGGGGTGAGAGGGAGAGAGGAGGCGAGTGACGAAGTGACCCCCCCCCCTTTGGCCTGGACTGCCCATTAGAGGTTGGAGGGGCCAGTTGCAGGCAGGCGAACGGCACGTGAAGCGTATATGCTCTTGTGCAACTACACGCGCACGAGTCGGCGGAGGCAGGCCCATCCGGGGTAAACGCTAAAGTAGCGCCGCCAGCTGCTGCCCTCGCTCTCTCGGGGGGGGTGAATTCCCTCGTCTCCGCTGACCCATCCCATCCTTGCATTTCTCTCTCTCCTGCTGAAGGTCAAAGGAGAGCACTCCGCGACTCCGGTGAAACAATGGGCAACACGACGGGGAAGATAATCGTCAGGGCCGCAGACGTTATCTCCCAATCGGGACGATTGAAACGAAAATTTACGATCAAGGAGCAGGATTATTTCTTGCATTATCGTGGTGCAGAAGTCCCCTTATAACCCCTAAACTTCATGAGTCCATTGCCAATTTAAAATAGACACCTCCCCCACAAAGGCCAATGTTATTATTTTAGATGGACAACAATTTCACTATGGAAATAAATTGCATTAAAACTGGCATTTTATTTGCATATGTTTGGATCAGTACGGAATTCATAAGCAGAGTAGTGTATATGCGTAAGGGGTATACTGCAGGAAATATTTTGAGAACCTCTTGGATTCACGAAAAGCACTTTCAGAAAGGGGAGTTTTCTTGCGACAACTTTTTAGCACCATATTACATAGGTAAATTTGACCACCAGGATGAAATAAGAGACATAGACACCATCACAGACAGATTCAAGTACTCGTTCTTCCCTCGCAAGGTACCCAAGCATAACAAAATGGTACCCAAACGCAATATTTTAACTTATAGACAATAATTTAATGGTTTAGTTAATTAATGCACGATGTATAAGGACACGTATGAGTTCATTAGAGCCAGTGTTTTTATATATGAGCAAATGTACTCTTATATTGAAATGCACTTATGAACTAATAGTTGCGCATGTATGTCTGGTGTCCTACCATCTCCCTCCACGCGTCTTTTCTGCAACTTGCGTGATGTATTGTAGATCTAAGAATGCCGTCTCGTGAATGAGTCTCGTAGATGGGATGACTTCAATTTTTGGATTTTAAAAATTACCTTAAAATCTTCTCATCAAAACATATTGAGGACTAAAATTTTATTTATTTGCAAAAGCCTAGCTTAGATGTAGTTTGGAGCATTTATTTATTTCGCGAATTCAGTTAACTGTACGAATTACATCTATTTTGGGTGAGTATCAAGAATTACAAATTTGTCAAATTCAAAGTACTTCCACTGTGGTAGATGCCACGGTAATAACTTTAACGGAGCCATCCGCCATACTGTCTTAAAATGCATCAATTACAAAAATCATTCGTTTTGACCGGCATCCTAACCCAGATCGCACGATGCCCGACTGCTTTCTTTAGTCAGTTCAACTGCCTATCTAGTTAGCCTAATCCGATTAAGCACTCGGCCGGATATCGCGGGAACCGGGTTCGAATCACGGCCAAGGCTGTATGTCATGATTATAATTTCAATTTGTTGCATTGAAAGACAAATTAGTCCTAACATACTAAAACTACTCTTGCTATGTTTTTATTATTTTAAAAATTATGTTTTAAAAGAGTCGTTAGGGACCGTCCATAACCCTTATCTGATTGGTGGAGTACCTTCGAATAACTAATAACTTTTAAAATCGCGACTCGCCCCACAAACCGAGCAGAGCTCCTGTCTTCACGGTACTTTGCTCGAGAAAGATTCTTCTACAGCGTTACAAAATTTTCATCTTTCTATTTTATCTATTTGCCACGGTAGGCATTCTCCGCTACTACGAGTAATATACCCGTACTGTTTGGAGCGTCGTGAATTGGTTTTCCCCCTCACAAATACAATATCGCCCCCACTGTTCGAACGAACGAGTCCTCGTGGTAACACCTTGGAAGCTTCTCAAAGTCCTGTGCTAGAGAAAGAGGGAAGATAATATTATCCTTGCCCTTTTGTGAACGCCCGTGTGTTCATGTCCGTGAGCGCGCTATATTCTCTTCCGCTGCTGCTTGTCCCTACCCTAACATCCTTTTCTAAGGGAACTGCCACCACCCTATCCTCCCTTCTCCCAATGATGCATCTTCTCCTTGGACAATGGAGCGGTGCGGTATCTATTCACTTTCAGATCCCGACCGTTGATATGAAATACATAGCCAAGTGGTGACGTAAAAATAGGACTGATTAAATCTTCGGGCCCATCGAATAATGTCGTAGAAATCGAGCAAATTCGATCGTATCGATCGATAACCGACTAGAAAGTTCATATCGCAAATCAGTATTTTCGGTGACATAATTCATTATTAATCTTTTAATGTGATTATCAAACGATTCCACAAAGTGAAGCCTGAAATCGTAGACGATATTGATTCAATAATATTTATTTACAATATTTTTACAATAGGTTTTTGAGGAATGTCAGTCAAACGACGTGTTTCGAACAATATCGGATATAATATAACTAGATCATGTAACGGAGGAATAGCAAGATATATCCAACGTATGGATATAACGTACACCCGTACATGTATCTATTGACCCGTCAAAACGGCCATATAGCCAGTATCGCAATACTGGGATTTTTCGACGTAATGATATTTATAGGAAGAAGTTTCCACTTGTACGGGTATAGCAAGAAATATCGATAATAAATATGAAACGATTATTATCGATCAAATGTGGTGTATCAATACATTCGCACCGCCGACACATCATACATCGACACCGCCAAGTCCAGTATAACTGCTAAATTTTGAATACGGTCTTAGAAGCTAAATAATTTTCTTCAGAATTTCATTCAAATTGACAATCGTACACGTAGTAAACATTCAGGCTTATGCTTGTAAATTTTCAATATCGATCATCGAAGCAAAGGGAAAATCGAGAAGGTGAAGGTATCTGGACGTGGGGACGACAATATCGGGCAAATCAAAGAATAAAAAAAATATCGGATATATCGAATGATATATCGATGGTAGCATCAATATTAACTATTTTGCCATACCGTCCGCACGACATATCGAGCATATCGCGTATCGAATACGTAGTTATCTTATTTGCTGAACTTAATCCTAATAAAGGAGGTGTTATCTCAAATTGAAGAAGGTTGTCTTCTAGGTATACTTGCAATCAACCAAATTTTCTACACAACTTCCACATTCAGGGAAAAACCGTGGAAATACGATTCGAAATATATAGTGATAAATACGATTCGTATTTATCACTATATATTTGCACAGTGTCATTACCTATCAACATACACTATTCATTTGCAGCTGATTCTCTGTTCTAACAATATTGTCTACTGCCTAACGCTGTGCACTGTCACATGTGCATCCTGTCTATATCTTTCGTAATTTATTGAGAAAAATATCGCAATTTATTCGATATGTCGCATCATATCATCTTTGGGTAGCTGGTGAGAACAACGATCGATCAGGTGGTCCCGGGATGTGGGGGGGGTGACATTCCAGATTTTTGTTACATAATGACGTCAGAGGCGGTCGTGGAGGAATGGGGGAATGGAGAAAAACAAAAGACGAGCAGGTTGGCGCACGTGCCTCCGCCTCTAGAGTACCAGAAGATGGAGTGAAGCCCTTCTTACCGAAATGTAGCAGGAGAAAGACATTTTTTTTTAATCTCCGGTTTATTTTAGCGATATGAACACGAAGGGGAGCGAGGTAGGCTCTGCTGGACCACCGTCCGTGAATGATGTCACGCGAATTACCATATTCGATCTTTTTACAAAGTAATAAATCCTCCCACCACCCACCGCCACCCAAACGCTCTTACCTATTCGATTGTCGCGTCATGGTGGGTCTATGGATCCTGAAATGACGTTAAGTAGCCCCAGCTCACCTCAAGATGTTAACGATTTTTTTTTCAAGGTATCTTTTTCTCTTTGAAGATGGGACTCGAAAATCCAGCCCCGCGCAGAGTTGTTATGGTAATGGGACTCTCAAGGTTTTGTGATATAAGATGTGACATGGAGGTTTGGATGAAATGTGACAAGCATGCCACAAGCACAGCCTGACGCGCGTGACGAGTATGTTGGAAGTCAAAAGCGTTGGGAATCTGGGCACATGATTTTAGGGGTATTATTTTCAAACAGCGCTACGCATTGGAGGGTACTTTAAGGGTATAGCATTCTACATATTGCGCTAAGTTGTTACTGTTTGACCTAAGTACTTCCACCTTAAGTTCCTCTTATCTCCCACCTCCCTTCATGGCGTCGAAAATACCTATTCTCTAACCCCCTCGGCCCCACTCCTCCAATATTCTCCCTTCTATCAGAGACTTCAACATCACACTGTACTTCACACCTACATCGGATTTCCCTGTCTTATTCGGATTTTCAACCCGGTAAATTTCTCCCTCCACACCCACCATACATTTAGCTATATGTAAAATTTCACCGTTCAACTTCCCCCTTGCCCCATCTATTTATTCTCCGTTCTGCTCCACACGTAAAGTTCAACAAGTCTCCAATCTATGATCATCGCTCCTTTTTCCTCAAAGACTAGGTATCGGATCCAAGCAGCGAAACGTTCCATATTAAAGTAATTGCTAATCTTTTGTTGGCTTCTTTACTCTCCGTGTCTCTAAATTCAGGACTTCTTTTTGAAAAATACTTCATTCCCCGAGGCAATTCTTACCGAGACTATGCCCATGTCCCCCAATATATCGCTCCACCTACCCTACAGTTTATGCCATGCTATTTTAATGTTTAATTTGACATACAACACCAAGGGAAGAATTACTTGCGTGAAATCAGAGTGACCTGATTTCAGAGTGGACATTGAGTTAACGTAAAACAGAAGATATATGGAGATTAGTGGGATTGGTCGCTCAGTCTGAGGTGTAAAAAATGGGGTTAGAATGAAATATCATACGACGCTGAAGTTTCGGAATAAAAGTTTAGCGATGCGTATATTGTAAACTAGATTGTATTGAGTTAATTTTTCACAAAAGGCTGATATAATTGGGTGTAAAACCAAGAAAAATCTTTCATGAATTAAATGTTTAAGAAGAATATGCAGTTTATCCTTAAAGAAGTTACGTTTAAAGAGACTGGTAGAAGACAATGTAATGAAATACCTCAATGAGAAAGAGAGAGATGTTGCTTCTCTTTAGCATGGATGCATTTTGGGAGTCGAGGAAGTATCTGCAATCAAAGAGAAATTTCAAAGAAAATCATCCATGTTTGTAAAATACTGTTCCGAGAATCGAAGAAGGGTGACCCCGGGTATGCAGGGAGGAAAAAACCTTGGAGGTTTCTTGATTCGCTAAGGGAGCAGGTATGACTTAGACTTTTAGAAAGGATCATTACAAAGAATCACAAAGATCATTGTGTTGATATACTCGAGCACAGGATAAAATAAAAGAGATTGAACACTATCACAAACAAATTAAAGTACTCTTTCATCCCTCGCACGATACGCAAACGCAGCACAATCGAACATAAGGCCTAAAAATAATAAATTAACTTGAATACTAGAATTAGTTGAATTGGTCAAGCACAACAGTTATTGCAACGCCATGATGCAATCGGCATGTATGCACTCAAGAGTGTCTGTACTTGTTCTAACATACATAATTAAATATTTTAACCAGTATTTTCACGTGAATGGTTAGTGCCCCAAAAGCCACACGCCCTTGCGGCAGCTTGCTGAGTAGTGTATAGTATATCTATCTGTAGGCAGTTAATCCACAAACTCGACACCTAAGCTTCAAATACGTCAGCGTTACAGGGAATAAAAATAGCACCATAAGTTAACTACAGTTTTAATGTAGTAATAATGTTCAGATTAACTATTCCTGTAGTGGTCTCTTCGCTTGAGGAACCTATTCACATGAATTGTTAAATTAAATATAAGTGCGGGAGATTCCAGGGCAGTTTAATCTTAACGGAGTTATTTGCTGATTGACATCGAAATTACAGGAATTTCGCAGCGCAGAGAATTATTTGCCTTTACCAGAACTCGAACCGAAAATGTATTCGTAAAGTTTAGAAACAAATTGAGAATTTCGCATTGTAAGATGTAGCTTAAATCGAATAATTAAGCACTTTGACGGAAATTTAACGGATCTGTATACGAATTCTGGTCGAAACGAATGATTTCAACAGCATGGAATTTCTGCATTTTCAAACTTTTGTATTTTTGTTTACTATTGTGCGAACCATTCATGCAATCTCAACTTTTCTATTTGCTCTCCTGATCCAGAACTCCCTATGCAAATTGGATAAGGCCATGTAAAAGCACATCTTCAAAAGTAGAACACCTTTATAAGTTGCGAAAAGTTAGTGAAAACTTCCACATGGAAGTTTTCAAAATGAAGACGGTATTGATGGAAAGAACGTTTTTTTAGGAAATATAAGAACAGAATTGTTGAAACTTTTATGTGGAGCGTGGTTTTGTACAGCCCAGGATCCTGGTTGTTGGATGAAACACCGAACGGCGCAGGATGATAGGGGAAGGTTGAAGACTTCAAATGAGGATGTGGAGAAGGATGGAAAAGATGAAATAAAAGACAAGGGAAAATAAATGAAGGAGTACCATTCATGGTTGAGGAGGAGAGAGGCTTTTGGGGAGAAATCACAAGAAAACAGTGGAAGAACATGAGGAAGAGCATTTTGATTGACAATGGGATGTTGAAGATTGTGTCAAAGAGGGGAAAACATTAGATAAGCGATAATGGGTAGGAAAGGATAGAAACAGATGGAATTGAGGGAATAAGGTTTTATTGTAGTGCGGGATCTTGGGTATTGATTTGTTAGATTAGGCTAGGAAAAGTAAGGGTGTTAATTTTGGTTCCTTCCGAAACACGCATTTTATTCTAGACAGCCAAATGATAATGCAATAGCTCACCCCTGAATACGCGACAAGGAAAGGCGTAACATAAGGTATCTGCAGACGACGAAGGGACGAAGCAATTGCTTTTTAGTTTTCATCAGGAATCATCCCCCTTATATTCTCCCTTCCAGTACCGTCTTCTCCTAATTAAAGAAGATCGAGCCTTCGCCGAAGCACAAACTCCCGTCCGGAGCGTATGTGTGAAGATTTCAAAACACTTCGTCGTGTGTCTGGAGACGTGAGGTGGTCACGCCCAATTTCACAGTCGTTATTATTAACACCCAAAGCTCTTACGTTTGTTTGGCAGTGAACGTGGCCCAGCTGGAAGGCACGCGGCTAACCTTTCGTTTCCTCTCCCCAACCCTCCCGAATCCTACCTCCACCCCCTCTCTCTCTGGCCAGAATTTCACTCGGCTATCGCAACACTCCTAAACACCTTTTGCAAAAACCGCCAGAATTCATTCCATTCTCGTCCTGCCCCTTCCTCCCTCTCCCTCACCTTCAAGTCCACAACCCAGGGCCGATCGACTGATGTGTGATATGCGTTCGATGCTTTGACAAAAGAGACGCGTGGTGCGCCACGACGTGAAATGAATACATCGCGAAATTTCCGATACATTTGACATTGAGGTGTAGGTCTTGCGAATTTCGCAAAAGGTCGTGATCACATTCAGGTTGGCAGTTTTGACAGCGTTTTTTTTACCGTCCAACATTAGCAATTATTTTTTTTTATTTTTAGAATGAACTTTTCAGACGAATTTTTTATTTTTATTTAGTTTTAGAATGAACATTCGTGAACGTTGATAGCCACCAAAGGAGCAAAATGCACTGATAGAATAAGATTAAACGCAAAGTAATACAAACTCAATATTCTCCTGTTTTTGGACCAATAAAAGCCGGGGTTTGACCGTGAAATTTATTATGATCCCTGCAAATTGCTCCCTCATTGAATTCGCCAATTCTGGTGACATTAATATTTGAACAAACAGCCACCACCATAAGCGATTCATGACTGGTCACAGAAAATCTACAGGCAGTGCCACGAAGAGAGGATCTCTGATATTTATTTTTGATTCCGACTCTCGACAAAAATTTCGGATATGTCGATATAGAACTAGGTGTCTGTAACAATACCGACGATGAAGGCTAAATTAATTTCTTCATGCGTAGTATCGAAGGGACCGAAACGGTCTGTGTGATTCGAAAGAAACAGTTTTTCAATTTGTGGTCATATTATAGTATTCCTTTAAATCATTCATATTCACGACATTAACATTAAGAATTAAATGCATGTATCTTCGCATTTCCTATCCTGGATAAGATTCTCAATTACCAATCAATTGACACGATCGGCATCGTCGTGGTGACATGTGTGTGTGTTTTGAACGTATACATATATCACCAATGAGTTCCTTAAAAATCTCTGTGCGCGGTTGTCACGAAGAAAAACTACACACATCGGTGAATCGTCACATTCCAAAAATTCACCCCTTTCGACAGCGTCGAATTGGACCGAATTTCGACAGATAGATCCATACATACATCACCGCTCACCGATACCGAGATGCCTCATCCTCCTTTCAAAACCACCTCTCTCCCCATATTTTTGACGATCGATTATTCGTCAAAGTGGGGAGCACCTAACTCACAAAGCGCCCTGGAGTGAGTATCCTTCCTTGGAGAATTCGTTATGGTGAAATCTTGCTGTTGGCATCACTTGAGAAAAGTCTCGGAAGGAGACGAGGGAAAAAGAGAGATGCTTCTTGATTCAAGAGAGATGAGGAATGGGACGGAAAGGGAGGACAAGTCTGACATCTTCCCATCGCTTCCTTGCCTCACGCACGACGTGCTTTCCACCTCCAACCATTCTGTCTAACCCCTTGCTCGATCCATAATTCCCCGACAAAGAACCCAGAATTTACCTTTATCCGCCCCAGCATCCCGTTCCCATGGCTACCCAACAGCTTTGGGCTAAGAGCACGGGGCTAAAGGAACAATCCAACCATCTTCCTCTCTGCGGAAATGTGTTGACAGAGCAGTTAGTTTCACACTATTCCATTCCAAGCAATCGCCATTCATTGTGAAATGGGGAAGTGCAAATCAACTCCTCCCGATTCCTTTACCCCCCTCTATCACAATTAGGCTAAAGCTCGTGCGCAGTTCGGATGGACTTTTGGATTCCATCGTAAGGATATTTCAAGAATAAACGTTTCGCTTGGACTCCTAGTCTTTACCCTATATCATTATTTTCTTCTTCATTTATTCGTGCCCTCTTTGCCGTCATAAACCGTCGATATCTTCCTTCCCGTATCCTGATTATCAAGCATTCTATCATGGCCTTCAATATCCAACTTCTCATCATATGGTCTTCGCCATAGTGATGGAAGGGCTGACACGTTCCTATGATTCTGAAAGCTTTACTGGCAGGGACAATAATAAATATTTTTGATACGGTCGCCCAGAGTTATTTAAGGTAATGGTGGCAGGATACGAACACTATGAAGGAAGGCAAAAACTTTGCAAAATATTTTGCAAATTTTAGTCTACATCGACTTAGTAGTCCCCTTAAAAACACTCTCCATTCGTTGCTATGCACTTATTCCATCTTATTTTTCACTGTTTAAAACACCCTTGGAAGTCCTTGGAAGTTAGCCTCTTTAGTTTTCCCGTCGTTTCTTGCTTTATTGTGTCGTCATCTTCCCAGTGATGTGCCCTCATCACATTTTTGCAATTTGAGAATAGGAAAAAGTCGTAGGGGAAAATGTATGGCGAATAAAAAGGATGATCAAGGATGGTGATTGAATTTTTTGCCAGAAACTGACGAACAATCAATGCTGAATGTGCAGGTGCATTGTCATGGTGAAGGGTCCATTCATCATGTTCGGTTAAAATAGTGTACACTGATGATTTTCCTACATTCAGTTCATCAGCTATTATTCGGACAGTTTTTCGACGATCGGTAAAGACAAGGGTCAGCACACGATTAATGTTGTCAACACAATAGTGTTCTACTGCATCTTCTGATGAAGACGGAGCTCAAATCCGTCCAATATATGAAGAAATAACGTGTGAGTGTTCATTTTATGTGTTCATACATTGTTCGTTACTGTCAAAGTTTTTCATTCAACACTTCCTTGTTACTTCGACGAAATCATATATATATATATATATATATATATATATATATATTCATTCACATTGAAATAGAGATAAGGAAAATGATAAAGGAACACATATAAAGGACGAACACAATAGAGGTGGGGACGGCGGATGTGAGCAGATCACGAATGTAAAAACATTTTCCTCGACCGGGACTTGAACACCGGATCTCTCCACTTGCCGGACGGATGCTCTATCCACCTGAGCTATCGAGGAAGAGTAATTTTACACTGAAATCTGCGATCTTATAAAGCGCCAAAGTGCTCCGAATCATTACACATAAGATGGCGTTAGGGAGCTGTTACACCCACCAAAGGAGAAATTGACAAACACAAGAGGAGAATGGACAGTAGGTTAGCAAGCATACAACATCATAAAGGATAGGAACGGTGCGTTTCATGGCACGCATAGCCAGAAGAAGAGACGAGCCACATTGGCCAAATACACATTTAAACACGAAAAACCGTGTTTGAATGAATATATATATAACGTGTTTCGTGTTTGAATGTGTATATATATATATATATATATATATATATATATATATATATATATATATATATATATATATATATATATATATATATTTACACACACACACACCCACCCTTGGGTGAAGGGAGGAAGCCGACCTCCCTATCTTTTATGCTTCCCTTTATGCTCGTCCACTTCAGGATTACTCTCCTCGAATATTTCCTCTCCTTGTAAAATATTACTTCCACTATTATCTGAAATGGACTAGACCCACTTGGGCTGTAGGGTACTGAGTGTCGACCAGGTTATTGCGAACAGTTTGTCCTCCAAATCTTTTCTATCCGTATTATTCCGCGTCCCACTCACCCATCATCGTCTTCTATATCTACCGAAAGTCCGCCATTCAACCAGTTTCCAATTTTGCTGAATCCCTTGAAATTTACGACATCACAAGTATCCCTTTACGGAATGTCTCTACCCACAACCCTCTTGCATTCATTTTAGCCTGTCAACTAAGCAACACGTTTTTATTGCACTCTTTTGGATGTCTTGTGATGAATCCTAGATGATTTATCCAACTTTCCTTTTTATTTTCCTACATTACTTTAAGCGTTGTTTTCAATTTCTAGGTAATTAGGTAATATTTCTCTCCCTCAAATAAATAGTTTTGTCCTCTCCCGAATGATTATTAGTAACTACAATTTTTTATGAGTAAAGAAATACGGACAATAAAACTGGAGAAACAATTACCAACCTCTAAAAAACCGGAGGGAGATAAAATGATAGTAAATATCCAAAAGAGGAATAAAATAACTAGAGCGATTAAAATAAAACAACAAAGGAAATAAGAAAACTATTAAAGGAAGGAAAAAATTAATATTTAATGACCATATGCTCTGATAACTTTAAAAAGGATGGAAAAAAAACAATCAAGCAGAAAGTAGATTATTGAATGAAGTGAAAAATAAAAATATTATAACGTAAACAAACAATTAAAACAAAGTAGAAATAAATGCCGAGTAAATTCATAATAAAAAAATAATAAAACAAGTAAACCAATGAACGAATAAACAAATTTAAAAAAATATTAATAAACAATCAAAAAATGAATAAATAAAAGAATAATGGGATGCAAGAATAAACAAACGAATTAATCATAACAGAAAAAATAAACAAAGGAGCGAACAGACAAAACATTATACAAATAGCAAAACCTAGCAACAAATCACGAAACATGCATAAACAGGAACACCTAACCGAAAAAAAATCAAGAAAGGAAAATTTAAAAAAAATATCCATGCACCAAGAATAAAAAAAACAAACAAATTAAAAAAATAAAGTATTAACAAATAAACAACCAAAAAAGAGAACACTAAATTAACAAAAAATAAATAAAAAAAATGGCATGAAAATAAAAATTCACTTTCAAACAATGAAACCTAGGAGAATATGAACAAAATATTTATCCAAGGATAAAATAGATCAATAAATAAATGAACTAATAAACAAAAAAAAGTCCATATGATATTTAAAAAAATATAAATGCAAAGGAGGACATATGTCATCGAATGAACAAATAAATAAATATCCCTTCATATTCCAGTCTCTATCCCCCGATGTAGTCAGTCGGTTTACGTACTAAAATCCCCGCCATTCTATTTTGCTCTCCCCTCCAAATACGTAGAAAGCTATTCCACAAATGAAAAATAGGACTCCTCAACCTGCCTCCCCTACCACACACCCCTCTCCATGGAAAGAGCTCTCTTCCCCTCAATTCCACGATGTGATTTGATTGCCTCCTCAGGAACTATCTCCCCTTGGCGACATCCTCCGCAGCGAAATGGATGGGCTGTCGTTTGTGTAAGAGCGCCAGGGGTCACCCAATCGCCCTCGACTACGCCACGCGGAGGCACCACCACCATCACACTTCGTCCATTTTCCGCAAACGTCCCCATTTTTGGGAAAAAAAAGAGGACAGACATTTTATTAAGACGACAAACGATGGGGGAATTGATTCGCGAAAAATCCAGGGGACCGAATTCAAACGCGTAGGAAACACTTTCGGGTCCATGCTTGACCTTTAGTTCACCTGCAGCGAACAGTTAATGCCTTTCAAGCAACCTGGAAGGGAAAAATAAAGGGCAGGAACGCATTTTCTCTTCGCGTCGAATCCAATTTAGTTCTTTCAGCTACACATTTCTTCTTCCCCTTTTTCTCCGCTCCATTGAATGAGTACCGCCAACCCACCCGAATGGCATTTCGTTTCCGTAACATCCCACTGTTGTCCATATTGAGAGATAAGAAAGTTCTTCGAGGTTCCCTCAAATGGCATTTAGGTCAAATGTCAAATGGGCCATGTTTCTGTCCAACATATTGTCCGATCCGATATCCATGCACATTGTGATGCCTTTCACAAGATTAATTGCAATTAAAAATCCCCCAAAGGTCGACTTGTAATAGCTGTCTAACCTTTCAGATCTTCGCAGTTGTAAAAGCTTGATTACCTATTGCATCATACCCGGGTTTGTGATTCGAAAATAACAAAGCTTATTTACTCAGCCAATAAAACTAGCTCTAGAATTTATATATATATATATATATATATATATATATATATATATATATATATATATATATATATTCATGATGCGGAAGTACTCACGAGAGCAATATAACTTTTGGACGGCACAATAGAACACAGGACAAAACAAATAACACGTAAAAGGACACTCACACCGTAGATTAATTGAGCTTTCGGCCTCGGAAGCAATATCTACAGTGGCAAGAAGAAGGCAAATATCTACAGTGTCAGTGTCCTTTTACGTGTTATTTGTTTATATATTATGTATATATATGTTATATTTTATTTATCTATATATTTATAGTCAGACTCAGTCTGACCTGAAGAAGGCCTCGGAGTAGGCCGAAAGCTCAAATAACACAGGCCTAGAAAAAAAAAATTTTTGGTGCCGGGAATCTTTGTGTTGATTTTAACTATATTTGTAGAGCTGAATCCAAATATGAAATCCGTTTTTATTTAACAGCTCTACTTTTTTAGATATGGCACATCTTACGATTAGTTGTTTTAATATTTGATATATTCCGGAAAATAATTTTCAAAGTTAAGTAAATCGATAAGTATACATGGGAATATATGGTAAAAGAAAATAGGAAAAATATTACAGACTTTGTGAAACGTGTATGCATGGGATATTTTGGTGTTAAGCTTGGTGACCAAGATGGGCACCGCATTTTGTGTGTAAAACATATACTGAACATCTGCGGCAATGGACAACAGGACAAAGGAAAAGTCTAAAATTTGGTGTGCCAATGGTGTGGAGAGAACCTGTGAACCATATTGACGACTGTTATTTTTGCATAGTAAATGTTTCGGGAATTAATCGAAAAAATCGCCACAAGTGGACATATCCAGATTTCCCTTCAGCTAGACGCCCAGTACCCCATTCAGAAGAAATACGGATCCCAATATTTCAGACTTTACCAGATATATCTAAGGAAGGATTTGAGTTACTTGAAAACATTTCTCATTCTATTGACGATAGTGGCAGTGACTACGAGGGGGTATCAACAATTCCTCAACTATTTAATCAAGATGAACTAAGCGATCTTGCTAGAGAACTGAACTTATCGAAGGAAGCATCCGAACTACTAGCATCAAGACTGCATGAAAAGAATTTACTGCAACCCGGTACAAAAATAAGTTTCTATCGCACAAGGGAAAAGGATATGCTACCCTTCTTTACTCAAGAAGACAATCTTACATTTTGTTTAGACACTAAGGGTCTTTTGGAAAAAATGGGACTACTATCACAATATGATGCTAGTGATTGGCGTTTGTTTATCGATAGCTCCAAGCGTAGTTTAAAATGTGTACTTCTTCACAATGGTAACAGGTTTGGCGCAATACCAATCGCTCATTCAACTATAATGAAAGAAGAATACGATACAATAGCATTGGTCTTACAGAAGATAAAATACCAGGAACATCGTTGGGTGATTTGTGTAGATTTAAAGATGGTGAACTTTCTTCTTGGGCAGCAAAGTGGCTACACAAAATATCCTTGTTTCTTGTGCCTCTGGGATAGCAGGGACAGACAAAACCACTGGATTAAGGAGTGGCCTAAGAGAGAAAACTTGGTTGTTGGGAAAGAAAACATCATTGCTGAATCTTTAGTTGAAAGAGAGAAAATCATCTTACCGCCTCTACATATTAAACTAGGCCTAATGAAGCAATTTGTAAAGGCTCTTGACAAGGATGGACCATGCTTCGGCTACTTAAGACTAAAGATGCCCCATATAATTATTGAAAAACTTAAAGCTGGTATTTTTGAGGGGCCACAAATCAGACAACTTACAAAGGATCCTGCTTTTGTCGAGTCAATGAATGAGATTGAAAAAATTAGTTGGATGTCATTTGTTGAGGTCATAAAAAATTTTATAGGAAATCACAAAAGTGAAAACTATATTGAGCTGGTAAACATTATGCTCAGTAACTTCAACTCACTTGGAGGTAATATGAGCACAAAAGTTCACTACCTACACAGCCACTTAGACAATTTTCTTGGAAATTTAGGAGACACAAGTGAAGAACAAGGTGAAAGATTTCACCAGGATATGAAAACAATGGAAGCTCGCTACCAAGGAAGATGGGATAACCATATGATGGCAGATTACTGCTGGTGCTTAAAACGAGACTGTTTGAACAAAGTGCACTCAAGAAAATCGCGCAAAAGAAGCTTCCGATGTGTTGAGTGATGTTTTTATGTATTTTTTCTTTTCAATTTGTTTTAATACAGTAAAAAATTTTAGTATTTGTGTTCAATTGTATTGTAAAATTCTGTTGTGTTTGTGGGTGATTTAACAGCCCTAGAAATAAATCAAGTCTTTATATTTAGTGTGTTTTATTATTAAAATAATATTCCCATATCATCATGTAGAAGATTTTTTTACGTAAGTAACAACATATCTATATCTTGAAAACTATAGCTGATAGGAAAAAACTAGTGTTATAATTGGATTCAGCACCCCAATTGTTCTTTAAATCAGCATTAAAAGCTCCGGCACCAAAACCACTGTTGGCCTGTGTTATTAATATAATATTCCCATATCATCATGTAGAAGATTTTTTTACGTAAGTAACAACATATCCATATCTTGAAAACTATAGGAGATAGGAAAAAACTAGTGTCCATAATTGGATTCAGCACCCCAATTGTTCTTTAAATCAACATTAAAAGCTCCGGCACCAAAACCACTGTTGGCCTGGGTAATCTACAATATGAGCGCCCTTTTAAGTGTTATTTGTTTTATTCTGTGTTCTATTGTGCCATCCAAAAGTTATATATGTGTAAAATTATATATATATATATATATATATATATATATATATATATATATATATATATATATATATATATATATATATATATATATATATATTGGAACACCATACTGAATCATACTCGACGGTATGTTTGCGGCCAAATATGTACTTGATTGGTCCACATTTCCTTGAATTCTCCAGCACATCGGATTCATTCCTGGAGGTTTGGTAATCAACAGGCAACCTAGTATTCCCGTTTCCACAAGCCAAAATCCTCAATTGCATTTCCGGATTCCAACCTTGTTTTTCCAAGAAACCAGTCTGGGATTCTAGTGCTCCAAATAAAAATATAATCGATTCCAAACGAAAAGAGGGGAAAAGTGATACATAAACAGACTTCGGTGTCACGCAATTAGTTTCCCTCAATGAGCGTGAAAGCATTCGTCCATTATAAAAATGAAATGTGTCTGGCAAGAGGAAATAAATTTCGAAGCTTTCGTTTCAGCTATACTATATGTGAAGTTAATGATTCGCCACAATTGTCTAAATATTAACAAAAGTCGTAGCAATATATTTATAATATTACTAGTTAACGACATAAACTAAATTTGAAGCTCGTCTAAATTTTATCTATTAATGACTATATTACTTAGGTAAAAACCACAAAATGCGACGGTAACATTGGAAGGGGCTCTTTATAGCTTAACTCGCTGTTGCTAAAGGAGCACAGAGTGTTTGGGAATAATTAAATTTTTACCTTTAATCAGTAAACAAAGTTAAGCAACATTTTAATATTATACCCAGGAATTTAGTCATGAAACGTGTTTATTTTGCCTTATGTAATTACAAATGTTATTTTGCAGTTAATAATCCTGAGATTGGTTTAAATTTTAACCTAGAAGCTAAACGGTCTTTGGGGAACGTCAACCACATGAACATCAAGGCGCCATTTTTACGGAATTTTTTACGGATTTTAGGCGAATTACGGAAATTATTTTAATCTACGCACTATCATCGCCCTAACCAATCAGAGAAGGTATATATATATATATATATATATATATATATATATATACATTGATGAAAATATTAAAATAACCTGTAAAATACACCTTTGCACACTTTGCCACGTCATTCATATTTTAAAAACATATTTACGGTAACTAATAGAATCGCCCATTAGATCCGTTGTTATAAAAAGTAGGGAAAGGAAAGAGTGTTATTACAACTTCCTTTAAGCGCCAAAGTTTTATTAGGTTGTTTAATAATTCTGATAAATACCTTATCCAACGTCGTAGTTTCTTTGGTAGCATTTTTAGAATATCTCCCGATAATCGACTTTTGGGCGTAACCCTTACGAAATAAATGTATTTTCAATTTTAATAAAGTTTACACACGGTAGGAGTGGCATCAAAAATTATGTCGAAACAAGGGGAAAAAAGGAGAGTGTTACTTTATAGCAACAAAATTCCATGGGAAAGGCAAATTTAATTCCTTCAATTATTGTGCAGTGACATCATAGAACTTGTTGCACAACGCCATTAAATTGTTCAAGAATTTCCTCTTTAGGTTATTTTACATTTTATGCAGTCATCATTATAGTGCCTTAAATTGTCACTAATATTAAACTACCGGAATGGAAAAAGATAAATGGCTTATGCATGCTTCGTAACCGCCATTTATAAGTATGGTAAAGGGTGACCGTCATTATTATTTGGTAAAACCAGCCTAATTGATAAATTCATCTGAAACTATCTATTTTTTAAGGATTTTTCTTTTCGTAATTTGAATAACTCCGGATATTCTGAGTATTCCACAAAACTATATCGAGGTATAGATTTATCATCCATGGCTGACTTTTCATGCTTTCTCGAAATTCATCTTTCGCGAAAACTAGAGTAAAACAGCTTCATTATGTTTCAATATTTTTTTACATAACTACCATGATGTTTATCGATAAGATTTCTCGATATTAACTTCATACTCGTTACGGTCGATATGAACTACATGACCGCAGCACATGATAACAGTTTGCGTGAGTTCGGTGTAATTTGAGAAAAAATATTTCATGAACGATATTAAGAGACTACAGTCGACCTATAATTTGGACGATGAAATTGATTGATCCGAATATGGTCGATTCAAAATACATTCGATATCGTCGACTTGCGATGTTACGATGCAGACGTTATTGGTAATATTTTCTATATTCTTCAAATGAAATATGCTGTTGATTTGTTCGATATCATTGTCTTTTGTTTCCTTTGTCGAAATTGTTAATTCTATCCACATTTTTGTAATGCTGATAATTATCTTTTCCAACGTGGTAGTTTTTCTAAATTTTCAATTCTTTCTATATTATTAATTCACTTTGAAATTTGCGATATGCCAGATATAGTTTATTTTACTTGCGAAGTTCTCGCCTCAGGGATATTTTTTATATCGCGTTCGATAAGGATTACAAAGTTCCCTGTGTAATCCTCCAGAAAGACTGAAAAACAGAAGACAAACATTTTAACCACGATAGTTTTCTTATTTACTAACTTTACTTACGATAGTAATCTTATTTACAGAGATACTCTTGAAACTATGAGATCTCATCAATTAAACCGAAAGCGGAAAACACTATGCGATAATCACAAAATAATTGCCTAATTCGATACGGATTTCATATATCGATACGTGTAGTCCACCAGTATCCCAAATATCCCTTCATTTCCCTCGTTTTACTGTTCACTTCCTCTCAACTTCCCCACTCCTCGCCACTTCCTCCCCGATGACAAAAAGGCAAACAACGGTGGAAACTTTGCCCAAGGCCCCCAAGAAAAGTTTGGCGATATATCTCTCCCACGTCTTCTGCTCTACCCACCTTCCATTTCCCTCCCTTCCTCCATACCCCTACAGTTCCCCGCTGTATATAAACCTTCCCCCTTTCAAAGCACTCCCTTTTCTCTTCTTGTTTACCCTAGGGTTCGTCTACGATCACCGACTACCCTGAAATCCCACCCCCTAAATTTGACATCAATCCATGAATTGGGTGTTCGCTACCTAATCCCGTGTTCCAGTAAAGAAAAGATCGTTAAGATTTCTGTGACGGGCATAGAGTTACATTGTGATCCGATCTTGAAATTTGAAGGTTTCTGAGATGATGATGATGTGGAGAATAATTGAGAATATAATACGAAGAGAGGAGGAGAATGATTCACCGTATTGAGACGTGGTGGCAGATGTAGTATGTACTGCATAGAGATATATCGAATTTTGTATTCGATAGCCATGCGATATCGCATTTGATTACGTGTGTCAACACGCAGGGAGATGCGAAATATCGCTCTGGATCATATCAATATGATATGAGACACGTGATATGCGAAAAACAGTTAAAACTGTGCGAATCGATCCATAATTTTTTCAAGTGTCAACTTATATATGGGTGTAAGGAAATATGGATGTTTTACGATGCTAAATTCAAATTGAAATGGAAATGCGTTGATCAAATTTGAATATCGCACAGCCGACGGGGAAAGACTGAGTGAAATCTGCAAAATGTAGGGAAATTAAATCGGAGGCAGTTATGGGGTTATGTTCGATGATGAAGACGGTAAAGTATGGAGATGTTTGATATTCGGTGCAGACGAAGGAAGAAAATTGGTTTTTTGGACGCCACTAAGTTAGAATGTATAATTAACCTCAGGTAAAAAGAAGATGCGGTCCATGCCATCCGTAGTAGCAATTAAGGGACGCAAAAACGCAGACAATAAACAGTAGACTGCCATGACTTTAATCACAAGAGCATTTGAAATCTATAGATGCCACCGCGTTTCCTCTATGTGAATTGAGAGTGTATTTCGTTCCTTTTAGGTTCAAAGGGAGTAAAAACTTCAAAAGTACAAAAAAAATTACGAATGCCTAAGAGCGTCTACGGTAACTGAAATATGCAATTCGTCGCAAGTATTGCGACGTCATTGTTCATATTTATTGTTACGACATAGATTTAGGACATTTTATCTCTTTAATTATATTAAAATGAACGCCAAGTCATGAAAAAAATTAGAGATCGCCTAAAAAATATGTTTTTCATTGGGTCAAAATGTACATTGAAGGGCAAAAGAAGAAACCAGATGTTTTTATTTCGACGATTTACGTGCCTACAAATGTAATTCATTGATTATTCTTGCATTGCCTACACACACACATACATAAAGCAATATAATATCGAAATCCAAATATTTACATTCTAGACTTTTTTACCTCTCGTGTATAACTATAAATGTCAGCGCGGTGATGAATAATAACGGAACCCACCACAAATTCACAATTAATTCGAATTATTCGGCTTTCTGCGTATTCCATTTTTATTACCATCTTAGTACAAAAATTATAAATCCATCCATTATATACTTACAGGGTTCGTCCGGAAAATAAGTTTATGATGCTCATTGTCTTTTTTGACAAAAGGGGAGTCGTCCACTACGAATTTGTACCTGAACGACAAACTGTAAATGCTGCATTTTACGTCCAAGTGCTCGACAGGCTTCGAAAACGAGTCGCCCGCGTCCGTCCAGCGATCAAAAACATCTGGTGGCTGCTTCACGACAATGCGCCGTCTCACACCGCGCTTGTCGTGTCGGACTTCTTGGCCAAGCACGGCGTGGCAACGCTGCCGCACCCGCCCTACAGCCCGGACTTGGCACCACCGGACTTCTTTCTGTTCCCGAAGATAAAGAGGAGTTTGAAAGGAACGCGATACGGGATTTTGGACGCCGTCAAAGAGGCCGTGACGACGTGTCTTCGAGAGGTTCCCGATGATGCCTTCGCGGGAGCGTTCCAGGAATGGGAACGCCGCTGGAACAAGTGTATCGACTCACAAGGGTCCTGTTTTGAGGAATATTAGCTTAAGATATGTAAAAGTGTAATATTGTTTTCTTCCTGAGCTCAGTACACTTATTTTCCGGACGAACCCTGTACGTGTTGGATTTATCATTTTCTATACGAATTGCCTTTTTTCAATATTACGAGCATGACAACTTTCTGAGAAAAGGTTAAACTGTTTCCATCAATCAACATTACTCTTCGGAATATTGTTCCTCCGATCTATGAAAAAATTTAATGGATTTGCATTGAAGAGTATTACATTAAAATTGTACATATGAACATATACTTGTAGTTCATTAAAATCTATGTCTGTTAAAAATATTGAAGGAAGATACTGAGTCTAAATTTTCCAAAATAATTACTTCTCCAAAAAACAAGCAATGCATTTAACGAAAATCAGTGACCTATCTCTTCATTGTTAGGGCTATAAGGCGTTTTATGTCCAGTATTAACCCCCACTCCCTCTTCTATGACGTTTTTTCGCACATGCCACTGTACATCTTTGTATCTACCTTTGTTTTTACTCTATACTTTTTATCTGCCTTCTTCGGATTTTCCCCAGGAAATTCCTCTCTCTGCCAGCCATATTTAAAACTCAATTCTCTGTCCAACGTATTTTCTCCATTCACCGCCATATGGATGCCTCAAAGGAGGCATCCGTACCGTCTGTCATTACAGACCAACTGGTGAGCTCAGTTGACGAATTCGTGAGGAACGATCGGCGCGTCACAATTGATGACATCTGTGAGCATTTTCCCAATGTTTCTCGAACAATTGTTCATGAAATTGTTAAACACCATCTGCATTATGCAAAAATTTGTGCAAGATGGGTCCCTCGCATGCTTACAGATGAGCACAAAACCAAGCGTATGGCTGCAGCACTGACGTTTTTGGGACGTTATTCTGATGAAGGAGACTCTTTCTTGACTCGCATAATTACTGGTGACGAAACATGGGTTTGTTATGCATCACCTGAGAGTAAACGACAGTCAATGGAGTGGCATCATGCTCATTCACCAGACAAACCAAAAAAATTCAAGACAGTTCTGTCCACCAGGAAACTCATAGCAACCATTTTCTGGGATCGACGAGGTGTATTGCTTATTGATTTTATGGCCCGTGGAGACACTATTAATGCCAATGCGTATTGTGAAACATTAAAGAAATTACGGCGGGCAATACAAAATCGGCGGCGAGGTCTATTGTCTACTGGTGTCATTCTCGTTCATGACAATGCCAGGCCTCATGCAGCTGGGATAACACAAAAACCTTTGCAGCAATTCAAATGGGAAACTTTCGACCATCCACCGTATAGCCCGGACTTGGCCCCTTCAGATTTTCATCTCTTTACAAAGCTTAAAGACTTTTTGGCAGGAAAAAGATTTGACAGCGATGAAGAACTTAAAGAAGGAGTGACCCTGTATCTCAATGAGCTGGCGGCGAAGGACTATGCAGCAGGAATGCAGAAACTTGTCACACGTTATGACAAATGCCTTAATTTGCTTGGAGATTATGGTGAGAAGTAGTTTAAAGTATCCTCTTTCAAATAAAATTTTTTATGTTTGTTAATATTTACTTTTGTGTCTTTATTTCACGAACGGGTACCACTTTCTGGATGACCCTCGTATTAAGACGTCGATGTTGTGGAACTCTGTTCATTATCAATAGGAGTTCGAAATGAGGACGCTGAGAAAGAAGCAGGCTGCAATGAAGACTGGCACTTACTAAGAGATGCGAGTTTGGATAGGGATGGTGAAAGTGAGTTCTACAAATGGGAAAATAAAGAAGGTTGGATTTGTTTGTGCAATATAAGGAAGCTGGAGAATTAAAAAATAAAGAAAGAGCATTGAGAAGCTGAGTTCTTAGGGGCTGCAAGGGGGGGGGGAGGTTGGATATTTTCATAGACGCGATCGATCAAGCATTGGGAAAGTGCTCATAATTCTAAAGACGAGCAATACGTCTTTATATTGGGGGAAAATCCTCAAATGAACTTAAGACACCTTTTTTATTTTTTTTTTTACTTTTAACTTTTAAACTTTTTTATATTTTTTTATATTTTAACTTTTTCAAATTTTTAATTTATTTTAACTTTTATAGACCCTAAATTCTGCGTCACATGAAGAGGCTTACGGTTAAGAGGATATAAATCACATTTGACAATTTCTGATATCTACAAATGCACATGTTATATACAATTCTGTAGAGGATAAGGACCTTTCCTTTTGTCTTCCATTGATGACCAAGTAGTGTTGGGAATATTTGACTCAATTAATACAGCACTTTAACACAGATGTAGAAGAAAAGTCTGATATTGAAGTTTTTTTGTGGCTCCGAAAAAGTATGGCCGCTGAGATAAGAGCCAAAGTTAATTTAGTATCCCAGTAAGATATATGTGTGCGCGGGGAAACTTATAAAAATAAAATGGAGAAGAAAGTTCAAGTTAGAAAAAGTATCAGCAATGACAACGGGAGGGAGGATACTATTGGGAGTATATGGAAGGAGGCTGAAAAAGTTGTCAAGTTTTAATAGACCCTAGGACTTCACAATAAGGTACTACTTCTAAGCCCTTACACGGAGTCACAAAATGTCTTTAAACCCAACAATGTATGCGGTAAGAATTCGTGCTTAAACTCTACATATTCGTATACTTCCAGCCTATCGCAATTCCATCCAAAATGTGTCCACTTTCCTCCTGCTACCTACTCTATCAACTTAGCAGGAATCTAATTGTTCCCATCGTAGTGGAAATAATTATAAAACATAAAACAGATATTCTAGTATAATTTTGAAATGCTGCATGGAGAGATATCCAATCAACTCTATTTAATTAAAAAAAGAGTTAAAATTAAACCTCGCGTCAACAAAGTGAAAATCTCTCTTTGAAAGACTTCATCTAGTGCAACTGCTAGTTAATATTTAAAAAAAACTGCTATCATTATTTTTTATACAAGGTGTAAAAATATGCAACTTCAATTGTAGAGGAAGTGAGTACAGGTGGTGAAGTATATCTGGCGTCGAAAAAGGAAGAAAATTACTGGAAAATATTTCCGACGCCAAGTACGTAAATGCGTCAGGTCAGAAAACTCATTGTAGACTTTGTAAAATTCATGTTTATCGGATACAGTCAAGTATTTATTGATGAAAAATGTAAGTATAATTTAATCAAATGTCGATGAATTAATATTTTGCTTTGGAAATAATTATAAAATTAAGAAATTAGGTTTTTTTTAAATAATAAGTATACCGATTGAAAAAAAAGTTTAAAAAGTCGAGCTAAATCAGATATCTAAATCTTGAGTGTAAGGTACCTAAAAGTACATGCTGGAGCATCAATGGATGGATTACTCCGAATGATAATCATTCAAAAATCACTTGTTTTACTTTATGCGTTCAAGGCAAACTTAGGGCTAGAAACTCGCAGTTACTTTTCCATTCCGGCAAAAATAATCACGAGTAATAAATCGCGTTAAGATTTTTCCCGTCTAATGACATCGACACGAGCGCATTTATCAAATCCGCCACCAAGGAACCTCGTTTGCGAAGAAGGGGGCTTCCAAACGGGTTGAAAATGCCACCACCGCCATCCATCCTCGTCCACCCCCGCGGAGGTTGGGGGTCGCCATTGTCGACCACGTGTTATAGAGAGAGAGAGAGAGAGAAACGGGGAGCTCAAAGCGATAGCAGCGCTGTTGAACAAACGTCGCCAGGCCTTGAAAAACCGTGATCTGGCCTCTCTCTCCAGAGAAGTCAGGCCAACTAAGCAGGAGTTCTTATCCCGGTGCGGTCCATAAATAAGTTCCTCCCTGATAACATTGAAGTGACTTAGATTTACGTCCCCGCGGAGAGGAAGCTCATTTTCTCCTTGCTTAAAATGCCAGAAATTTATCAATATCGCTTGTTTGTCTCCATGTTCTTATTATCATCCTGGAAATGGTGATAACCTCATGCACACAATACAAATATGTGTGGAGGGGGTGATGGGATAGAATACCAAACATATGCACATGAACATTACCATGTATGCACAACCATTAGTTCATGCAATGCATTTAATATATATATATATATATATATATATATATATATATATATATTAGGACATATATACGAATAAACTCGTACATATACACACATGCCTATACACATCACGCAATAATTAACTGAATCATTAGATATTTTACTTCAAGCAAATGTATTCGGGTTGTATGGATTCGATATTATAATGATTTATGGTGTATCGTGCGAGGGAAGAACTAGTACTGGAATCAATACGTGATGGTGTTTACTCTCTCTTATTTCATCTCAGGGGTCGAATATATAGATATAATTTGACACTGTAAAAACTTCGTCGTCGCAAGAAAACTCATTACGAGAAAACACAGTCACGGAAATTTAATGAATTACATTACTGTTCAAGTTGTGTCCATCCAAAAACCTAACTTAACCGGTAGATTACCCAATAATAATTACTGTTCACTCGTTTTTTTCCTTGAAATGCACCCAAATCTCAACGCTCGGGAATAAGAATCATATGTTGTCGTGCATCTTAGGATTTTAGGATTACCTAACGTATATTAAAGCGTCTATGAATTGAATCACGTTCTGTTTGTTCCATGAAATAAGGGATCGGACAGCATCATCTATTATATTGGCTTTGAGTTATTATCTTCCTCCGCAGCACGTCGCTCCAAAAGAGGATGGATTATATAATAACGATGATGGAAACAAATTCTTTTTGGCTTTAAAACATTTTCTAGTTTGCTTAGCTGAAGAATTAATTGTTGTTTTCTACTGCGACGGAAAAATGTCCATTAATCCCAGAATATTTAGTGAAAACGATCGGAAGTATCAGAAAACAAATTCTCAGCAATTCCTTAGGGACTAATTAATATGCCACAGCCTTCGCACAAGTATTCTCTTTGAAATAATTAATTCCAAGAAAAACTCTTTAAATATTTTCATAGCATTTCCCATTTAATATTGCCAAAATTTTTTGACAGTATCTTCGGCCAATCACTCGGAAAACACAACTATTTCTTGGATAATTTTTTTTAGATACAGGAAATTACTTCTTCAGAAATTAAAACCGGAGAGGAAAATATCGTGCATATGGAAAAGGTGAGAGGTTTGGAGTAAGAGTAGGTGAGAGGTAAGTGTGGGGTTTGGTGTAAACTAAGCTTGGGGAAAGAGAAAGGTTTGGAGAGAAAGATAATGGCTTGAATTGTGGAAGAGATTCTGAGTAAGATTAGGATTGAAATAGTAATAATGCTTGGAACACCAGTGAGGTTTATATTGGATTGAATTTAAAGCGATAATAAGCTTAGGACGGGTCGCGGTGGTCCAGTAGGTAGAGCGTTGGACTACTGACCGGAGGGTGCCGGGTTCGGTTCCCGGGCAAGGCACTTTGGGCACTTGCAGCTCCACCCAAGCTAGTTGATTTTTCGGGTACCAGGTCTTCCTAGGAAACCATAACCGGCATAGGGAAAGGAACTGGCCGTGATGTGTGAATATTCACACGCCGTAGGGCTTGGTACATGGGTGAACTTTGCCATCACCTACTAAACCGACCTTCGGGTTGATTACTGTGTTTATGGTTATATATATATATATAACTTTTGGACGGCACAATAGAACACAGAATAAAACAGATAACACTTAAAAGGACACTCATACTGTAGATGATTTAAGCTTTCGGCCTACTAGCCTAAGCTTAAATCATCTACAGTGTGAGTGTCCTTTTACCTGTTATCTGTTTTATTCTGTGTTCTATTGTGCCGTCCATCTCGTGCTGTGTGTTACTGTCTAAGTTTTATATATAGTAAATCCTAATTTTTTTGTTGGCATGTTACCTCTGAATACATTTATGAAGAATTTCACCGTAAGAAAGCAGATTTAGAAGTTTGCCAATAGTGAGTGTCTGTGTTCATCGTGCAACTGCATCTTTCAATCAAAATGAAATTAAAAAGAAAATCATGGTGGACCGATTGCAGAGGGGAAAGAAATCACTCACACCAGGGTTCAGGGAAAATAACCTATATATAGACCTCGATCCTTAAGCATCCTTTTCTGAAATGCATCAGAGACAAACATGACTATTCAGGGGCACTTGTTATTCTTCGGCACTGTGAATTAGTCACCTTCCAATGAAAGAGCGACATCATGGATACAACGACGCCCCCTCTTTGCAATCAGAATGAGATTTTCGAACCATCACTCCAGGTGGCCCGCTCAGCAGAATATAGGAGGAGGCGGAGAGAAAGATAAACAGTCGTCGAATAACACACGCTTGGAGACGCCCTCCATTGTCGATTTAGGAACCCATGGAGATTGGATTATGTTGCAATGTTACATAGTTGAGGGGGAGCCAATTTGGGTAGGTAACGGAGTTGTCGTTCCTCGACAATACAGAATTTGGTCACGTCAGAAATGCGGTGATTTCCGATTCTTGCTTACCCAGGCCAATGGGGTTCGTCTGTACTATGACGTCAAAACATTGCCATTGTTAAGACTCAACAATTTCGAATCAATAGTGAAGCCTCACCCAGTATGAGCCCCTTGAAATACGAAGAGAACAAGTGAGACTCAGACTCCTAGAAAGATTCAGAACCAGCGAGTTTAGCGATGATACAGATTCAAATACTCATTCTTCCCCAGAACAATCAGAAATGATAATAGTAAGAATCCAAAGTCCATTTAGAAATATTAAATACATTTAAGTTGCAAGGGGGAACAAAATTCAAAATCGGTAAGATATTAGGTTTAAAGGTAGTTGCATGTGTATGTTTGTTGGTAGTTTGTGTTTGCATGTTTGTGGGGTGCAAGGGTTCTTGCATGAATGCATACCATGTTTGGTTTGTGGATTATAAATTTGTGGCTTCTGCCTGGGGTTTTTTTTTCTTTCTAAATTACGGGTGGTGGCCTAACACCTCCCGCCACCCGACCTTGCGGTGGTTTGCAGGGTATTGAGCAGATGTAGATGCATGTGCACCATCTCCATTATTTCACGCATTTCACACGAATCGACAGAAAGACGGTGTTAAACCTTAGATGTTTACCGTTTATGTATTCCTTCCTTCTGGGTGTTTAAATCTACATACAATGTGTGTTCAAAAAACAAGGCGACTTTATAATTTTATGAAAAAATATTTATTTATCCTTCAATATTCAAGGTTTCCCCTTCAAGGTAATCCCCCTCAGATATAATACACTTATGCCAATGCTTCTTCCAATCCTCGAGGCAATTCTAATAAGCACTTTTTCTTATAGCCCAGACCTCTGTCTGGGCTATAAGAAATCCAAGATCCAGTCTTTTAGCTCCTCAACCGTTTAAAACGTCCGTCCTTTTCTCCCCGTCCGTCTCCGTCTGAACAGGAGAAAGTCAAAGGGGGCCAAATCCTATGAATATGGTGGCACAGGCCTGGTTGTGGTGCTGTTTTTGGCAAAAAAAATCTCTCACAGGTAACGATGAGTGAGCAGGTGCATTATCGTGATGCAAAAGCCATGAACTGTTTTTCCACAAATCCGAACGTTTTCCTTTGCATTGCTTCTCATAAACGGCGCATAACTCCAACGTAATACTCCTTATTGACCGAACGACCTTGTGGTAAGTACTCCTGATGCACTAATTGTAATTACCAAGTGTCGCACCAGCGTTGTATAACATTAAGGTCATCTGACAAAGCTACTGTGTCCTCAGGCTCACGGATATCACGGCAAACCACCGCGTCATCGGCAAATAAACGTACCTTACTACTTACTACGAAGTCAATGTAGTTAACGGAAAGTAGGAACAAAAGAGGTCCTCTGACACTTCCCTGGAGAACACCTGACGTAACTTCTATTACATTTGAGATGACTTTATTTATCGCTACTCTTTGTCCCCGGCCATTCAAAAAGTCTTAAATCCAACCCTGGATATTTCTATCTATGACATATGCTTCTAGCTTTGCGATTAATTTACTATGAGGTACCTTATCAAAGGCTTTCTTAAAATCTAGAAAAATCTAGTTCAATGGAACATTGCTCTCTCCCGAAGTAAGAATATCATGAACAAAGAGCGCAAGTTGTGTCTCGCAGGATCTACCTTTTCGGAAACCGTGCGGATTTTTCATTTTTTAACCCTGATTATCGAGTGCCTCAAGATCGAACTGGCAACTATATGTTCCATAACCTTGCACGAAATGGATGTGAGGAAAAAAGGCCTGTAATTTCTCGGTTCTTCCCTGTCCCTGTTTTTAAATATTGGTGTTACGTTGGCCATTTTCCAATCTCAGGGAAACTTGCGATCTACCAGCGTCTTCTTCGATATGATTTCTAGATACGGTGAAACATCTGCCGATATTTCCTTGAATAAACGAGTGCATATTTTATCAAGTCCGACGGACTTATAGGGCTTAATATTTTTCAGCAAACGTTCTATTCCATTGTATATCAATTGATGAAAAGAACGTAATTGCGGAACTAAAGAGGATTAACAGAGAAAAGCTGCTCGTTTCGGGAGGAACTAATCGTATTGTGGGAACAGAATAAGCGTCACGTAATTACTTATCATTACCTAATTTGCTCTCAGAATATTCCAAAGAACTATTGATTAAGTTATACAAGACATTTATGGTGACTGAGAAGTGAGGGAAGGTGTTGAATAAAAGTGAATGCCTACGGTTGAACGGTGGGAGTCGACAGAAACCTGCGCGGAATACACAAAAAGGAGGAGTTAAAAAGTAATCGGACAAGTTTTTATTCACCATCGCCCGCTATAGGAAGTTGTGGAAGTTTCAACTTAACGGGGGATACTAAAGGTCGAAACGGACGGAGCGGATAAGAACACAAGAGGAGATTCTGTAACTTTTATCGATGCGCAAGAAACATACCGACACCGACAATCGCTAACTTACGACAAAGGCGATGGGATTCGATTCTGTAACTTTGCGATTCTTCCCACGCCCCATATATTTCGAAGGACACTCGCCCTTTTCGGTACTTATCTTTCGCCGAAATTGTTCGATTCCGATTGCCAGGTGAATTTTACGCTGTATGTAGCATAAGCAATGACGAATGAATCCTCAAAAGTCTTCATTCAAATAAATACGTAAGCTGACTGAACAGAAACTTGAAAGATATTCAATCGATCCGTTCGACCTAGCAAAAGAAGAATATGGAAATGTGCGCAGTATTGAACTATTTAGGTAAGTAGACTGATATAAATTAACCGATTAACATTTCTTAATGTAATCTTAGAAACGACACTTCTTTCGACGCCTAAATGTCACCATTCAGTTTAAATGTGAGAGTAATTTTACTTGAATGTTTTCAATGGAAACATTACTACAATGTTTTCACACCGGAAGAATGAATCGTTGAAACACTAGAGTGTAAGCGCGGGTGGGTTTCTTTTAGTATTCTGGTTGATACTAACAGAAGTAGATTCTGTTAATATTATCGTATTTTTGTGTACATTTTTTTATATTTAAGTACCATGTAAAGGTTTCGAGTCGCCACATTGGCGAAATCTCAATAAACATTATAAATATATATATATATATATATATATATATATATATAATGTCGTCATCAGATCACGATAGATTCTGATGACGACGGTCGAGCCTTCGAAAAGTCAATACATACTGTGAGTGTCCTTTCTTTATGTTTCTGTGAGTTGAATATTTTGTATCCGTGTGTTTGTGTGTGCGTATATATATTATTATTATTAGGTAATCTACCGTTTAAGGTAGGTTTTTGGATGGACACAACTATCAAATAAACATTTTGTGACTCCCCACCTAGCAAACTAATCTATATCAAGTCCCTCTTCATCTCGGTGTACTTCTTTCCTCCCTTCATCCCGTCCAACATCCCTATCCTGTTCCTACCCTTACCTCGCTTGCCCAACATTCTTCCCTCTATTACCCTCTTCAACATTCCACTACCGCTCAATACGCCTTTCATCCATTTTTCCTGCCTCCATAGGATTTCTCTCAACAAACCCCTCTCCCCCCCCATTTCTAGTACTTCCTCATTTGTTTTCCTTTCGGTCCATTTCACCTTCTCCATTCTTCTCCACACCCACATTTCAAAAGCCTCCAATCTACGTCTATCCTCCTGCTTCAGCGACCACGTTTCCGCGCTACGCTCCATATGAGAGTTTTTACGAGTCTTGTCTTAACATCCCTAGTCAACGTCCCCGGCATCAACTCCCTTCTCCTTGAGAAAGCCTCCTTGCCTAGTGCAACTCTTCTCCTTACGTCCCTACCACTTTGACCGTATTGGTCCAAAACACTTCCGAGATATGTAAACTGTTCTACCTGCTCTATTTTTTCCTCTCCTATTGCAATGTTTATCTTAGCCTTTTTCTTTCTGGAAAATCACATAACCTTTGTTTTATTAATATTCATTCTCATCCCATATTTATCGCACTGAACCTTCAATTCACTCAGCAATGCTTGCAACCCCTTGGCTGACTGAGCAACTAATGCTTGGTCATCAGCAAACCTAACCGATTTTACGAATTCCCCTCCGACTTTCATTCCTACCTCCAGTTCTTCCCATGCCTCTTTAATCATTTCCTCTGCATATACGTTGAACAGCACCAGTGACAATGGGCAACCCCGCCTTACCCCTCTTCCTAACACTGCCCATCCGGACTCTCCGTTCCCCACTCGCACCTGAGCAGTCTGAGACATGTACAGGTTGCGGATCAGTCTCCGTGTATATATATATATATATATATATATATATATATATATATATATATATATATATCGATGATGCTGAAGTACTCACGAGAGCAATATAACTTTTGGACGGTACAATAGAACACAGAATAAAACAGATAACACGTAAAAGGACACTCACACTGTAGATGATTTAAGCTTTCGGCCTACACCGAGGCCTTCTTCAGGTCAGACCTTTTACGTGTTATCTGTTTTATTCTGTGTTCTATTGTGCCGTCCAAAATTATATATATATATATATATATATATATATATATATATATATATATATATACATACATGTAATACACATATAATAAATATTATAAATTACATATATATAATTCACATGCACTCAGATATCATTCAAATGGAAACATATATAAGGGAAAGGGATACAGACACACATGAAAGACGAACACTGGCATGGTGGGTAAGGTGAAATGGTGCAGATTGCATTTGTTAAATAGTTTCCTTGACCGGGACTCGAAACCTGGATCTCCGACTTGCAGGACCGAGGCTCTGAGAATTGACCTATCGAGGAACCGTAAATATGCAGGGGTTCATGCAACCACTTGCCCCGCTAATTTGGCAGAAGGTGGCGGTGCGGAGCTGTTTCAGCCACCAAAGGAGAAATAGACGAGGAGACAAGAGGAAAGCAATCATACAATGTCATAAAGGATAGGAACAATGTATTGCGTGGCATAAATAGCCAGAAGAAGGAAACGAGCAATATGTGTAGCAAATTGGAACTACCCATATTGAATATTCTCAAGTGGAAATGAGTCTAGAATATCTTCCTTAATCAGTGGTGGGGCTTTGCGTTAGCACCATTATATGCACGCTAGATTATATCTCTGGGTAACTGGCTTCGATATTTTTATTAACGCCTTTAGGTTGGCAGGGGCGTTATCTTTATGCTAAGTAGCATATTAATTCTATCAAACTACTATACCGTGCTTCTACTTCACCTCATAAATCCAAAACTCATAGGCCAAGGAAACGGCGAACTTGCAATCTTTGAGATGGCTCATTGAAATTCGATGTTCTCAGATAAGAACTGAACTGACGTTTAACTCTTCGCCAATTCCTAGGCAGGAGATGGGATTTCGTCCGTCGTGCTTAATTCGAAATTCAGCAGAAAATGGCTTGGCGCAATGGGAGCGAGAGGCCGCTAACCCTGTGGAGTCTTAAGACCGGTCGGGTGGGCGTTGGATAATATCGGCGCCGGGTTAAGCGCCCAGGTATTTCTTTTTTGTCTCTTATAAAGCGCGTTGAGTGACCCCAAAATTTTTAGAGTTTACTAAAAGCGTGTTCTTCTGGTTCAGTCACTGTAATAGATAATAGCTAAGAGTCAATAGTGTTAGGCATGAGGGAAGGGCGAGGGAGAGATAGAGAAAGAACTAGACCGTGGAGAATAGTGAATGAATATGCTGAAGAGGCCCTCAAGACGAAGAGTATTAAAAAAATGCCGGGAAAATAACAGTAATTATGAACATATGAAATATTGTACGCCGAGGACTAAAAAACGTATGCAATTAAAAAACTATGAATTTTAGGATATATATTTTTTTAAATTTACCTTTGGAGGTAAGGAATAACATGAATTAGGTTAATATTAGACACTAATGGTGCCGCCTGTTTATTCAATGTGATATCTGATCCATGAAATGTGATCATATTTTTTATTGACAAGATTATTTGTGAAAAATGTCATTTAACTTTATTTTGATTGCACAACGTCTAATGCAAAACGAAGATTGCAGGTTTTTCCAAAAAATGAATGCCTAAGCCAAACATTGAAATGGCAGTTCACAAACTACAGCAGGTGGAACAGTTTACCGATCTCGAAAGTGTTATGGACCAAAATGATTTAAAAGTAGGGGCATATGCGGGAGAATTGCTTTAGGCAAAGAAGCTTTCACAAGGAGGAGAGTTGAATAAGGATGTTAAGAAAAGACTCATCAAAATTTGAACATGTAGCGTGGATTTGTACGGCGAGGAAACATGGTCATTGAGGCAGGATGATATGTATAGATTGAAGGCTTTTGAAAATGTGGGAGTGAGGAAGAATAAAAAGGCATAGCGGACTCGGGGAAAACAAACGAGGACGTGCAAGGCGCGTTGGGAGAGGAGAGATGACCATTGGGATAAATCAAAAAGAGGCAGGAAACATGGGTATAGAGCGTTCTGATTGACAATTGGATGTTGAAGACTATGATATAGGAAAGAATGTGAGGCAAAAGAGGAAGGGAAGGAATTTGGACGGAATGAAGAGAATAAGAACTATTCCGAATTAAAGGGTGACTCATTACAATGTTGACTGTCAGGTTATTTTTTGTTAAGAGGGACGAGAGAATCGCCGCTGCACAGTTTTGCAGCTTGTGTCCATGAAAAAATCTAGCGGTAATTACCTATAATAATAATGTTAAATGCACATGCGGTTCAAATCCAAATCATTCGACTCCGGTATTGCGGCACCTTTTGCAAGTTGAAACGTGCTCTGTTCGTTCACCTACGATTTTGATGATGAAAAACGCTTCCTAAGAAGGTGTCCCGGAACTTAAGTCTGGAGTATATGGAGGAGAAGGAATTCACTTCACATTAATTTTCGTGTTATAAACGCGACTTCGCGAAGCCTAACTCGCAAAAAATACGTCTCAAATTTAAAATGTCCAAGTGACACCGAATGAGAAATTTCAATGTTTCCAAAAGTGATATTAGCGTTATTCTATCACAAAGATTGCAGAAGTATTTTCTTAAATTAATTACATCCGTGGGATAAGTGTCTGGAACTCCGGGATCATATGTTTTCTTTATTTTCTCTCCTCTTTTCACAATGACATGGCGAAGAAGTCTCTCCGTAGCCCATTTTTAATATTATATTAATAATTAATTAACATCCGAGTAAATTTCGCATGACTAATCGATCAAGCGCTAGCGACAATTGAATGCAGCGTCGCGTGTCACCTCCATAGTTTCCTTAGGTGAACAGAACAAGCGTTTTATTTTATATTTCACAAACAAGCTTGTAGTGCCCTGCAAGCCACCTATATGGTGTATAGCAGGAGCTATACAGCCGGCAACAGGGGGTATACACCAGACTACATTTGATCCAAAATACATTTCCCTCCTAGAGCGTTTCGTGGGAAAAACGGCATCTTAAATCTATCTGTTAAACACATAACCCTTCAAATTTCATCCATATGATATATCCTATTGCAGTACGATGGGGCTAATAATACATTTTAACTTCATCTCTAAAGAGACATTATTCCAATTTATTCAAGAAATTAAATCATTTTTCAAGTAATTTAAGCTTAACTCCATGAGTGATTCCCAACCTAGTTCCTCTCTCTAATAATTTGGATATGCTACGCAGTTTATCGTAACGTTTTACAAACCTAGCTCCCCTCAACTTGCAAATGCTGCTTCTAACGCAATACCTTATTCTAATAAAATTTATCAACAGAGAGGGTATTATTATATTACTCAGGTGCCATAATTCTTTATGCATTCGCGTAGGTTGCTATCAAAATCGGATCAAATTGAAGTAGACAGTTATTTTCAGCGTGGATGCGTGAATTACCCACGCAAAGGTTTTAATCTTTTACAAAATTGGACGAAGCGATGAAAAGACCATTGCGAGGAGATTTAAACATGTTGGTTAAAGAGAAAGACGCTAAAAAATAGGGAGAGTGGATTTTTAGGGTTCAAAAAAAGAAAACCTATACTTGTTATAAAATATAGGAAGACTGTTAAGAAAAGTTTTTAATGCGAGTCTAAGGACATTGCTATAGTTCGATACTCTTCCGCTTTCACATTACTGTTCGTACATGCCTCCCATAATGAGTATTACCTCTCCACTAATTCGAGATGGACTAGACCCAGTTGTGCGGTAGTTTAGTGAGGACGGGCTAGTTTATCCTGAACGGGCTATAGGTACACAACTTTGGGCCTCACCTTGTGTCCCTATCTCTTGAAAATTAACTGTCCCTCTCCCCCCTCATCCGAACAATTTCACACACTCCCATTCCCAACAAATCCTTCTCTCTTTCATCACGACCTTCGTATCCTTTTCTCTTCCATCCCTTCCTATTTTGTATTCTCTCCTTAAACCCCTCGCACGACCTCCAAATTCATAATTGTTCGTCCTTCCATCCGACTGATACCGTAAGCCCGTAGCTTCATCCGAAGCTTTGCGAAGCACGTCGCCTGTTTTCATCAAAAGAGGCGATTCATTAGTACGTTTTTCTAGTTTCCCCCCTTTTTTTTACAATTTGGACCAATCTCTCCGCCCCTTCCCCAAACCACACCACCCTATCGGAAGCTCACGATTAATAGGAACTGGTCGTCTCGCTACAACACTAAAAGTAGTTACTTTTTCCATTTGATTCACCATGTGAATTCACCAAAAACTAGAGAAATAGGTTCAAAAAATTGGCATTGAAAAATCACGGAACGTTGTCGGAGGTAATGTGTATTTCAAAATTATATAAATTTATTCTATACCTCACAAGTCTGTAACGTAAGTTTTTGATAGAAAAGTAGAGAGTTGTACCACTGAGTCACTTGTTGCCACTTTTGTGCATTTTGAGCACCATTCCTATCAAGTCATAAGCCTATATCAGAACTGTGGCCACCAAGGACGCCTTATAACTCGCAACATAAGTAATAGACGGTCAGGACCAGGATCGAGTGAAATTCATCATTGTTTTCATGTTTTTCTTTGGTATTAACAATCTACTTGTGAAGCAAAAGGCCATGGTTTCAGAAATTTGGCCACAAAAGTGGCCTTTTCACACGAATCTTGAAAATCGGTAGGTTTTCAAATAGACTCCTGAGTTTCAAATTAAAATGATTTGAATCACATTATCGGACAAAAAAAGTAAAAAGTATACACTAATTGGCAATCTATTGGAAACTACTGAAAAATGAGGTTCTCCTAACACATCAGTGTCACCTCGACGAGATCATATTAAAAATATATAAAGAAAACATTTCTATATATATTATACATATATATATTTTTATATATTATATATATATATATTTTTTTACATATATGTGTGTGTGTGCTTCATATCTTTAAACGCATACACATGTATGTTGCTTGTTTTAATTATTATATACTTTTTCCAGCTCTAATTATGTTGTCACTATATTCTTCAATATGTTAAATGATTGAATCTAGCAGTCTTCACTATTAGAAAGGTTACACATGACTCCCAATACATCCAAGTGTCAAATTTAAAAGTGAAAAAGAGAAAGGTAATTGCTTCACGCATTGACCCTAAGAAATCGTTCAGAAAAGCAGTTAACGAGATTATTTTTTCATAAGCCTCACTGAGGAAAACATTAATGTTATACTTCACGACACACATCGCCACCAATTCCATCCAAACGATAATTTATCGAGTTCTACAATCCTAGCACTTGAAACTGTTTTCTTTTTCCTTTCGTTTGCTCACCACCACACACAAACTTTCGGAAATAACAACTGGGTTGCAAGATGGGCTTAATGTTCCCGGTTAAAAGAACAGTCGCTCGCCCCACGCGTAATAACCGCTGGTATTTTTCCCTCGCGATCACCGCAGTTTCTTTCGTAAATAAAAAATCGTTTCTCCCTCTCTCTCCTCTCTATGTGTAGGGTTCCCGCGGCCGTAAAAAATGGGCGTTCCGCTAATGTCTGAAATAAAAAGGAATGAACGGAAGGAAGCACAAGACGACTTCCGACGCAGTCCGGTTTTCTATTGCCTTAAACATTTTGAGGAAAGCCAAGGAGAAGGCAATTTGGAACACAAGAAGGGTCAGTTCCTTCCTAGTAGAACGTCGCTCATTAAGAGGCAGATTTCTTTTGTTTCTTCTCTTCCGAGTCAAGTGTGCGATATTATGGCTGATGGCGCGAAAATAACCGAGGACAATATTTCCTAGACCAAACGTCTGCCGATTCTAGTCATTCCTAGGAGGCCCGAGGGTTTAACCCGACCCTTGACCCACGTTACACGACAATGGAGCTGATTTGGGAGGGGACTGTGGAATTAACTGCGTAATACTTGTGTCAATCTCCATGTTTATGAACCTTGGATACACTAGCGTCCTGGTTTTTTCTTAATTAAGGAAATTTTCATGCAGGACCCTTTAACAGTTCATCCGCACTAAAGTTCAGACTGAACTGTGGTAACATTGAAATTCTGTTTATTAAATGATTTGCATATCAAACTAAATGTGATGTACCAATTTATAAATATGCAATATTTACACATCACATTGATGATTGAGAGCATCATTTCAATGCATGAAACGTAATTGACAAGGCAAGATGATATTGTGGCATAGTGTGAAACTTCATGCATTATTTATAAGGAAGAAGCTTTGAAGTGTTTCATCAAAATACAATGTTAATTGCTGGAATAAATCAGACACGGATATTTTATATCTGTATACGTTTTAATTTAGTTCGAAAACCTGTAAGGTGTACTCCATTTATTAATATAAACACAAATTGACTCTTTGAAAAATAACAAACAACAGCGAATTGATTAGCTTCAGGCGTGATGTGGTGGAAGTCGAACGTAATGAATAATAGATGGTAGCACTTTTCCACTTGATAGAATTTATTTTACGACCGAGTTTCAATGTGGTACATGATCATCAGGTCCTGATAATAATGTAATGCACAGAAACCCGGTCGTAAAATAAATTGTATTAATTGAATGAGTGCTACACTTTTAATTATTCACTAACAAGCAACAAATATATTTAACCTTAAACCTTGAAGTGTATTAACAGTAACCAACATTATTCCAATCAATGCACAATATCCATTTTACGAGGCCGAACATACGAAAATAATGCGGCCCTATAAGAACTCATTTATCTCCCGAATTAAGAGGGCAGCCATGGTTATATTTTCACTCATAAGGAGTATTACAGCAACCGGATAAATAATATCAGTTTTTCAAGAAATATTGCGAATTCATTCATAAACTAAATATGGCTTTCACTGAACATACTAGCATCTACTAGACACTAGAAATTACTAGTATCACTTGTATTAACACAAACGTTGACATAACTCACTTCGATGATTTGATGGTCCTAACCACCTTCATCAGAGAAAGGAATTCAGTGGCACTATATATTGATAGATAAAAAAGATAACAGGTAAAAGGACACATTTTTCAGGTCAGCCTTGACGGAACACTCAAACGTTATTTCCTGATAATTTCGACGGAATTGAACTCCGTATTCATCAGAAGATTTGTTATGACGGACTGCTGAGCTAAGGAAGGTGAGAGTTGTGTGTTGCTGTCAAAGTTTGATATATATATATATATATATATATATATATATATATTTATGAAAGTCGGAGGGGAATTCGTAAAATCGGTTAGGTTTGCTGATGACCAAGCATTAGTGGCTCAGTCAGCTAAGGGGTTGCAAGCATTGTTGAGTGAATTGGAGGTTCAGTGCGATAAATATGGGATGAGAATCAACATTAATAAAACAAAGATTATGCGATTTTCCAGAAAGAAAAAGGCTAAGCTAAATATTAAAATAGGCGGGGAAAAAATAGAGCAGGTAGAGCAATTTTATATCTCGGAAGTGTTTAGATCAATAGGAGGGAGTTGATGACGGGACCGTTGAGTAGGGATGTTAAGACAAGACTTGTAAAAACTCTGATATGGAGCGTAGCTATGTACGGCGCGGAAACGTGGTCACTGAAGCAGGGGGATAGACGTAGATTGGAGGCTTTTGAAATGTGGGTGTGGAGAAGAATGGAGAAGGTGAAATGGACCGAAATGAAAACAAATGAGGAAGTACTGGAGATGGTGGGTGAGGAGAGGGGTTTGTTGAGAGAAATCCTATGGAGGCAGGAAAAATGGATGAAAGGCGTTTTGAGGGGTAGTGGAATGTTGTAGAGGGTAATAGAGGGGAGAATGTTGGGCAAGCGAGGTAAGGGCAGGAACAGGATAGGGATGAAGGGAGGAAAGAAGTACACCGAGATGAAGAGGGACCTGATATAGATTAGTTTGCTAGGTGGGGAGTCACAAAATGTTTATTTGATAGTTGTGTCTATCCAAAAACCTACCTTAAACGGTATATTACCTAATAATATATATATATATATATATATATATATATATATATATATATATATATATACACGCATATACATATAAAGACGAGTCACTATTTGGGAAAGGGTAGCAAAATATTCGTCATACTGTTCCTCCAAATTGGAAGGGATGAAACTTATTGCGTCATCAGCACCCTCATCTTTCCAACGACCAACCCCTTTATAAATATTCAATCTCTCCATTCCTCATCTCAGTCATTACCATTCTGTCTCCCGCTCCCTCTCATTTCCTCCTACATCTCTGACCATATTTGTCGGATGATTTTTTCATCTCTTTCATTAAGCAACCCTTCTCAATTTCACGGCAGAACATTACTCCTGCAAGCCATCACTATGACATAGGGCATGGGTTGCCATTTCACCCTTGAGTACACTCGGGTAGTAGTTGGTTCTATAACGTTCATATTCATATGTTGGGTGTTATGGTTTAAATTATTGCAGCTACACTTCATAGATAATTAATAATTCTTATGGGTTACCCTCTTGACTGTTTGACGAAAACTATGTTAATTTAGTCACTCGAAATGATTGTTTGATAAATGGAAAAATGTTTTGATTAAATGTGACGATAGTATTTGTCACAAAAAGAATGTATTTTTTTGAGTTAACTTGTAGCAAGAGGGTGATTTTGCGTCACTTAAAGAGCTGAAGGATGATTCACAGCGTACAGCATTTTAAGAGAAGCGTTTGCGTCAAGGGAGTAGAAGAAGTCAGATTTGGGAAATTCATATATTTTTAATAAATATTTCATTGATTAAATGGAAGATTGTCGGTGAATATACCGAAAATTAAAAGCCCTTCCTCAAACAAAACCGCGGGCAGGTATCATTTTTCCTAGTTACGAAGATTTCCCCTCGAGGAGATTATGAAGAAGATAGGAGGGAATTCAGATGAATGAAACAAAGCGAAACAAAAATTATGTAGTACAAAAAACACATAGTAATCAACCCGAAGGTCGGTTTGGTAGGTGATGGTTGAGTTCACCTAGTACTAAGCCCAGCGGCGTATGAAATTCACACATCAGGGCAGGAGGGCCAGTGCCTTTCACTGTGCCGGTTATGGTTTCCCAGTAAGATCTGGTCCCCGAAAAATCACATAGCTTGGGTGGAGCTGCAAGCGTCCAGAGATTTCTTGCCCGGGAATCGAACCCGGGCCCTCCGGTGAGTAGTGAAACGCTCTATGACCTGGACTACCGCGACCCTTACATAATTAAATATGGACACACATATACCATATCGTATCCTGTGTTACACGCAACCCACATAGCTTATCTTTAAAATAAGATCGAAAATCTACATACAGGGTCGCACTCAAAAGTGGTAGGACTGATTTTCTCTGGCGCGAACGGAGAGGTGGAGGGGGATCTGCCTGGAAGGGTAAGGTGAATGGGGCTCTTAGCAACAGACCGACACCAACCTCAGTCGCCTGCGGGCTGTCGTTGAGTGAGGACACCGTTTTTAGTGAAGCAAGGCTTTTGTCCGCGTCGAAAAACAAAATGAATGTGAATTTAGAGCAACGTTATTCCGTGAGGTTTTGTGCGAAACTCGGGAAGACGGCAACTGAGACCCTCGATATGATCAAGCAGGCTTATGGGGACATTGCCTTAAGCCGTTACACAGTATTTGACGGGCACAAGTTGTTTAAAGAGGGTAGGGAGCTCGTTGAAGACGGCCATCGCTCCGGACGGTCGTCGACGGCAAGAATCGACACGAATGTGGACAGAGTGAGGACACTGCTGAACACAGACCGAAGCTTGACCAGTGAAGAAATTGCAGACCAGTTGGGTCTGTCTGCATCCAACGTCCAACGTATTATTTCACAGGATTTGGCCATGCGCAAGGTGTGCGCCAAGATGGTGCCGAAAATTCTGAGTGTCGACCAACAGGCAATGCGTGTGCGCATTTCCGAAGAAGTGTTAGCCAATTTGCACCGAGATGAAAATTGTTTGGACAATGTGATAGCTGGTGATGAAACATATTCTTCTAAAATTCTTGTAAAAAAATCAGTCCTAACACTTTTGGGTGCAACCCTGTATTACCCCGAAAGCCGCCGCAAGGGCGTTTGCCGGAGAGTGTTAGGTCACCACCCATGAAGGAGAATAAAACCACATTCAAAATCAACACGTCCATGCAAAGCTACACAGATAGTGGCGCATAAATTCATGCAAAAACCCTTTCAACTTATACGCATACAAAAACATATAATATCAACTCACAAACGATTGCAACTTAAAATGTAGCATACATTTATTCATCAACGTGCAAGCTAGAATTTGAAAAGTAAGAAATTCCACTACTACCACATGGACATGCAACAAACAATCGTCTCCTTCCCCAATGACACAGGGAATGTGATCCAACGCTGTAGGTAGCGGAAGGGGCCCCCCACGGAGAGAGATGAGGGATGGAAGGGGAAACTCAAAAACAGACTAGGCAGAGCAAACAATACTGTAAATAGCGCTACATTTTAATGGCATTTTAATGCGGTCATGCGTAAAAGCCTGTGGCAAAGAAACACACGACGTTAATAAAAGTGCATGCAATTGAGTAGGACTAATTATTCCCTAGACACTGAGGGTGGAAGGTGGAATTTTTGATATCTACGAATATTACCCTACAGTTGCCATCCCGTATCGTTTGTGGGAAGAAGGAGTCCTCGAATCTCCTAGTTCTGGCATCTATTTCCAGAATTTTATATACATGATCCAAGCGACCAATGTATGTTGGAGTGCGAATAACTTGCGAGACCTCGGTGCTGAAACAGGCGGATCTGAATTTATTTAGTAAGTTCAACCTAGAATTGAATCCTCTTTCTTCCAATGATTCCCACCACAATTCTACAAGCATTTCAGTAACGCTTTTCGTTTTATCGTAAGATTTTTTAACGAAACGGGCTGCCCAGCGTTGGACCTTCTCAATTTCCCGAATGAGACCTTTTTCAGTCGGATCCCATGCACTAGATGCATATTATAAATGAGGTCGTACAAGAACGTGGTAATGATGTTCCTTGACCTTGGAGTCACTTCTGCCGAAAATGTGTCTAATAAATCCCAATTTTTTATATGCTTGAAGATCATTCACTTTCGAATATATTCTTGTAGTGTCGTGACCTAGGACATTAAAGATATGCACTTAGATTCCATTTATACCAGGCACGGATATCGATCCACGGGTTCGTAAAACACCATCCTGGCATGCAAGATCCTGTGGACCCATAAAACTTGATATGAAAAATTGGCTACACCTTCAGTAGCATCTTAATGAATAATTTTTCATATCGCATAACAATGATAGATTTCATGTGATGAATTCATTCGCATATCAATCTGCTTTCCTATGCCATCACCACCAATGAAATTAAAAACCAACAATCCCTATTTTCGTTTTAACGAAATTCTCTGTTAAATACGACTCGTTTATTGGTCCTTTGTATGATGACACGTATTTCCTTTTTTACGTCTCTCACAATTTCTTCCAAGCATCTTGTATCCGGGGTCTTTCACTGTATTTAGTACGGTTCAATTTTAACTTGATGCCTAACTTCACCTGGGCAATTGTAGTTCAAAAACCTTCCGAGAAAAATAATGAATTTTCTAGAGGTCATTTTTTTAAGATCTTTCCTTTATTTCTTTTCTTTTTTATTGCTCGTAACCATAATAAAGTAAAAAAATTCCTGCGTAGGGTTCCGTGCCCTTGAAAGGTTATTAAGGGGAAGCATAAGTCCTGCACGAAATTATACACTTTCTTTCACTTATTTCTTTTAACCCGTTTATTTTCATACTTCCCTACCCTCTGCCTCATCACTTTATATTGGTTTTTAATATTAGAACTAGATTTTATTGATGACTCGAATTCATTTCAAATATGCTTCTTCGCAATTTTTGCATTGCCTCCTTTTTAACAACTTGTCTCCAAGCGTTTATGTCGACCTCTCAGAATTTCTAAGTTAATTACCGATATAACGTTGTAAAATCTAACATATTGATAATTCATAATTAAGCGTTTTTCGAACGGAAAGTAACGCAGAAATCATTCTACTTCATACCAACCTGAATAAAAATAACGTTCGTTATCACGGGGACAAAATTTGATTTAATTTCTATTTGTGGGCAATGATAGCATTAAAACTCCGCCTCTCCCCCAAGGGATACGCCATTTCCTGAAGACTCAATATTATGGTCAGATGACAAATGGGAGTTAAAGAGAAGCATCATAAAGCCCGAAATGTGGTGGAATGAAAAAGCGTTCCCCAGGCAATGGAACAAAAAATCGATTTGTATTTCAGATATTTGAAAGTACTTTCATGACTAATATAATTACACACACACACACACACATATATGTTAATATACCTTAACATATATATGTGCGTTAAGTACGCACGAGTTTACTTTAAATGACAGATCTTTTAGTTCCACACACGGTTTGCCACAAAAGCAAATTTCTTTCACAAATATTTTATAGTGATTAAAATATATTTTACTGAAAATAATTACGAACATTGTGAGTGGACCGTGAATGAATGCTACAAAGATGAAAACTACGCCAACACAAAAAACGAACTTAGGTCGAAAAATTTGGTTTTTTTCTCCTCTTTAAATAAAGGTAAATAATCCTTTTAAGGAGTAATTTAAAAATGCAATAAAGTCTAATGCAATTTACTGCATGACCAGGCACAGATCTTGAAGAAAAGGTTACATGTATTTTGGATACGTAACGAGAAATTCAACAATTTTTATCAGACAGATGCCACATTGAAAAAATTCGGGATGAGACAATGTTTTCCATATTTTTACATTTGTGAGCAGTAAATCACTCCAATATTAATACTAAACTACACTAAATGAAGGAGATTACTGTAAATGAAGGGGTTGGGTAGATTTGGTGGGCAGTAAACCACTGACTTTCCACACCCGAAAAGTGGGGAGCCTTGAGATTAGGTGGAGAAAGAATGGATATATTTCTACGTGAGAGGCTTCCTTTGTGTCCAAATTTGGATAGGAAAAAGAGAATTTCATTCAGGAATGAACGCTTAGTATCTTCAAGCAGGAAGGCATAATAATAGGGGTCGTTTCAATGGTGTTATGCCTCAGCGACCAAGCCTTTTAGAATGACCCTTTGTCCGCCGTCGAGATTATTGTTTGACGCTAGACGTCTAAGGCCTTGTGCCTCGGAAGTAGAAAGGTCAACTGATGGCTCTAAGGATATTTTAAATTTTATCGGATACCTTTTACAGGACAGGAGGTTGATAAGATCTCTATTGGGTGGTTGGAAGGGAGTGGTTTGGCTTTATTTTCTGAAGCTGGACGGAATTGGATACGCACTGGGTTATTGGTGATAGAGTTCGATGGACAAGGTTGTGACTTCCTCTGAGCGTACCAGCGTAGATTCCGGAAGAAATTTAATACTTCGGTGAAATAGCATAGAGGGAGAGGAATGATAAAGGTGAGAACATGCAAGAAGACGAATATCTGGGTACTTCAATCGTTCAAATCTCCTGGGCTGAATTTGGTCTTCTAAAATCATCCAATTGCCGACATTTCCTCTCACCCCCTTCTCCGTTCATCCTTCGTCGCTTAACTTTCCCGCCCCCCTTCAAACACTTATCGAGAACAGCATTCTTAAAGTGGCAGCCTTGCCGCCGAAACGTAAAAAACCTTAGTGAATTAGTGAGTGTCCTTTCTTTGTGTTTCAGTGTAGATAGTTTTTCATCAAAGTTCTATTACGGTAGAGTACCAAAAAATACATTACCGCAACTCATCGCAGAAGCATTACTCTAAAGCGATTAGAGATATTTCCAACATTTTGATTTGGACTTTTAGATTTGAATCTAGTCATGAAGTTTTCTAAGACGAAACATTTTTTTTTTCAGGTGTCTAGTGAAGTATTGGTAAATTATATATGTTGAATTCAAAGTACGTAATCGACCCTAACGGAAGTAGAAGTAATCCCTTAAGTTTATTATAATTTACGGGAAGTAAGATGATCACTCCAGGCCTTGTATTCTTTTCATTTCAGTTGAGAGATTGCGAATAGTTCACATAGGTACGTCGGGGTTATTGAGTTTTAAGGTTTCGCGAGATTCACATTTATGGAAGAGTGAAAAGGGGGGTGAGTCCCTGTCGCAGGGTTCGTTCGCGGTTGAAGCAACGCGGGGGAGACGAACAAAGAGCGAAGCCCCTCCCTTTCGCTCGGGGGGCTGAGGGAAAAGGTATTCGTCAATAAAGACGCGAGACCGACGAACGACGGGGGTGGGGTTGGGAGAGGAGGTATAAGGGGGGTTGGGTGACTGCTGGGGGGGGGTTGGAGCGAATGGACGCATCCCGCACTGGGGGAGGATAGTCGGCAGTTTGATGGGGAATGTGACGAGACGTGTTTATGAGTCTGCCAAACGCGTTTTTATCCTCATCTTGAAGCGAAAACAAAGATGCTTGAACAACGCTATAATCCCCGGTAAGACAAACTAAATATAACAGAAAACATTTCACCTGCATGAATTTTACCCCACAACGTTTCGACCTGTAAAAATGATGCTTACTCCGGTTTTATCCTAGGGTCGTAATTACACTTGGTTGGTTTTCATCTGGTGAATGAGGTCATTCCACCGTTGAAAAATATAAAAAATGTGACGCTTGCGTCCATACGAGAGTGGACGAATGCGGTACTTCAGTTGTATTCGACGTGGGTTACCATCAAACCCCCTTGTGAATTATTCCAAGGAAACTTTCACAGGTTACCTAGGTATTTAGATCTCTTCAACAAGGACAAAGTGAGATTCCATTGAAAGTGATTGAAAAGAAGTCGAACCTCGGTAATGACAAAACTTTGACTTCACGACTCACAATAAATCATATACTTCATATTTAACTGCTGGAAAAATATCGAGAGGGTGACTTTAAAACCTCGGTATTGTCAGGGAACGACAATTTATATACCTGACTAAATTGCTACCGATAGTAGAACTTGACATTATCGAGCTCTCCATGACGTAAATTCGACATAATCACCTCAAAAGATACAGAAAATTCTCGTACGATAATTGTGAATTATCGAGAGTGTGATGTGAGAGACATTGTGGGAGATTTCAGGAAATTACTGACGAGTTATCCCGTCAATTCACAGAAATAAATGGCTTTATAAGATGTAAATGCATTGACAGCTGTATAACTTCAATGAGTAATGCATTTTGTAAGTTTATATGATATACAATATAATAATTACTGGTCCATTCTAGCACAAACGGTTTGCTATGATTCCTGAACTCTGAGGGCATTGGAGAACTAACTACACAGGTGTGAGCAAAGAATTGATAGTAAGGAAATGAATACCTGTACAATGAGATTCTCTATTAATCGAAGAGCAGATTTGAACGTTAAATTAGAGGGAGTAAAATAAGCTAATAGAAATGTTTACCTTTCTCAGAAATAATTCACACTAAGATAGTGGGAAAAGTAGCCAGGACATTAAAAGGATGATTGCGTCGGTTAAAGACGTTTTTACGAAGTGAAGGGAGTGGTTGACAGGGGGACAGGGAGGGACAGACTTAAGTATCACATTGCTGTGAATCCCAATCGTTCACGTGAGAGAGAATGAGGGTAATTTGAAGGCTCTTCATTTGTGGCAAAGGAGAAGAGGTTAAAGACAAAATGAACGTAAATGAAGAAAAACGGACGAGTACTAAGGTTGGAAGTACGGTTAGATAGAAATTTGTTTAGACATATATTCAAAAGAGGCAGAGAAAAGGATGGAGGGAACATTGAGAGGCCTGAGCATATTAAAAATTGATATTGGGGGAAAATGGGAAACATATCATCAGCATCGATTAATACTTAAAAGTTGGTGCTAATCCTTTATTTTATTCTTTTCCGTTACGGCGCAGTTTTCGCTTCCCTTAAGGGTACAACTCTTAGGGACTTAACGCGTGCCGTAATTGAATGAATTTTCCTCTTCGTAGCAGGAAATGGACTCCATATTACAGAAAACCATATGCAAAATCAAATGATGCCACATATTAGCTCGATCGTACACTCGAAAAACCATAATCACTCGAAAGAAAGTACTTACTACTTGTAACAATATTTAATAACGCGAAACGTACATTCAAATCATGTGGAACCATTGAAAAGATGGGCCTATTAAATGAAAAGAAGAGCATGCAAAATATCGATAAATATATACACTACCAATTCTAATAATCTCCTTCGCGATTGCTGTCATGTCTACTATGATATCCAATGGTTCGAGGAAAAAACAACATTTTGAAACCTATCCGTTCTACAATACATCTCCCTGATTTTGCGTTGGTGATCTAGTCTACCATAGTAAATGGGCGGCTGTGATATGTCCTTAACATCCTCAGATAAGTATCCCGCCCCAAATTTAAGCAGTAAATTTAACCTGTATTAAAGTCTGCGGTGAACTAGTGTCTCCCATTCTTCCAATAGTGTCGAACACCAGTGCTACCTTGTCCATAACGTTTCCAAACCTGTCTGCTCAACTAAATAGTTCCAAGAAAATGGGTCCCGGAAAAGTTTATTTTTCATCTCCCATTCTTTTTATCTCGTAACCACTGTTGTTTGGTATTTAATGGATACAGTTCATAAACAATCAGTCGTTATTTGCTTCGAAAATATTTTTATTGTACTTGGAAGATTCATGATATATAATGGATGACATTTCCTACCAGACTTAGTTATTCGGTTATACATTTGCCCTACACCTGGATGACTTTCAATCTAATTTCTCCTCGATATACTACTGATGTCATAATACATCTTGTTTCGAGGTGTGACCAATTAACCTGGTTTTCTTTTCAACATCAAAGTACTCTTTTTCCCAGATACTTCTCCAGACCTCCCCCTTCATGTTTTTTTTTCAAAATTTATCAATTTATTTGTTTTTAATTGGGACAAGTTTATCATATGCATTCAACTCAAAGGAAAATGTATCATAATCGATTAAAGCTGATGCTCTGTTGACAGAACAACCAATAATAGCACTGATTTACCAACGAATTTACAACAATTTACATACCACTGAAGATAATACTATTTTATCGATAGTTAATACTATATTTTTAAGTGGCAGAGTGACGAGAAATGATTTAACCGTGAATTAAAACTTGACCATGCTATACATTTTTAATTAGTAAAGGTTGACGGTAAATACTCCATATTTTAGACTCCGAAGTCTACGTTCTAAGCTCGCCAAATATTTTTTTCCCGTGAGCGAGAGTACCTAGAAAAAGATACGCTTACGCGGTTACGCTTAAAAAGCACAGTCACACTTTATAATGACACTGTATAGATGGCTGCACCGTAAAGTGAACAGGTTTTGTACACCTTCCGCTTGAATGCAAAGCGTTTTCAAAATTTAAGATGGTTTCTAATGTACAAGAAGAATGATTAATTGTAATCTTCCATTTCCTCTCTCAGCGTGTTTTAATGCCCACAGCGATTCATCTTCAGAAGCGAGACATATGGTGTTTTTAAAATGTGAATAAAATTTGATTTCATGGGTGCGACGTTTCACGGAAAGCCGAATGTCGTAACGTGACAACAAGGTAAAGAAGTCACGGCTACGGGCCGACCTGTTTATCCAGGGGGCAAAAAGGACCCCTCCTATAGAATCGTTCTTGACGGCCCTGTAATCATACCTAAAACTTTATTTATCTAAAGGGAGAATATGTTGATAAGCAACTTCCAAAAATCATCAACTTTTTTGAAGTATGTACTTTGTTAGAAATTAATTTGGATATTCTCAAACTTGAAACCACTCAACTAATGTTTTAATAAAACGGATGAACTGCTAAAAATGAGTTTGAAAGGTTAACGCGTAGGTACTTTCAAAACAAGCATTATTTACCCTAATATGATACATTTACATCGACATACACTCTGCTCAATAAATCACTGTGGAAGACTAAAATTTTATTTTTCCACAGTAGACTTGATTTACACAAATTAAGAGCCTGCCATCATTACAAATTACCGGTGAAAATAAAACACGAAGCAATCGTTATTCGAATCCGAGTATTGGTTTGTCATATCATTAATTTCACCCTATTTTTCGGCATTCACACTGCTGCTTCCATTAATTTCATGTAATTAGGTATATGCATTTTTTAAACATCGAAACTTTCACGTTATGTGAACGATAATTGCAATTAATAATGCAGGTGGAGCGTAACGAAAGTTAAAACTTTTATATATAATTTCAAAATCACAAACAATATGGCGTAATTTCCCATATAATATGAGTCTAAACCAACAGGTTATGATGTGCGCAAGTAAAATTAATAGGCATTTATAATTTAGTTAATACGTTCAACTGCGCTGTTTTATTTTAGTGTTTCCAAATCCAATATTATTTCAGCTCGTTATGCTCTCTCAACTGTGATATAATTGAACTAATGAACAGAGTAGAACGTGTATTATCATATTACAACTTAAGTCATAATTTCTTCAATGGAAAACATAAATTGAATTTATTACGGCCTCTTTTTAGACTGATTATTATTATTAGGTAATCTACCGGTTAAGGTAGGTTTTTGGATGGACACAACTATCAAATAAACATTTTGTAACTCCCCACCTAGCAAACTAATCTATATTAGGTCCCTCTTCATCTCGGTGTACTTCTTTCCTCCCTTCATCCCGTCCAACATCCCTATCCTGTTCCTACCCTTACCACGCTTGCCCAACATTCTCCCCTCTATTACCCTCTTCAACATTCCACTACCGCTCAATACGCCTTTCATCCACTTTTCCTGCCTCCATAGGATTTCTCTCAACAAACCCCTCTCCTCCCCCACCATTTCTAGTACTTCCTCATTTGTTTTCCTTTCGGTCCATTTCACCTTCTCCATTCTTCTCCATACCCACATTTCAAAAGCCTCCAATCTACGTCTATCCTCCTGCTTCAGCGACCACGTTTCCGCGCCGTACATAGCTACGCTCCATATCAGAGTTTTTACGAGTCTAGTCTTAACATGCCTACTCAACGTCCCCGTCATCAACTCCCTCCTCTTTGAGAAAGCCTCCTTGCCTAGCGCAATTCTTCTCCTTACGTCCCTACCACTTTGACCGTGTTGGTCCAAAACACTTCCGAGATATGTAAACTGCTCTACCTGCTCTATTCTTTCCCCGCCTATTTTAATATTTAGCTTAGCCTTTTTCTTTCTAGAAAATCGCATAACCTTTGTTTTATTAATATTGATTCTCATCCCATATTTATCGCACTGAACCTCCAATTCACTCAACAATGCTTGCAACCCCTTGGCTGACTGAGCAACTAATGCTTGGTCATCAGCAAACCTAACCGATTTTACGAATTCCCCTCCGACTTTCATTCCTACCTCCAGTTCTTCCCATGCCTCTTTAATCATTTCCTCTACATATACGTTGAACAGTACCGGTGACAATGGGCAACCCTGCCTTACACCTCTTCCTAACACTGCCCATCCGGACTCTCCGTTCCCCACTCGCACCTGAGCAGTCTGAGACATGTACAGGTTGCGGATCAGTCTCCTGTCCCTCCAATCCATTCCTATTTTTTGCAATACACGCATTAATTTTTCCCAATTCACTCTATCAAACGCTTTTTCGAAATCTACAAAACAGGCAAAAACGTCCTGATTGTACTCTATATTTCTCTCGACTAGTGATCTCATTACTGCAATGGCATCACGCGTACCTCTTCCTTTCCTGAACCCAAACTGATCATCCCCTAAGTAATCATTTGCCTTACTCTCTATCCTTTTGTTGATGATCCTGAGAATAACTTTAGCTGCGTGGGATATCAAACTTATTGTTCTGTAATCCTCACATGACGAGGCCTTTGCCTTTTTTGGAATAGGAACTAACACCGATCTCACAAAATCTTCCGGCCAGATTCCTTCCTCATAGATACTACGAATCAGTCCATATATGGCCTTCTTCCCACCTTTCCCTAACCATTTCAACATTTCTACAGGAATATTGTCCACCCCCACAGCCTTGTTTGCTTTCATCTCCTTTAATGCCCTTTCTATTTCATCGTCGAGTATGCCTGGACCTAAGCTATCTTCTTCTACCTCATGTTCCTTTTCTATGTCTAACCTTGTCGGCCTAAGTTCTTTACCATACAGTGTTTCTATATATTCCTTCCATCTCTCTTGGATTTTTCCTGGTTCAACTATTATCTTACCCCATTTATCTTTAACTGTTAGCACAGATCTTGCCTTCTTACTTCCCGATAATAACTTAACCTTGCTGTATAGAGCACCAATTTCACCCTTCTTCTGTAGACTTTCCATATCCTCGCATTGCGTTTTCCACCATTCTTCTTTTGCTTTATTTGTGGCCCTTCTCAATTTATTGTTTAACTCTTTGTACTTCATTTTGCCTAACTCTGTGTTTACATTTTTCCATCTTCTTCTCTCGTCCATCTTTGCAATCATCTCATCCGTTACCCATGGTTTCCTTATCCTTTTCCCGTTAACGGTTCCTATAGTGTCTTTAGCGGCTTCCAATATCCCTTTCTTGATACATTCCCATTTTTCTTCGATAGCACTCAGTTCTTTACCGTCATCCATCATTTTCTCTACAGCCTCCTGATACTCCTTCTTCGTTAATTCATTTACTGCTTCTAAATTCCATTTTTTAACCCGCCGCCCTTGCCTTATCTTCTTGAAACGAACATTACATTTCATAACAACTAAATTGTGGTCAGAGTCCGCATCCGCTCCTGGGAAACTGTGCGAATTTATCACACTGTTCCTAAACCTGTGCCTAACCATAATATAATCTAACTGATACCTTTCTGAGTCACCTGGCATTTTCCATGTATACCTACGCCTTTTGTGGTGTCTAAACCATGTGTTGGTGATGACTAACCCCTGTCTCCTGCAGAATTCAATTGCTTTCTCTCCGCGTTCATTCCTCGTGCCTAACCCATAGTCCCCCACCTCACCACCATCTCTTCCTTCGCCTACCGTCGCATTCCAATCCCCCATCACTATTAAATGTTTCCCTGCAGGAACACTCGCGATGATATCCTCTAACTCATCATACATCCTATCGACTTCTTCCTCCTTGTGGTTGCTCGGTGGCATGTATACCTGAATAATGACCAAGTTCGTCGGCTCTGCTTTAATCTCTACGAGTAAAATTCTATCTGTCGCTTGCTCTATGTTGACTACGCTTCTTCCTACCCCTTTATTTAAAATTACGGCAACCCCTCGTTGGCTCTCGTCCCCGCCGCTGTATATTACTCTATAATTGTCACTCCAGTAATCCCCGCTATCCTTCCATCTCACCTCGCAGAGGCCTAAAACATCTATGTTACCTCTTTCCATCTCTCGCTTAATATTTTCTAATTTGCCTCTCCTCAACATTGTCCTGACGTTCCAGGTTCCTATTCTAACTACTTTCACCTTCTTCTGAGTCTTCTGTCCTGCTGAAGTTATTTCTTCCCTGCAAGGGTTTCGTGGGATGACGACCGCGGAAGCCTTGCCTCTCCCGCTGCCGGGCACGACACACGGCCTCTTGGGCCGAGTCCCGTAGTTGCCAGGACTCATATTATCTATAGTGCCCATCATAATATTCTTGGGAATCATAATTGAGGTGGTTTCCCGTTGCCTTCCTCAATAGTGTTTTTAACGTGACACCATCACTTAATGGCCGCCCCACTGGGGTCAGACGCCATTGCAGCCGCCTCACTGAGGAACAGACGCTGCGTGGACTACCTTTCGTCTGGCTCCTAACCTTCGACCTATCTGGCATGGGTGACCCTTCCAGGAGTAATTATTATTACTCCCGCCAGCACAGCTCTAGGGGTCATCGGAACACACAAGCCCTTCCACCACGACAAGGTTGTAGTCCATGGGAGGGTTTAGACTGATTATATTAAATAAAATTTCTTTAGACAAAATTTCCAGTTTCACCGTGCAATCAACTTTATGAGGACTAGTAATAATGATGTAGAACACCAAGATAATTTTAACGCCGAATTTATATTTAAATCTACATGGTTCCCGGAGTGTCTACGCAAGGCGTGTGGCGGGGGAATGATAGTACAATAGTTCTTAAAGAAAATGCAATTTAAATGTCTATTACTAATAATTGTTATTACCTATAGCTTAAGGTAGGTTTAGGAAGGACCAAACCTTAACATTTCATTATATGCAAGCCTTGTCTAGTTAAATACAAACTGATGTACTGCAGTACATTAAGAAAATTCTTCAATTCTGCATATTACCTTCCTCCATTCAATCCGTCTAACATGCCTATCTTAATCCTACTGCTACCTACCTCTCTTTCTTAACCTTATTACATGTATCATTCTCTCTCAAGCCCTCTGACATCTATTGTACTTCTTAATTTATTTTCAGTTACCTCAGTTTCACTCGTTAGATAGTTATCTACGCGGTCATCTTTCAAAATACTTCAATCTACTTCCATCATCTTGTTGCAACGACCATCTTTCCGCGCTGTACAAAGCCACGCTCCACAATGATGATTTGACGAGTCGTTTCTTAAAATGTTTACTCAACGTACCTGTCATCAATTCTTTCCTCTTCGTGAAAGCTTCTTTACTAAACGCAATTCTTCTCCCATGACTATGCACCCATTACTTTGAGCAACTGGGATCAATACACTGCAAAGCTAGTAAAAAACTCCACATATGCTCTAGTTTTCCCTCCTTTTTTGCAAGCTTTAACTTAGGGTTCCCCTTTTTCGTAAACCTGATAACTTCGTATTTTTTTACGAATAAATTAGTCAATGTAGAATGGTGTCATACTGGTGGTATATCAGGTACTAAATGAATACCATTTCCCGTGAAAGAACATAATTCAAAGCACAATAAACGTGGATCAGAGCATTAAACCGTGATTTTCAACAGTAGGTAAAAATGCAATCCATTAAGAGTAACACATATTACCTGTGGACCGATAAAAAAACGGTCATTTGAGTGTCAATCGTTAATTTAATTACGCCCAATTCCTGCCAATATGTTTTAGCCCTACCCCCCACAAGGGTTTTAAAGGTCCGTAAAATATGAACTCCTCTTTCTGTCGTTAAAATAGACGCCCACATTAATTTTTTAAAAAATACGTGCCAAAAACGGAAAAGAAATAATTGCATATACAAGTATGACGACAGTGTGTATCACTAAGAGTCATTAGTGGATTAATTTACGTGTTTCTATGAAAACGTGCAAATTTCACGGGAACATCGATCTTTTAAACCTTATAGTTATTAGAATATATAGACTGAACTAAAACAACCATAAAGGCTATTTTATATGTTTTTTGCTTCGGTTAATGAAATTAAAATATTGAGTACGAGATGCGAAGTCAGTGTTACGTTGTGGACTTATCCTTATAAACGATCCAACTCTCTTTCGACTAACTATATTTGCGCACATGCAAACGCTAATGCATCGTGTTTTCGGTAACGACACTGTCGATTACGGCGAAATAATCGATAGATCCATAGCATCGACCCCGCTCGTCTGTGATTGGTAGTTGGATTCACAAACAATCGGATATTTAGTTTAGTTATTTGTCGCACTTATACGTCTCCACCAATAAAAATCGAATAAACGAATTTGTTGAATGCAATTTTCACTTTTAAAATATCAGTTTTACGAAAATTTTCCTTTCGTTAATTGAAATAAAGGTATAGAAATTTCCTGCTAGATAAGTATAAATTATAAGACGAGAATTTCGGCCCACTCAGACACCTACAGAGATGTACGTACAGTAAATCCTTCTCCAGAGCCTTGGTTTTCATTGGAAAAATGCTAAAATCCTTTCTTTAATTATGTATTCTTCCCATCAAACCGTGCCGGAAGCTGCGTATCTTTTCTTTCATAAAATATTTCAACAGGTTGACGTGAGCTTGAATGAATATGAAGGTGACAGGTTCATGATGTGAGTATTAACAAATCATCTTTGTTTTTCAAGGATAATTAAAATTCTCTCTCCGTGAACAATGGATGAAATAATGCAATAATAATCTTCAAATAAGAATTCTCTTAAGTCCTCTAAACTCTTTAAGGGAACCTGATGAAATAGCGTACCTTTTATTACCCTTTGCAAAAGATTTAATGCCTTAATTAAAGAATAGTACCTAATCAATCATCCTCCCCCAACTCTTGACAGTCTAGATCCTGCCTCAGTTACCATTAAAAAAAATAAACCACCGACTTCTTCTTATCTATTTTTTCGATAAACACTTCAGATGGTTATCGTTAGTCCGTATCGATTTTTAATCGACCACCGGCCATTTGAGACTTGAAAATGAGGGAGGGACCCACTCAACCACTCGACGGAAAAACGAAGATATTGGTATGTACCTCTTTAAGACGGAGTATGGGAATGTACCCACAGCATCCAATCGCCTCACTCGACATCTTACAACCCTAACACAGTCTTTCTTCCTTCACTACTATAGAAGCTTATTTTTTTTCTCACACTAATCGGGAACTTGATCATGAAGAGAGATGATGATTCTGTAATGACGCGTTGAGAAACAACTAGGAGATTGAAAGAGCTCCTTAAAGAAAAAAATCAACTTTTTTACACGGTCAAATCTTCGAAAAAATTGAAATATTTCAGTTCAGGCCAACCCGATAACCTCAGTTGTTTTTGCAGGGGCGATCTCAGTAATATGTCAGTTGTATACCTTATAATGTCACACTAAGTATTGAGTAAGGGTAAAATTGGTGCTCTATAAGGGAGGTTAAAAACTAACGGGAAGTAAGAAGGGAAGATCTGTGCTAACAGTTGGAGATAATTGGGGTAAGACAATAGTTGAACCAGGAAAAATCCAAGAGAGATGGAAGGAATAACGTATATAGAAACACTGTATGGTAAAGAACTTAGGCCGACAAGGTTAGACATAGAAAAGGAGCATGACGTAGAAGAGGATAGCTTAGGTCCAGACATACTCGACGATGAAATAGAAAGGGCATTAAAGGAGATGAAAGCAAATAAGGCCGTGGGGGTGGACAACATCCCTGTAGAACTGTTGAAATGTTTAGGAAAATGGGGAAGAAGGCCCCTATATGGACTGATTCGTAGTATCTATGAGGAAGGAATCTGGCCGGAAGATTTTGTGAGATCGGTTTTAGTTCCTATTCCAAAAAAGGTAAAGGCTACATAATGCGAGGACTACAGAACAATAAGTTTGATATCCCACGCAGCTAAAGTTATTCTCAGGATCATCAACAAAAGGATGGAGAGTAGGGCAAATGCTTACTTAGGGGATGATAAGTTTGGGTTTAGGAAGGGAAGAGGTACGCGTGATGCCATTGCAGTAATGAGATCTTTAATCGAGGGGAATATAGAATACAATCAGGAGGTTTTTGCCTGTTCTGTAGATTTCGAAAAAGCGTTTGATAGAGTGAATTTGGAAAGTTTAATGCGTGTATTGCAGAGAATAGGAATGGATTGGAGGGACAGGAGACTGATCCGCAACCTGTACATGTCTCAGACTGCTCAGGTGCGAGTGGGGAACGGAGAGTCCGGATGGGCGGTGTTAGGAAGAGGTGTAAAGCAGGGTTGCCCATTGTCACCGGTACTGTTCAACGTATATGTAGAGGAAATGATTAAAGAGGCATGGGAAGAACTGGAGGTAGGAATGAAAGTCGGAGGGGAATTCGTAAAATCGGTTAGGTTTGCTGATGACCAAGCATTAGTTGCTCAGTCAGCCAAGGGGTTGCAAGCATTGTTGAGTGAATTGGAGGTTCAGTGCGATAAATATGGGATGAGAATCAATATTAATAAAACAAAGGTTATGCGATTTTCCAGAAAGAAAAAGACTAAGCTAAATATTAAAATAGGCGGGGAAAGAATAGAGCAGGTAGAGCAGTTTACATATCTCGGAAGTGTTTTGGACCAATACGGTCAAAGTGGTAGGGCCGTAAGGAGAAGAATTGCGCTAGGCAAGGAGGCTTTCTCAAGGAGGAGGGAGTTGATGACGGGGACGTTGAGTAGGGATGTTAAGGCAAGACTCGTAAAAACTCTGATATGGAGCGTAGCTATTTACGGAGCGGAAACGTGGTTGCTGAAGCAGGAGGATAGACGTAGTTTGGAGGCTTTTGAAATGTGGGTGTGGAGAACAATAGAGAAGGTGAAATGGACCGAAAGGAAAGCAAATGAGGAAATACTAGAGATGGTGGGTGAGGAGAGAGGTTTGTTGAGAGAAATCGTATGGAGGCAGGAAAAATGGATGAAAGGCGTATTGAGCGGCAGTGGGATGTTGAAGAAGGTGATAAAGGGGAGAATGTTAGACAAAAGAGGAACGGGTAGGAAGAGGATAGGGATGTTGGATAGGATGAAGGGAGGAAACAAGTACACAGAGATGAATACTATATGGACCGAATGTAGAGTAGGTTGTGGGATTTTGTTTTGTTTGGAGTCACAATGTATTTATATGGTGGTCGTTTCAATCCAAATCGTACCTAAACAGGTAGATTACTCAATAATAATGGTAACAAATGGACAAGATGTTTTCACTTGATATTTCACAGTGAAATATAAAATTTAATGGTCAATTGCCATAGGGATAAATTCCTTAAAATTTTAAAAATTCAGAAAATATTCCTTACACGTTTATTTTAAAGGATAATTTTCCATAGTACTGCCTATGATATTCAGATGTTCAATACATTTTCCCGATGTTATTTTATCCAGAAAAAAAAGCGAGATGAAGGAATCTCTGTAATTATAACCTTTCATAAGGTACTATATTTGTCAACTCTCTAAGTAATTAATTGTGATAATTTGCAAATATTCAAATCCGAATATTAGAATTTCAGCAACTTTAGGAAGTTTGCGCATTATTTATTTCCAATAGAAAATATTAAATGCAAGATCAAGTGCAAAAATCTTAACATGGCATGCGCACAACTCATTTTCACTTATATTTACTGATTGTTTTTGTAGTCCATGATCGAAAAATACGTTGGAAATTATTTTTCAAATGCATTTTTTGTTTCCTTTTAAAAAGTAAATGAATTTCTCCGAAATTACGAGACTCCGACAGGGATGTACGAATTCGAATTTCCGTAGTTACCGGTTTTCATTGCCCTCACTCACTCACTTTGCTGGAAATTCTCCAAAGACTTCCTTTCAAATTCATTGAAAATAGGCGAAAATGCCTAGGGGAAATGTGGAGGCTGCAATCTTTTCCTATAAAATTCCATTGAAAATCTGAATTATTTTTGGGGGCGTCACCCCTTTTTAAATGAACCTTTTTAGGTACCCCACTCGGTTATATCCTTATCCTTTCATAAAACTCTATAACTGCCCTCGGATGAATGCGACATTAAAACGCACGCCTGACGTTTTAAAACCCTTTTAAATATTCCAAAGCTCAAAGCTCCATCAAACTTGCAATAAACCTAAATTAAACAACTCGCGCGAGTTATCGCTCTTCATCCTCGAGGTGATCAATTCAGGGTCTCAATTACCTATGTGAACGACAAATGGAAAGGGGGAAGCGACCTCTAAAGGCTTTTGGGAGGGATCCTCTATTGGGTTAATGAAGAAGGCATAAACACGAACCCTGATGAACAAAATAAGGGCGTTCAATTTGCTTTCAAATTAATATTTTCCTCCTGAGCTCGCTCCTCACAACAACACCGCTACTAATCCTAAATCCATTCAAACTCCTGGTTTTCATAGGCATTATGCATTGGGTTTTGATGTGTGTGAATATATGTGTGTGTGGAAATATTTTTTTAAGTAATCTACCGGTTAAGGTAGGTTTTTGGATGGAAAAAACTATCAAATAAACATTTTTGCAACTCCAAACAAAACCCAATCCAGCAACCTAATCTACATCAGGTCCCTCTTCATCTCTGTGTACTTCCTTCCTCCCTTCATCCCGTCCAACATCATTATCCTGTTCCTGCCCTTCCCTCGCTTTCCCAACATTCTCCCCTCTATTACCTTCTTTAACATTCTACTACCGCTCAATACGCCTTTCATCCATATATATATATATATATATATATATATATGTGTGTGTGTGTGTGTGTGTGTATGTGTGTATACCCACACAACTTGTGATCTGCTTGATTCCGCCTTCTCAACCTCTCCTGTTTGTCTTTAAAATGTGTTCCTATCCCTTCTCCTTATATGCCGGACAAATATTCATGTGAATGAATATTTGTTCGCCATATGGAGGGTTTTTTATTGCGTTTATACATATAAATTAAATATAATACAAATTATATTAAATTTGTATAAAATTATAAAATAAATTATATATTTACATTCATACATACATGTTAATATATGGTTAAAAAGTATTGTTATGCCAACAATATCGACATATTTGAGCGATATCTTCATCACTGACTCAATTTTGCGAAAACAATACTGAATCCGAATCGGTTATTAGAATTTATGCCCCAAATTGAAAAACTATTAAATCTCTTATGCTAACTTTATCATTTATCGTTTTTATTTCATAAAGAAAATGACATTTAAAGAACTAAAACGACAGCTCAGTTGATACAAAATCCAGCACCGCAGCGTTTTTTGCTAGACTGGAGCAAAATAATATCATAACATTACCTAACTAATATTCATCGATGCAACGTTTCCGTTCGTACTCGTTCATCGACTAGTAAAAAAGTGGACGGCAACATACTTATAGAAGAGTGCTCAATGAATAACCTTGGTACCACAACATTGTTGACGCTTTTTGCAATCAATTAAAAACAACCTTTACGTTCCGAACACTGCCATCTTGAATGTAGACATTCTGGGTGCTAATACAGCTTTACTAACGGAGTAAACTCGAGCTTCCACGCCATTTTCCGTGTTCAACATGTACTTTATCATGGAGAAGATTGCTATTGGGGGTAGGCGTCAACAATCGTCAATCGTCAACTAAAAAATTGAACTGAGCTAAAAGTTTCACGTTCACGTCCTGCGCTAGCGCATGCGTAATACGTTTCTCGATTATTGCACACAAGGACGCACAAACGAACGTCAACGAAGATGGACGATGACTGCCGACGCACCTCATGTTTGATCAATCAATCGCAAACCATAACCTCGATGTACCCCTAAATATAATTGTAAGCAGCCGCATACGTTCTAGGTGAACGAAAATCGTGAACGGGACATCGAGGTTCTCCCGATGAATCACGAACTTAAATTAGACCAGCTACGTCTGGGCAAGGCTAATGACGGGCACATGAAATGGCCTGCCGGAAAAAACGCCATCTGGGAGTTTAGGTTCAAACTAAAAGTTGTAAAATTTGCCGTTGGGGCAATTTTTTCATGAATAATTGATAATAGAAACTTTAATGAGATCTCCGATTCCAATATAGTGTGATTTAAAAGTGATTCTATCAGAAATGTATTCCACTCGGAGCCAAAGATGGGCGGGTCATCGAATTGGACTGGTCTTGACGGAGATGTGAGCCTTCAATAGCCACGAGGAGAACAAGCAACATAGTAACAAATGATTATTATATATGATTTCATTATAGTAGCAAAGAATAACTGAAGTTATTTGTGGGAAACCGAGGTTGTTATTATGGCCCAACATTACAATGGTAAAATGAACTATTGGAATAAAATAATAGAGATTGAGCCCAGCACAGACCGTTTTCAGAACTCCCTGTTGCCCCGCGCTAATCGCATTCTTGGAAAATCTGTCAAAATAACCCATGGACTTCGAAAAACATTAAAAAAATATAAGATTTGGTTCATTCAAACCCTCTCTATTTTTCTCTTTTCGGTGTTGATTTCCTTTCACCCACTGATAGCGCCTATGTTTTGCGTCCTTCTTATTTACGCTCTAATTCCTTGTCATTTGGACTTTCTCACTGAATATTCCCTTCAATTATGTTTCTAATTAATACATTATGCCTCAAGTTGTGCCCAATTCATCTAATTCTTCTTCGCATTGGTCATATCCTCTTCTGCTATTCTCCAGACCAGGTATGTCCGGAAATAATCTGATCATGAAACATTTTAAATAATAGCCTATTTCTTCCGTTTTCCAAAACAATGTGCAAAGTCTTTTTTGTAATTGTCATCAACCGCTTCGTCACAATCTCTTTTATCTCGTCAACGTCAAGCATTTCATGCTGCAGTTGCAGGGGACTTACTCCTAGCCGGAAGTCTAACTGGAGATGAGTTTTGGGTCTACGGCTACGGCCCTGGAACCAAAGTACAGTCTTCCCTACAGTCGGTTGACGAGATGAAGGGAATGTGACGAGGCAACCGATGACGATTCCGAAAAAAAAACACTTTTTCGATAGTTTTGAAAAGTGGAAAACACCTTGGGATAGGTTTTAGAGGTTCCAAGGATAGTTCTTCGAAGGGGACTCGGGCCTCATCGTTCTAGGTAGGCTACTTTTCTCAAAAATATTGTAAGGCAGAATAGTTTCTGGACGAACTTCGTACTTCTTCGTTCCTCACTTCTCTTTCCCCATTTAATATTTATCATTCTCCTTTTCAACACCATGTTTCAAAGATTTCTATTCTTCGCTGGTCCACTTTTACCAAAGTTATATGTCTCTGATGCGTAGAGTGGTATATTTCATACAAACGTTTTGACGAGATGCTTCCTTGCATGCAAATTTTTCTGTTCTTGAGGTTTCTTGAAGTCCTTTGAACAGAGTAACTCCCTCTTTTTCATGAACGCCTTTTTCTCACGTAGCTTGAGCTATTCTTTGTTTAACTTCGGTGAAAACTCTACATTCCCAAATCATACTCGCATATCATTATGTAGAAATGGATATTTATAGTACTGAGATGGCTTTATCCTGATGGCCTACAGCAGACATTTGAAGGCATCCTCCAATGAATATCAATAATCTAGCGAGGATTTCACCGTTAAAAAATCTTCAGAATCCCTATTCATCTCAAGCTTCCTCATCTCTGCATAAAATACCGATGTTATAACACACCCCATGCCACACACCCTCGAATTTTTTCCAGATGTTGACGTAAAAAAATAATTTTTTAAAACTATTCTCAGTTCCACTTCTCCATGCAGTGATTGAACGAATCACTCCATTGATTCAATCCTCTATCGTGTGTCTCTTTCAATTCGTGACAATTTTTCACAGGTAGGGTTGCCTGCGTTTCTCGAGCGATCATTAGATGATGGCGCGTATTGTGAACGAGGCGGAAGGGGAGGGAGGAAGAAAGAGAGAGGGTGAGCGGAGATGGAATTGGATTTGTGTAAGGGGAGGAGGAAGTGAGGGGATGTTGAGGTTCGGTTGGGTTGAGGGGAGGGGGGTGGGACAAGCGAGAGGGAGGAACGTCAGGGGAGGGAGGAGAAAGAGGGCGTCCTTGGGCCCCCAGCTGATCGATACGCGCCCTCTTGAACGACTTGCGGTGCGATCCCTACCATCTACCACCCCTCCCATCCCCTCATATACCCCTCCAACCCCACACCCGCCATCTCCATCCCCACCTCCACTTAAAAAAAAATAAAACCTCGACCAAACCCTCACCCTCTCCTCCTAAAAAAAATCATAATGAACCTCCTCGCACCCTTTCATTTTCTTCACACGACCCAACCCCCCTTTTTTTCCCCCAACTCCGCGTGCCTTCCCTACCTCACCCCTTTGGAGCTTCCCCGCTTACAGTCCCCTCCTGAGGGGGAGGGGAGGCAGCGGTGTCGGCCACCTTCCCCTCTAGTCCTCCCCCACCCCCGACCAAGCGTGTTTCCTCCAGATGAGTAGCGCACGACACCTCAAGAAAGAATGGGAGGAAGGAGGAGTTGGAAGGATAAGAAACTTCCCTCGCTCAACCCAGAACTCCTTCTACCAGCATCCCCCTCACCTCCTCTCCACTCTCTCCCAACACGCTATCTCACCCCGTCGGGAGTTGAGTAGTGGTGGTAGTCATGGTAACTTTATGAGGTTTGACTAGTGCAGAGATTGTTTCACACCTCAATGCTTTAAACACATATGTGCTATTTGCACATATTACGTACGGTGCGCATCGAATGTTCAAAAATACATATTTACTTTGAGATTTAACGACAGATGTTTACATATTCAGGGCCTGAATAGCGGTTTAATCCTTATATAAGTCAATAATAGAACGCTGAATTATCCTGTATTCATGGAATACGTATCCTTATTGAGGAAAAAAAATTATAAACGAGTATCAATTTTGGCTCCTCCACGATACCTAGGTGGGTGGTCTCAAACGTTTCCGACCTAACAAACATACAAGACATTTTTTCTGAAATTTTCTGAAATTTCTGAGGTCGGAAACTTTTCAGATCACCCTAGTATTTCAATTCCTAAACCAGTACTAAATTGAGGATACTCATACAGCAATCGTCTAAACCGGGAACTATAACACAGGCCAACAGTGGTTTTGGTGTCGGAGCTTTTAATGCTGATTTAAAGAACAATTGGGGTGCTGAATCCAATTATAACACTAGTTTTTTCCTATCAGCTATAGTTTTCAACATATAGATATGTTGTTACTTACGTAAAAAAATCTTCTACATGATGATATGGGAATATTATATTAATAATTATCTCATTGGCTTACAATATAGAAATATAGTATACATAAAACTTATTGACAGTTTATTGAAAATAAAAGGAACACCGCAGAGTGGTTATAAATTAGTATAATTATAGATTTATTTAACTTTGAAAATTATTTTCCGGAATATATCAAATATTAAAACAACCAATCGTAAGATGTGCCATATCTAAAAAAGTAGAGCTGTTAAATAAAAACGGATTTCATATTTGGATTCAGCTCTACAAATATAGTTAAAATCAACACAAAGATTCCCGGCACCAAAAAAAATTTTTTTTTGTAGGCCTGTGTAATCGATGTATGACTTGAATTCGATTTTCAGCACTGAAGAGAGAAATAAGTGCGATACTAATGTAACCGATAGTTGAATTCAACTACTAGAACAGGGGTTTGTTCAAGAACTACTGATTATGTCGCTGGAATCCATATTAGTTTTAAAGGGAAGCCAGTTCACATGACCTGTCGGTCTAAATGTGCTCTTGGTCGATGAGACCGCATGAAAGATTTGAACACAAATCACAGCAGGGGAATAATTGTAAGTAACTTCTATTAGTGTCAAAAGTTTTCATTCAACATTTCATGAAGCAGAATAAGCAAAACACCAGTGCCGTTTCTTAGAGATATTTGAATCCAAATCCTTCTAAGTTCTTTCTTTTTTTCTTTGTAGGGAATGTAAACATTTGGTTATTAACATTCCCTCTTATGCGACGACTATTTATCGCATATACGTCAGGACTATGGACAAAATCTGTCATTAAGATTAACAAATAAATGCTAGATATAAATCGTAGCAACCGACCGAAAACCAAAACGAGAAGCGTGTGCAAAGGCGTAAAAAAACGAAAGTCATAAGTTAAATTGAATCGCGACTTCACTTGATGCTTAGCAAAGAGTTCACATCTAATGCTGGACATCTTCATTTGCAGTCCTGACATTAAAAACAACTTGAAAAATTCTCGTGATACATTTAACCAGGCGTGCATACCTCATGCACTTTGTCAGGAGTTGTATTACAGAGAGTATTCACATTCATGGCACCTTGGTGATTCCCTTTAACCCGTAAAAAGATGGCCGTAGGCACCAACCCTCAGATATACATTGAAGAGAACAACTCGGAAATGAAAGGCTTGGGCATGGCACGTGACTTTGATGTTCAATCACGACATGTTCCTCTATGTTGCAACACAATGTAGACGCTTAAGTATAGCGTGAAGCGTTTCAGAGAGAAAATCTCGGATATGGAGTCTTTGAAGTAACTCGGAAGAATGTTTAGCATCTTGGAAGAGTAAACAATTTTTTTTACCAGAAAACTTCTAAGATTTCAAATGGATATTGGGTTACTACAATTATTGCAGCTTATAACTTTCTGGGAATGGAGAGATGGAAATGGACACTAATTTGAATCGGGGAAAATATAAATAACTCTGAAAAAGTGACAAAAGTTCAAAGTAGTTCTAATTGTAGATAGTAAAATCTTTACAGTTAAGTAAAAACAGCTGAGCAGTGCGAATGATTCCATAGTGTGCGCTTGCGGTTAATAATATTAGGTTCATTGGAAGTTTTTACCATCGATTATTAAAATAAATAGGAAATTTGGTTTCCAATAAAGAAGATTGGCAACCCCAAGACTTCTAATCGAAAACTTGGGCAATGTTTTCAACGATGCTAATATGGGTTTCCTGTTTAGCTCTTGTTTCTTATTTTTCAGCTCATCGAACCATCATTCCGAATACAAATAATTCTCTTATCCCCTAGTAGCTCTTCTGCCATACACCCCTCCTATTCTGGATAATTTATTTACAACTTGGTATTCCTCGTGGAACCTCTCCATCTATTTTCCCTTCAATTTAATTCTTCACAAAATATTTATGTCCCAATGAGGGTTCAATCCGTCATATTCTTCTTTTTTCTTAAAGTGCTCCAGATGGTATTTTTCTCATATGCCTCTGCGTACTTATTAATTAATACTGCCCATTTAGTCTTCACTATTTGCCTCCAACATTCGTCTCCAAAGCCAAATTTTGAAGGCTTGCTCCTCAGAACCATTCTTTCATATGGCCCATATTCCTTATCCCTTCGTTAGGCAAAATTCGTTGTATTTTGTGACTCAAACGTTCCAACTCATTGCATCGGAATATCTTTAAGATGTTTAAAAGGCAGCTTCTAAAATTGTTCTTTTGCTGTCTTACCTTGTATCCATGGAATCTAATTTCATTAACTGGTTAGGCGATTGTTAATTTTTCGTGACTTTTCCCATATTTGTTTCTTATAATCGCCTCTTTAATATGAAACTCTCAAATATCTCTCTAATATGAAACACGAAACGTTTGTCAAAAACTTCGAAGATGCAACCAGTGATCTCTCTCAATTTCAAGGATTTTCATCCATTTTTTTCACATTTCCATCATTTTTCAACCAACATTCATTCCTTTGTCCATATGTTTCTCATTTTGAATGAAAGCCTTAAGCGTCCTCTTTTCTTTCCTCGTAGAACTTTTGTTCCAGAATAATGTGATTTTTGTGCCACAATGAACGACCAGGGCGTGGTAATTTAGTCGGTAGCGCGCTGGGCTAATTAATTGAGTCAGACTCTGAGAACTCTCAGGCCTAAACCCTATCTGTGTGATCATATGGTGGTACAAGGTCTTCCTGAGAAAACATGGGCGGTACAGGGAAATGAGCTGAACCCCTTTATAACCCCACTAATGCGCAAATTTCAAAGCCATTGCCCTTAGAACTATGCAAACTCTACCCTCGACTACCAAACCGAAGTTCGGGTTGATTAATGTGGATTCGTTCCTACGATAAGAGTTCGCTTGTAAGAAATCAACCACTCATTATTATCACTAATACACCCTTCCTCTCAAGGGAGGTTCTGCACGCACCCACAACCCCTAATATCTCTCAGAGAACCTCAAGCCTTCTTTTGTTTCCATGTCCGATGCCTCACGTCCACCCTTCCACGCCAAGGCTTCCTCCAAACGCCACAATCTCATCACGCGCAGCGATGGTGTTTTGTCTAAGGCGACTATCCCATTCCTGCCCCACCCTCTCACCTTAACGACGCCGCCTCCCTCGGTCAATCCCCTTCCTGAACCCGTCTTAGGCCCTCTCAAGGAAGATCCGCGCCGACAATTCCCCTAACCACTCTGACGATGGCGATGCAGTCCTCACACCTCCCTCATGCCCTCCCCAAGCCCGCCCTTGTGTCCACTTGTCAAGGGATGCGAACGTTGGCGATCTAATCATCGTAAACGTTCCACCACCCTTCCGTCCGACCACGTCAAACTGTCCGAGTGAAGGAGCTTCTCCCCTTACGGCGTGACATTCACGCGTTGAGGGAGCGGATACGTCAGAAAGAAGGAAGACGTTACCAGGGTGAAGGGATTCCCCCTGGGGGGATGGGGTGGGAGGAGGAGCAAAGGAAGGGCGAGAGCGACAAGAAGATAGAGATAGAGTGGAAGGCAGGAAGATATTGTTATTTGCTCACTTGGTTTCCTGGGAACCTCAGATCACGTAGATGGGTTTACCTTAGGGCTTAGCATTTACTAAAATACGTGTATTGCTGCACGCATGAAGGAGAGAGAAGTAGTAGGGCAAAGAAGGCTTTCTTATCAATAGAAACTGCAATCAACGGCTATTTGTACGATCTTAGACAACAGAGAGGTTCATAAAAATTTATAGGTGTTTTTTTGTGTATATAGTATATACAAGGAAACAAAGGAATACAAACACATATTTTTGGTAACTCCCTTCCTACTGATGAGGTAAGGTGTAGGACCACTGAAGCAAAGTCTCGGGTTTTTTTCCACTTGGTGTAACTATGCCAATCACACGTTTTACAACTTATATGGTCGAAGTAAATTAGAAAAATATTATATATATATATCGATGATGCGGAAGTACTCACGAGAGCAATATAGCTTTTGGACGGCACAATAGAACACAGAATAAAACAGATAACGTGTAAAAGGACACTCACACTGTAGATGATTTAAGCTTTCGGCCTACTCCGAGGCCTTCTTCAGGTCAGACCTGAGGACGGAGTCTGACCTGAAGAAGGCCTCGAAGTAGGCTGAAAGCTTAAATCATCTACAGTGTGAGTGTCCTTTTACGTGTTATCTGTTTTATCCTGTGTTCTATTGTGCCGTCCAAAAGTTATATATATATATATATATATATATATATATATATATATATATATATATATATATATTCATTCACATGAATAAATATATAAGGAAAAGGGATATGAACATAGGAACACCTACAAAAGATGGATAATTGTAATATTTTGTTTTCTAATTGCATAATGTTTGGGTTTATGAATATGTGTGTGTTTATACTCGTATATATATAAATATATTTCTACACACACACATTCAAACACGAATTCCCGCCATACGGCGAAGAAATATTCATTCACATAGAAAAAGATATAAGGAAAAGGGATAAAAACACAGGTAAAGGACGAACAAAAGGAAATATTTTTGCGCTTGTGATCTGCTCGATTCTGCCTTCCCCATCTCTCCTATGTTCTTCCTTTTCATGTGTTTCTTTCCCTCTCCCTTATATCTATTGCCATGTGAATGAATATATATATACATATATATATATATATATATATATATATATATATATATATATACACATGCTTATATACACATGCTTATATACACAAACATATAAGCACTAACATAAATTTCTATTCACACACATCCATAATATTATTGGTATTCTATCGGTGGATCTAGATTTGACATTAACACAGCCTCTACAACGCTTCAGCGCTACCTTTTCTTGCCTCTCTTAACAAAAATTAACATGAAATCCAACACTAGAGGAAGAAGTCCCTTTTCAAATCCACATAGTTCCTTCCTTCCATCATTCCATTCGATATGTCTATCCTATTCCTACTCGTTCCTCGCCTGTGTATCGTTCTCTCTTCTCACTACAGTCGTCACCATTCCACTGTCAATCAAAATTCTTTGCATCCATATTTCCTACATCCTTTGGGTTTCTCCCAAAAATCCCCTCCCTAACACTTGTTTGTTCATTTTCCTATCCGTTCATTTTATCTTTTCCATCCTTTCCCACACCCATATCTCAAAAGTTTTAGGCATATTTTGCACTGCAAAAAATAAAAAGGTGGAATGATGCTGAAGGAATCCAGGCGGCGTCAAACGGAGTCGAACTCTGGTCCAACGGTCAGTAGCTCAGGGCTCTACCTACTGAGCTACCACGCTTGTAACCAAGGTATGGAGATGTTCTTAATGGATATATGGCTTAAATGGCGGGTGGAAACGCTGGTACTAGGTTGGTACACGTCTAAGAAGATTGAGTGAATGAAATGGCAATAAGAAAGATCGGGCATAGTACTGGGAATTGTGATGACCTCTATGACAAAAATTGGCTTACCCTAAACGTTTCAGACAGATTGCATTGACTTCAGCGCGAGGGTTTAGAATAATATAGGTAGAAATTTATATGCTAATTTCAAAAGGTTAGTGTGTGAAGAAAAAACAAAAAAAAGTTCGAAATTTTTGGGCGCTCAGCTTTCGACAATGCTCTCGCGGAAGGGGTCGTGCGGGTTGGTTGTCGTAAGGGTTAAAAGGTGATCGAAATACATGCCTCTTTCGTTCTTTTTCTCCTCTCACGGACGAAAAAAGCGCAAGGGATGGAAGGAAATTCTGAAAAAGAAAACAGGAGACGAACACGAAAGGGAGAATCGATCGGAAGTAATCGGAAACTCAAGGTTTCACTTCTGTACACGCAAGGCCTGCGCCAAATGATCCAGCTTCCGGTGGAGGGAATGGGCAGCAGGACTGGAAGGGTCGGATAGAGTATTCGAAACAAGAGAGGAGTGAAGAAGGACTCACGAAAGGAGAAAATAGATCGCTCATAGGAGAAGAGACGTTTCAGTGGGCGAACCTCTTTCAGGATACCTCCCCCTTCATCGATGCTTCAAAGGGAACAAAAGCTTCTGTCTAATTTTCAAAACCAAATATGTTGGGCATAAAAGCTCACTGGGAACGGGAAGGTGACCCTTATGGGTTAAACTTAGTAATACCATGTAATCTATATACGTATATATATATATATATATATATATATATATATATATATATATATATATATATATATATATATATTCTATTTCAATGTGAATAAATATTTAGTCGCCATATGGCGGTATTTCGTGTTTGAATGTGTATATATATATATATATATATATATATATATATATATATTATTAGGTAATATACCGTTTAAGGTAGGTTTTTGGATGGACACAACTATCAAATAAACATTTTGTGACTCCCCACCTATCAAACTAATCTATATCAGGTCCCTCTTCATCTCGGTGTACTTCTTTCCTCCCTTTATCCAGTCCAACATCCCTATCCTGTTCCTGCCCTTACCTCGCTTGCCCAACATTCTCCCCTCTATTACCTTCTTCAACATTCCACTACCGCTCAATACGCCTTTCATCCATTTTTCCTGCCTCCATACAATTTCTCCCAACAAACCCCTCTCCTCACCCACCATCTCTAGTACTTATATATATATATATATATATATATATATATATATATATATATATATATATATATATATATATATATATATATATACATATACATATGAGGATAGGCTAAAAACTAATTTACACATGCTTGTAGACCACAAACAAAAACAAATAGCAAGATCTGGCCAAAAGTACATTAAAGCACAATTCTTATGTTTCAAAATCATATATTTATTTTTCAACATATTCCCCGTTAAGGCTAACACATTTCTTCCAACGTGCAACAAGTTTTTTTAATTCCATCACTGAAAAACTCTTCCGACTTTTCTCGAAACTAGGACTTGACAGCTGCCTTCACCTCATCGTCCGAGGGCTAATGATTACCCTTGAGGTGTCTCTTGAGTTGAGGACAAAATAACTATCGCAAGGCGCAAGATCGGGGAAATAAGGAGGTTGTGGAATCGGTTCAAAATTCAGGTTTCACAGAGGAACCTCCCCAGTTACGCCCGAGGTGTGTGGACGAGCGTTGTCATGTTCCAAGATTATTGTTGCCAGGCTGCCTTCAACACGAAAAACTCGATCAGTATGACTTGCGATGTGCTTTTGAGTGATTCGCCGATCATTTTGTATCTCATCTTCGACGAGTTTGTGATGTTTATCGTCTCTGACAAGGATCGGACGTCCGCTACGTGTTCCATCAACAATAACGGCTTATCCTAGGCTCGCAACCACGAAGTTTTACTATCCATCGATTTACAGTAGACCTATCGACAGCATTATCACCATAAATAGCCTTTAAAGGGCGATGAATCTCAATAGGAGTCACTTGTTCAGCAATTAAAATTATAAAACATTGCACTACAACATATCTCCATACTTCCGCTTCTCAAAATACTTCTAAATAATGTAAAATATCCCGTTATCACACACTTCTGTTAATATTTTGCGGAAGTAAAAACATATTTATTCAGGATATTATCCTTTCATTAAATTGTAACACACTCTAATGGACTGTAAAATTGTATATTCAATTTTCTCCATCCCTTTTTGGTCCTTATTCAGATAGCCACAAGCAAACATTTTATTTCCATCCAGTCTACTTAAAATTTCGTCGTTGATCGTGCTTTCTGTCCATCGCATTTTCCTGATTTTCCTCCGTGCAAACGCATATTAAAAGCCATGCTCATACATTTTATTTAAGGATTAGATTTCACCCAGATGGCGCGTTGCATTCTTTCAATAACCAATTTTCTTTCTTTAACCAATATTTCATTGCCAAAATATAATGACGAAAAAATTCCTGCACGAATGCACGCTCACTTCACATTGTACGGAGGTATTTTGAATTTCCATCTTTTTGTCAAACCTCCCAACATATCATTGGATTTTTTTTTCTTCATAATGGGCATGGGGAAATATATTAAGAAAACTCTCATATTTTTTTATTCAGTAAAATGCCGGATCGAGTTCCGTCGTGAAACGAAGAGACACGGTATGCAATTGGAATGCTAAATATCAATGCATCAAAGCCGAGCATTTTTAATATAACAAAATCAATAAAGCAATCAACAACATGGTGGCTTTAAAACGCTGCTATTCAACGCGTATAATAAAGAGGATGATGATATTATTTAATAGGAACGAAACAAGCAAAGAAAATTATTCAATGACAGACAAAAAATGAATGGGTGTATAAAATAAATAGGAGCAAAAGTAACATTGTAACTTTTTTTAGATATCGCATTAAAATAACAACTCTCATGCAAAAAAATACATAGAATCCAAAACAACAGCAAAAATGTTTGATTACGAAGAAATCGGTTACCTAGCAATGGTTAAAATAATTGGTTCCTGGTTACCCTAAAAAGACCGGGGACCGGTTGCACAGAAACTATTTAGGACTAATTCAACGAATTGATAAAAAGAGAGGGTGGTGCGCAACAAATAATAAAAAAGGAAGTATGTAATGTTAAGGTAGGCTGTACATTCTTGCGTGAACGTTCAATGCGCATGCGCGTGTGTTAAAAAAAAACTAATCGGCTCTGTTGCGTCAAGAATGCGCATAGTTGCCAGAAATTACATATTTAATTTCGCGTGAGCCCTCTCTTCCCTTCAAAGGGATTTCCGAAATTTTACGAAATGGGATAACTTTTAAGGAAAAAAATATCCCTCTGTTAAAGAAAAAACAACAAAACGGACTTTATCAAAAAATTCCCCGTTTTCCCTCTGAGGAATTATTTCAAAATAACCGTCAGATGTTCACAGCACACGAAATAACTTTCCTCGCCGAAACAAAACCAATAAGCCGCCATCGATTCGCTGGAAACGTTTTCGCTACGGCTATAAACATGCACGGATTACTTACGGCGCCATTTGCGATGACAAATGAGAATCGCCGCCGCGGTTCCCTCTTTAAACAGCGCATCGCCACATTTACATATCCCGCGAATTCTGCTGACGACGTCACGTAGAATTGAAATACAAATGGACCCACGGTAAAAGCAATACACAGATACCATAACTTTCTTTATACCCACTACATAATGCTCTATATTTGAGTGGCATTGGATATTCCGAATATATCTCGCCGATGCCGATTTCACCAAACACTTCTGAATCAATAAATGATTCCTTTGTCCCACGTCATTACCCACCTCCTTTGGTTCCACATCTCCCCATTCCATTTCAATGCTTTCTGAAATATCGATTACCGTTAAAAAGCTTTCAAAGACCCTTTTATCCCCTCGACATTTCCTCCGTAAGAATTTTATACCCACTTCTAACTCCACTCCATCCTTCTCTTCCCCAATCTAAGACTTATTCGCGTGCCTTCTTCCCATTTCAAACTCACTTTTTCCATTCACGCATGACGATAGTCGCTGCAAACACTCGCTCATTCTCTAACCCCAAGTTTTCATTGCCTCACTAAGATAATGCTAACGCAATTCGATCTATTGAAGATGGTTTGGCCTTACGGTTCATTAAACCTAGGTATTCTAATGTATTGTTCACCAAAATATCACCAAGTACATTTTCCATCTCGAATTTTAATATGGTCAGTAAGTAGTCCAGTGCCCTACCCACATAACCATCATCTTTGCACTTTCAATTAATAAGAGGTCTTATCAAAATGTATTTATTTCCAAATTAAGTGAAAACTAATGTTTAAATGGAACCGTGTTCGATTTAAATATTAATTTTTATGTTATTGAGATCATGCTCAAGAGAGAGTCTACATAATCTCTCCGCCTAATCTTATTTAGATCTTATTTTAATGGATGATGACGCGTTGCCCCTTTACAGTAACGCCTCTTTACAGCAAAAGCTTTCTTTTTTATCGGTAAAAGAAATTTACTATTCACTTGAAGCAATCCAAAAGGTTATGTTTTGAAAGAGAAAATAAGCATACTGAGGCATTGAAACTCACCAATGACCTTAACATTGAGGGATTGTGAGGAAGCAAAGAAAAAATTGAGTAAGAAGGCCAAGGAGAGATTAACAGAGAGAGAAGGGTCGGAAGCCACTTATTTGCAAACTTATGAAGCAATGGCGAGGATGGAACAGAAAGTAGGGCATCCGCATTAAAAAAAACCTATGGCAAAGGAGTGTTTTCCTCGTCATCATGCTGAACTCATTATAAGGTGATCTAACTAATATACAGTATGTAGGTTTTGGATTGGTTCCTCAAAACCCATTACCATCATGAATGGCGTGGACTCTATTTCGTTTCTCCTGTATTATTTTAATTTCAATTCTTCGTAATATTTTTCTGCCCTAATGCCGTCCTCAAAAGCCCTATTTATTGCCATTCCTACGCGTCCGCGACACACTTCCCATCTATCTTGGACTAATCAACCCACTATCACATCAAAACCTCTTTACGTATTTCCAGGGAATTGAATTTTTAATAAAAAGAGACGTTTCAGGCGTGATATGGCGGCATCTTTTCAATTTTAATTAATAAAAATTGAATTTTTTATATAAAAATTCTGCAGTATTGAACATTACATTTTTCTAAACATTGTGGCTGTAAAATTATATTTGAAAGTTAATATCGCAATCATATGAATAAAATGTATGAACATTGTGATGATTTTCATTGTACTTGAGGACTCGGCCTAAAAATAAATGAGCGAATGTATGCATACATATATATGATATCCACGTGTCATGAAAGATCTAGAGTACGTGGCAGGGGGTGATTACACACCTACTCCTGGAAAGTTTTCGAGACATGTTAATGAGATATGTAACAGGTGGGGCATTCATCATCGAAAAATCTGAAAAACTTGCGAAGGAAAGTTCTTGTAAGACCGTGAAATAAAAAAAGCTTCATACGTTTATCGGGAAGAAAAAACGACAGTGATACAAGTGAATATTTAATTTGTTGGACTCAATTAATAAAATAAAATTAAATGAAATGAGTTTTCATGTTATTTTATTAATTTACGAGGCCGCAGAGTTCAAGTTTTTTTTTAGATTTTGTCGGACTCATTCAAAGTTATTTTAGGATAATCTTTTTTTCTTTACTTTGCAGTACATATACGTATTTTTAAGAGCTACTACTTATCCTATGCAAAAAATAGAAAAACTTTCTCAGAATTAATATCACGACTTACTATATTTATGTAGTACATGATTTTTAAGGTTTTGAGCTATTTAATGAGCTAAAACATCAACAATGTTAGACACATGTATTGCGCAATGGCGACAGGAGATGAACTATTCATAATGATTGAAACATTACTGATTTACAAAATGAGATGGTGGCATTATTATATGCATTACATGGTAGACAGATTTTACACCAGATAAATTTTGAAAAAAAAAACATGTTTCCTTCCTAGTGCGGTTGTGTAACATTATTCGGGTCATTTATTGTTCATGGGAAAGTTTGCATCTTAAATCTATCTCCTCTACATTTAATCTCTATAATTTTATTTACTTGATCTCTCCTCCCGTAACACGATGGGGATAATAATATATTTTAAACACCATCGCTAAGGGGACCTCCCTTCAATGAATGCAAGAGATGCTGAGATACTGATACATTTAACAAAATCAAGGAAGCATTTGCTGTTGAATACCTTTTATTTGCAGTGTAATTTAAGAATAGGAATGTATGAATGAATCTTTATGCAACAAATAGAGTAGTATTTTTCCGGATAATCTACTCATATGAAGTGAAGATATCTAATCATACTCGTATAAGTGTGAACCTCTCCTAGTTATATCCCTTGAGATGTCGTCGTCGCTATACCAGAATATGGATGCGTGGAAAACGAACTTGTTGAAACGGAATTGAATAAACAAGTCAGTTAATTCAATAAGAGATATCTTGCAATATCCATCGAAATTGAAAGCCGCATTGATTCGGTGTTTCCTCCAAGGAAATGAAAGGGAAGAAATTTAAAATGGCATCAATGTAACTGGAAGAATCCGGATGATTTCCATGGGAAGTCTCCAATAGTAAAAAAATATTAAGAAGAAAGAATTTTACCCATTACTCATGAATAAAATAACCAACACGTAGGAAAATGTCGCAATGTAACACTACATAAGAACGGTACGAATTAATCAGTGAACTGTATCAAATGCTACAAGGAAAAAAAGACGACACGCATCGTATTTGCATAAACATGCAACCATAGATCCCTCTCAAGTTTGGTTTTACAAAAACAAAGAAATGACGCTTCACCAAAATTTTTTTCAGAATCACTCACGATGCGCACTGCGGATTTCGCACGCTAACACTTAAACATTGCCATTACGAGCGAAGTTGGAAGACGTAGGAGGGAGAGATAGAGAAAGAGTACGGACTCCCCCTCCAAAATCATAAATTAATGAACGCTCACGAGGAGATAATTACCGGTCGGGGGAGAGAGTAAGAAAGGCCATAAGATATCGGGAAGAGTGGTCGAAAACTCGCCGCTCGGGAGAAGTTTTCAAGGTTTACAGGTAGAAGGGGAAAAAAAGGACACCACAGCAACAACGGAGGAAAAAGAGCTCTCTGTGCAACAAAAGACAAGAGGATAGGTTGTTTGGTGTGTGTCTGTGAGTGGGGATGGAGGCGGAAGAAGAAATTATGATGCGGGCAGGGGGGGTATTTTTTTTAAGGGTGCATGCATGTGTGTGTGAGTTGAAGAGGAAGGGGGTTGGAGTGTCGGGAGAGGAGACGAGACGGAAGGGGAGTCAGACAATGGATGAGTGCTCACAGGAAATTTTCGTCGTTAGAGGAAGTGGGTGGGAAATTAAGACTGGCGGCTGGTGGTGCTGATGGCAGGGTGTTGTGGGTGCTGATGGAAGAGGGAAAGGGACACAATGGTGCAGGGAATAGGAGAGACCAGGGGCTATGGGCGCAGGAGCGGGGGTCCGAAGCTGGAGAAGAGAGGAACGAGAAGATAGATGCGTGATAAAAATGAAAAAAAATATGCATAAGTAAAAAGCAAACATGGGTAAAAAAGCGGATCTGGAAAACAATAGCCTAAACATTATGCGTTAACATTCTTAGGAATATCCCTGGAAGAATTGAAACGGAGTTGAAAGGCAGAGTCAAGGGAACTTTCAGAAGTCGTTGATCTCGATGTAGTAATGAATGCAAAGCTGCGTCAAAATATTCTTAGGCTTAAAAAGACGCTCTATCTGCAATGGATGAATTAAAGGATATAAAAACCCTTTACCCTAAAATGGGATCCTTATGAAGTTGTATTGACTGCATAAAAAGATCGCGTGCAGCGTAAGGGAAATGCCCCATCGTGCTACATTAAGCGATATCATGTCAAAAAAATTAGGGAAATTATTCGGATCGAAATTAATCTGGTGTGTATCCACCCCCCTGCTAAACAGTCGCTACGCAGTTTTGACAGAATGAGTAGCATATCAAAATTATTAAATAAGCTAAGTTGGAAATCACTCTCGGAGCAAAGGTAAAATTAATGGTTACATTTCTTGCATATATTGGAAGGATATCTCCTTCGAGAATATGTTGAAAATGTACTATTAGGTAGTATTGTAAATGTACTATTAGTGGTAAGAGAGATCATTTCAATAAAATTAGAAAGATTAAGTGTAGAAAAGATAAATTTTAGAATTCATTTTTCCCACGAACGATGAGGGATAAGTATTACGTTGTCTGACCGCGCTAGGAGGGAAAAGTATTTTGTTCAAAAGTAGTCTGGTGTGTAATCACCACCTACCACACACCCTAGCGGTGGCTTTCAGGTTACCATGTTCATAAGAAATTCAGATATTACCCCAACGCCGAATATAATCTCATTTGATAATAATTCCTTGCCTTATGAAGACGGTCTATATATTTTACACTCCGTTGCATTCCCCTCTTGACCCTCTACCTACTCTTTACCCTTCCTTTGATCTTCTTCAAATGTCATTTGTCCCTTCCTACTCGCACCCTGACCTTCCACCACAACACGTCCCAGCCTCGGTGACCACCCGTCAGTTATCTCTCGCGACGATCGGGCAAAGTGAAAGTCCTTCAGGCTGCAATATTTGAAGGCCTTTCCAGCAGGGCAATCGACCCCGAGTGTTATCAGTTACCCTTTTTAATCCTACTTCATATTAAACCCCTCTTCTTCTTACCCTCTTCACTATCGTTGAACACTTGAAATCCATCCAAAAATGAAATTCCCATTTAGCCAAAATCGGAGGTCTTCTATATCACTATTTCTGTATTTCTTTTCCATTACGTTTAACTTATCAAAATTATATTAAATATTTTACTTCAAGAAACTGCGGGAGATGCCGTAACAGTTACTTTAAACTTAATCATCCGCTAACACGCATTTCAATGCAACAATTTCGGAGCGTAAAAATCATCCAGCCGAGTGCTTTAGCAAGTTAAGCTATCTAGGGACCCTCTTAAACTCGGACATCGAGGGATCCGGGTTCGAATCCCGGTCAAGGGGAATGATTATTTTTACACTCTTAAATTTGGTGCATTGAAATGCATGTTAGCGGATGACTCCGTTAAAAGTTACTGTTGCGGCATCTCCCGCAGTTTCTTGAAATTTGTCTAAGGCATAAACAGCCTAAGTGTTTCAGATTGGCTTTAATCTCGTGGACTGTGGCGCCTCGCGCACGACTACGAATGTCTGTGACATTGTATGTACGGTATTTCGTCACAACAAATTGCTCCTTTAAAAACCCAAAAATTTCAGAATTTATCAGGACGCCTAGATAGCTTAACTGGCTACAGCACTCGGCCGAATATCGAGGGATCCGGGTTCGAATCCCGGTCAAGGCGAGCGATTTTTACACTCTGAAATTTTTGAATTGCAATATTTTACTTGTTGTAATTTGTAATAATTTCATGGATGTTCCGTTGTTTCATGTCATTTCCGAACCCTACGCATTTGTAACGCATAATCGAAAATGATAGAATGAATAGGTTTAATAAAGATCCGAGTATACCTAAAGGCTTAACTTAAATTACTCTAAAACTATTGAATATCTATTTATTATAAGGTAATCTACGGGTTAAGATAGGTTTTCGGATGGACACAGCTACTAAATAAATATTTTGTGACTCCTACCAAAGCACAATCCAGCAACCTACTCTACATCAGGTCCCTCTTCATCTCTGTGTACTTCTTCCCTCCCTTCATCCCGTCCAACATCCCTATCCTGTTCCTGCCTTTTCCTTATTTACCCAGAATTCTCCCCTTTATCATAGTATTCAACATCCCACTGCCGATCAATACGCCCTTCATCCATTTTTCCTGCCTCCATAGGGTTTATCCCAACAATCCTCGTCCACCATGTCAGTACTTCCTCATTTTGCTTTCCTTTCCATCCATTTAACCTTCTCCATCCTTCTCCGAATTTCAATGTACGAATAATAATATGCCAAGTGAGAGTGACAATTAACAATATAAAGTTTGAATTTTTCCAAACGTTAGCATTCCTCTGCTGGTACGGTTTTGTACTTAGTAATATTTCAAGCAATGTCCCACACTTTGTGTACTCGTATTTCTTTTAAGCATCTTATACAATAACCCGACGTATTCATATGGATACTCAGTGTTCTCTAATTTGAAAAACTGAAAATAAACAACTTTGCAATGCCAATAGTTGCTTTTACGAATATTAAATACCATGTGCAGCATTGTAACAATTCCATAAACATGTGTGCATTGTAAACAAATGTGCTCATTGTATAAGATACAAACACAAGTACAAATTTGGATTAAAGCATAGGTAGGAAAACCTAGGATACAATGTGCAAAACCCAAATTTGTTGTAGATTTTGTTAGCGAAAAAATTAAATTTACACCGTAGTAATTGTGTGGATTTTTTAGTAACTTCCTGTGTCGTGATCACAGATATTGTGATGCAATTTCCATTTTTTGTTGTCATTTTACGTCACTGTTACAGCCGAGAACGTATATTGTTTAGGATATTGTTACAATCACGGCGCAGAATGAAATTTAGACTCCATTCGGACCGGCACGGCGCAGCGACCTACCATTCATTGTTCTATATTGGGCTACGTTTTTGATCCACACTAGCGCTACGCTTCGCATTTACACAGTACTTATGTTCTGTTCACGTCTGTACTTAGGCGTTCCTGTATCCGTTGTTTTTCCCCTGCAAATTCCCTCTAATCCCACGTCAGCATACTTCTGATATCTTTTCGACTACGCAAATTTTCTCCCAGATACGTGATCTGCTCCATATTTTCAACTTTATAATACACGCTAAGCCATGCGAGTCATGGTTATTGTCAAGCACGCAGCCAGAGACGTTAGTAAGTTCTTTCACATAATCGAAATAGTATTCCTTTGTCTGAGAACGTAAAGTCATGGCCAACGTGAATTTCATTGGTACGCAACACTTATTACTTAGAACCCGGACTTCCATCGATCAGCGCTCGTTCATGACTGGAATAAGAATTATGTTCGTTTCTCGCGAACGGAGCTGAATCTATAAGGGTGCAAAGTCGCCCACCATTTCCTTTCCGCTTTTGCAGTTGAAAAAACCAAACAGTCGGGTAGTGTTTTACCCCGAGGGCTCGCAACCATTTCCCGGCACTCATTTCTCACGCATTGCGATTAGGCAGGGCTGCCTGTCTACATTAGCCGAACAATTACGGCGATTGCTTCGGAAAACCCCGCAAGACAACCCTCCCCCTTTTAGGATGAGTTCTCGGTATCAGAACCTATCCGGGAAACCTTTGTGAGCCGCACTGGATAATGAGATGATTACCTCAATCTTCCTCGAATTGTGAATTTCACACGCCGAACAGTGAGTACACTTCAAGATTGCTCAGACTCGACTACGTGAGCCTGTTATGGAATGAACGTAAGTCAAATTTTTTAAAAGAAAATTATGTAATTATGTAATTATGTAATTTGAAAAGAAAGTATTCACAAATGTCCAAGAGCGCGTTGAGGCATAGAGATAAAGGAAACGTTTTTCTATTCAAAACTATGAGGATATTGGAAAATAATAAATTCATCGGTACTGTGTCATCTCTTCGAATTGAAAATAATTCAATGCTCCACATTTAATTATTTTTTATTACATCAAAAGTGAAATATATAGCATAATTACGCATGAATTCGTATTGCTCGATAGTCGAAATGGTGACGGTTGCTAATGTAAATATTTGGACGGAAACTGTGCTCATTGTTTCCATAGCCTGACTCACTAGATCGGGCGCAAAATGAAGTGTTCTAAATAAGGCTTAGATAGAACTCTTGCGGATTTGCAACAGGGATGGGAGGAAAGAAAAAGCAAGTTTCTTTTTGGCGGAGGGGATAATTGTGGGGGGTGTTGGTGTGTAGGGGGAGGGCGAGAGGAGGGTTGTACGGGAGGAAAGCCCCGTCCTGGCGGCGGCGGTGGCAGCGTCGGGAAGGGATCGTTGACCTCAAGTTTCCCTTCCCCTACCTCGCACCCTCCCTCCCTCCCCCTCACCCCCCCTCCGAGGTCCCCTACCGCCGGATCCAGCTGATCGCCTGACCTTGGCGTGCGCCTTGGCCCTTATACCCACCCCTGTCCCTTTCGCGAGAGGAGAACAATGGAGTTAGATTAAGAGGAGGAAAAAGGGGGCGGGGTCGAATTAAGGATTGATTTCGACCGCGAAACTAGGATTAGGGGACACTTCCCCGTAAAACCAATCTGCCTTCATGCAGAGCGCGTCAGAGTTGACTTCGTCCCAAATTTTATAAGTAATATTTCCATCCTATCTTACGTTATCTTGACAAAGTGCATAATGTGTTACAATAAGATTGTCCATTCTTCAAAACGGTCGATATTTGAAACCTTAATTTCTGATAGTGTCACACGGTAAATTTCTTTTTTAATGTATCCACGAATTTTTTTTTATCTCAAAGAGACGGAGTGAGCATGCGCCTGCCAATATTCCCTGAAATACCGTCATTTTAGCCCCGTACCAAAACGAAGGGCAGAGGTAAACGTGCGGCTCAAGTGGACACTTATGTGACCATTTAAGGCTACTTTAAATAAACAGAAAGCATATGCAAGCGCCAGTTTTGTAAAAAAATCCGTACTTGAAATAAAATAACGACGTTTTTATGAAGATGTTGAAGAGCACCAGGGAAGGAGAAGCAGTCGTAGCAGCAGTAGGGGAAGTTAAGAGCAGTAGATGGAGTTGAAGGTGTTTGAAAGAGCAGTTTTTGGAGGTCTAAAGTTTTTATTCACACCGCCTGAGTCTCGGTATAGTTTCTAATCAATTTATTAAACATAAAAAATTAATTACTCTAAACTATTTAAATTATATATTAAGTTACAAACAATTAAATTACAAACTAAGGTTTTACATGTAAATTTTGTGTCAATGCCATCAAAAAACAGTTTTTAAAATGTTCAGTTTATCTTTTTTCTTCTGAAATTAATTTTTAATTGCCAGAAGTAGTTAATGTTTTTACTATCCATTACCTGCGTGTAGGATATTCCCGGGTTCTCATGATTCTCTACTTCAAGATGGCTCCGAGTTCAACGTGAAGTGCGTGATAGTGCGTGTATCGCGTGCTCGAGGTCCTTTACCTCGGAACCTAACTTTTGGGGCACGTTTCTCAAGATGGCTGATCCCTCCGAAAGGCCCTTATAGGGCGCATAGATATCGTTTTGGTAGAGACTTTAGGGATCGTTTTTTTAATTCTTGACGAACCGACTAAGCTGATTGGGTTTCCTACGCGCATGAACAACTGCCGTTTCCTTGATAGGTCACTATATTCCACGTTTTTCGAGTCCGCCAATTTCGATTTCATTCTGTCCGTCATTTCGGGTCTGCCAACTCGAAGAAATTACCTTGGGAACGGGTAATCATTCATAAACCTACCAGCCCTACTACTACCTATACTGTTCAAATATATGGTACCATTCAACACGTTAGATACCGTGCCTGTTTTCATTCCACTAAAACAATTACCCCCAGCAACACTCCAGCGAAGAACTAGAGAACTGTTTCCTTGCTTTGGTGCTCACCCAATTTTACTTTTTTTACGTAAATGTGTGCGTTCGAAATAGCTCATCCTTCTCAACATCCAGCCAGAATTGAAGAGGACATTAATACGTACGCAGCGAAGAATTTGGTTTATTTTCCCTGCATTAACATAAATTGTTGGATGATCCTGAACAATCTGTGATGAGTTGTGCCAAATCCGGAAGTGTGTTGCAAATAAAAAGACGAAAAATTGAAGAAAATACTATAATAAAACACTGAAATGATCTATTACAGGGCAAGACGTTATGAGAACTGTGAGTAATGTAATACTATATCAATTATTTATGTTGAAATAATAAGATCATTTTTAAGATAAGCTTTCATGTTTCCACATTTTGGAAGTTGTCTATTTCTTTCCTCAAAGAAGTAAGATTAGACTTCAGACTATTTTTTTTAGCATAGACAACTCATGATATAACCGAACACTGTTGGGTAGTCGTTAGTAAACTCATGTCAGTATATTGCTAATACTGACCGGTAGATCACACAACAAGAGAGTACCAGAATATTATTGATTCGGATCACGTATTGGATTATTGGAAGACTACGTGATATCATGCACGCCACAAATTCACACCAGCACACAAACATCTCGACTTTATCATGATATTAGAAGGATATCACTCAGTTATTATCATAATAGGCCTTATCATGACGGATTTTTCAAAGGAGAGATTTTAGTGACTAGAAACGGAGCGAAAGGACTTCTACTGTATTACCTCGGAGTCAGGTGACATAAGCAATTACTACACGAAAGTATGAGTGTTCTTTTAAGCCTGAACTGTTTGCAACATTACTTTCCAGGTCACCCTTGCGGTCGTAGTACTGGTAACCACGGCCACACCTCAGGCCCGGACAGAACGACGTCCCAGTCCGTAATTATAATTGCACATAACTACTGCGAGTGTTTAAAATGCAACAAATTTGCCACGCTTTCGCAGTTGGAGCACGCGAAATCTCAAAGAATAAAATTAAGAGCTGTTTCGAAAACTAATTCAAGCTAGAATAACGGGTACATGCGGTAAAATAGGACTATTGACAAAAATGAGTCGACGCTAGAAAATTGATGGGGTCGAATGATTTACAAGTCAGTCATTAATTAGAGGTAAAGTAGGATTTATTTCTCGATTGCAGTCCCATGACATTGTACCAATGTACCAATACTTAAGATCCGGTTAAGCCAAACATTCTTTATAATCAGCAAATCCGGACAATTAAAACATCGGATATACAAGTGCAATCTTTAACTGAATGCGATAACACGCACACACACACACATGGATGTGTAGAAAACGAATGGAGACTAGTAGATGAAACCAAAATTATGACAAACATAAATTAAATAAGCACAACACAGGGCGCACAATATCAGTGTATATTATGACACGATTGGAAACAATTAAATCATATTTTAAAACGAAAAACTGTTCAATATATTTTATCTGTTCATATCCAAAGTGAGATTGATGAAATTGTGAAATTACGAGATATCAACACAAAAACGAATACTCTTATATGTTTCAAATACAAGAATTATTATATGTACCATAATCATTACTAAAAGAGATCAGATGTCAAAACCAACCGAACACAACGTCAAAAAAAAAGTCCCTTTGTTATTATCAAATAACTGGTATGACTGACGTTTCGATTAATTTTTAAAATGCTTAAAATAATCCCTCATTAAAATCATCCCTCGCTTCTAAGTCCATCGTGAAACAAAAATCCAAAATAATTAATAAGAAGCACAAAAAATGGAAATTGAAACGTGGCGTTGAAGATTAAATGGACAGACAAAGTGGGAAACGAGGAAGTAGTATAGAGAAGAGGAGAATAGGGAAGAACCATCTGGAGAAGTAAACGGCAAAGGAGAACTAGAGGCATAATTTGGAGACACGATGTTTAAGACGGAAACATAAAAGAAAGCAAATTTGAGGGGAAGGGAAAACAGAACTGCAAAGGAACTGTAAAAAAGAAGAACAAGAGACAAGTGCAGAGGACAAATTAAGAAGGACGTAGGGCAGAGAAGCTGTCCATGGATGAGAAGGAATCGACAATGAATGGAGGACAAAAATAAATAAATCCGCAATAAAACAAAACTTTTGATTGAAATACGAGAAGCATTCTTAAAGTAAGTACCGTTGGCTTATATTTAAATATTGGCGCTTCAGAACACAGTTTTGCTCCTGCAGCGCCATCTGATGATTCATTGAGAAGCTATAGCAGCATTTGTTTTGTTTCAGAAGTCGTTTGCTTGTCCGTACAAGCAAACAACAATATCCGCGACAATCGTTGATCCCGCCAGCTGTGAAGTGCGTTCTGTCATACGATTCTTGTATGCAAAAGGATTGTCGGCTGCTGAAATTCATCGGGAATTATGCCTAGTTTATAAACCTACAATTATGAGTGAAGGAAAGGTTAGACAATGGTGCTGTGATTTTAAAAATGGACGAACTAATGTCCATGACGAAGAGCGAAGTGGTAGGCCCAGTATTCTGACCGATGAAATTGTTTCGCAAGTGGAACAAAAACTGCGATGTCATCGTCGATTGACAATTAATGGCCTGGCTGAACAATTTCCTCAACTTGGACGCACTACTGTCTGCAATATTGTTACGGAAAACCTCGGATACCACACATTGCGTGCAAGGTGGGTACCGAAAATGCTCACCGACCACCACAAAGAGCAAAGAATTTCCAGTGGACGAGAGTTTTTGGGTCGTTGGGAACTCTTTAAACCACCCACCGTACAGTCCTGACCTTACACCCAGCGACTACTTCCTCTTCTTGCACTTAAAACAGTGGTTCGGTGGACAACGTTTCGAAACCGAAGAGGAACTCGAGAATGGCGTTGTCGATTGATTCAACCCTCAGGCGGCGAGTTTCTATGCAGAGGGGTTAAAGAAGCTGGTGCAGCGGTACGAAAAAAGCTTAGAAGTGAACGGCGATTATGTAGATAAGTGAAGTAGGTTTGTAGCTAACTAAAAGTGCCAATAAAATGTGTTTCATATGAGTATATTTTTTCCTGTGACCAGACGGGCCTTACTTTATGAACACTTACTGATGATGACCGTTATACACAATTTCTACCTCTCCTCGTTTCTGAGCTTATCGAGGCGTGCGTTTAAACCGCCGCAGCTACGGAAAATTGAGATTAGGAATAAAAAGACTCCTTTCAAGGTCTGAAGCTTAATAAAATTTTACGAGGACCAGGTTGACCCGGACAAGCACGCGATGACCAAAAATAGCTCAACGTATTTTGACTCGATTCCATTATGTGCTCCACTCAGCTGAGGTCACTCGGAAAGCAAAAGAAGATTTGCTACAAAACATTCTTCGCCTTACGTGGTACCCTGAGAAACATGTTAGGGCGTTGCATGGGGGAGAGGGGTACTAAAGGGCGGTGACTTTCATTATTTGTGAGAGAAAATGTTTATTATTAACGGTGCTTTTAATGTATTACATTCAATAAGATGTAATCTCCTTCAAATATGCTACGAACGGAGCATGCTGTCAACATATGTACCTTAGCATGTCCACAAAAAAATAATATGGAATATATGCAACCAATATCACGATCAGCATAAATGGTGAAGCATTCAGTGACGACATTGACATCATACAAAAAACAGGAGTATATCAAGGATCCATATTGGTTTCAATACGATTTAACACATTTGCGAAAGATTTCTTTCATGCTGTAAAAAAATTAAATCAATGGAATAATTTAATGATAACAAACATATTTTTATGATTTTCATTTTCGGTCGATTGATGTTAAATATTTCCCGAATTGCCTTTTTATTTAAATCGCGATTACATTTCAAATGAATTTTGGATAGTTCTATTTGCAGCAGGTACAAAACATTCCTTTTTTCATTGCTGTTCTATGAGTTTGGTAAATTTTGCCTCAAACAGGGTTTACTTTGCCGGCTCTCAATCTTTTGTAATTATCGTGATCGTCCTTCATTTATGAGTCAACGTTATCCACAACGGAAAATAGCCCATCTCTTCACATCTACGTACGAGTATATACTCACGAGAACATTCTTCTGCGAGCAAAACGTCTGTAAAATAACGTAAGTATAAGTTGATTATTCATATAGTAAAAAACGATTTGTCTGCTTTTAATGCACCTATTAATGACTTGAAAAAGTAGATCTAAATAAATTCAATATCGATTGAGTTCAAATAACAATCGATCTAAAGAGTTTGGACCAATTTTGCAACGATAGGGGAAATAATTCCCATTTTACGGCAGCAATAATAATCGAAAAAAATGAGACAGGATGATAGTGGCTTCGTGGATCGCTTAACGGTCTCATGGCACATTGGTGAATGTGTATAATCAACTGGTTAAATTTGAAAGCTCAAAATATTTAAAATTAATGTTCGAGTGATGGATTGCTTTCGGAAACGACCGAATAATGCTCGTGCGCCATAAGGTAACGAATGGCGACGCTCGTACATCAATGATATTCATGTCGAGCCTCGCGGGGTGGTTTTAAAATTAATGGAACTCGGTTAAATGTCTAAAAGTACACTTAGATGCAGGATGAGAAAATGTATATAGAAAAATGGGAGGCTTCACAAAACTATTATATGCATACATATGGTATATTATATATCTATCGTGTATTTATGATATAGTTTTTCATGCTATACGAACACAGAAGCTTGCGGTGACTGACATTTTGCTGTCAGATGGTTTACCTTCGGAAAAGTGAACTGTTAATGAGGTCTCATCACCAATCTGGTCTTAAATTACTTCCCTGCGAGTTGAAAAATCAATCCCCAATGCTTGAGGTGTAAAAAAAATAATGTACATGGATTTAAAAATACATGGTCGAGTTTAGGCCTTATTTCGCATGCCTCTTTTTTAGGGCCGCTGGTGTTATTTCCTGTCAGTTTCACCGTTAGCCTCTAACTACCAAGAAGGCAAACAGGAGATATATTGCACTCTGTTACATGTTTATATCCAGTTAAAAAACCAATTTAGTATTTCATTTCAGAATGAATCCTTGCTGAAAACTTATTAGAAATGGCTGTGATAATACCACTACAAAATTATATGACTAACACATTGAGGTATGAATTTTCAACACATTTTTACCATCAGTAAATTTTCAAAGATCGCATAAAAATTATGATTTTGCAAAAAATATTCGAAAGGCTAAATGAAACAGTTTCTGGCGTAACTTGGTGGAAAATCTTCATACTGACTTTTAATAATCAAGCCACTTTACCACTATTCGCCAAGCACTTGAGAGATTGTGGCCACACCAGCGATTTTACTCCCAAATTTTTACATTTTGAGAAGAAAGGGTACGGTCTAGATGCGCTGGAGCAGTTGGAAATCCTTCAAGACACGAATTACGGGGAAGATGTTTTGACCAACGATTTTCTTTACCCTTCACATTCCCCGTTATTGTTTTTTCCCTCACCCCCTGCCAGCTCACCTGAAACCAAGTGAGACTTTTTCAACAATGTAGCGACTCCTCCCAACCCGCTACTGAGTCACCTAACTAATTACTAAGTGCCGTTCTCCCAGTTCATAATCATCATTTCCCTAATCCTCTGCCAACTAATCTGATGTCAGGTGGGCTTTTTGCAACATTGTATTGACCATATCCTTCCAGCTAATTATCTAATTGGTTTTTATCTAATCTAATTATCCAATTATTGCTAATTTGTCAATATTACCAACCCTCCTTCTCCGCCTCAAACCAAATCCTTCCATTTCCCTTCTTATTTCTTAGCATTGTGTGATTACCTCTCCCAAATAGATCTTTCTAATAGTCTTCCTCGTTCCTGTTTTGAAATTGAACTTGACAAGATTTGGTTTTCCGTTCACCCAGTAATCGCATAGCACATTTGAAAGTACCTAGTATCTCCTATTATTCTTTTTTAGCCATTTTTCTGAATGCGATATAGGACATTTTCTCATTTGTGTGCATGTATTTCGATATTATTATCTACCTTAAATAAAACAGTTTCTGGCGTAACTTGGTGGAAAATCTTCATACTGACTTTTAACAATCAAACCACTTTACTTTTCCACATAAACTTTTTAATTTTTACAACCCAGGTTTCGTTATAGCATAA
>CM073768.1:34748086-35192307 GCA_037158775.1 Hetaerina titia | reverse complement strand
GTAGATAAGTGAAGTAGGTTTGTAGCTAACTAAAAGTGCCAATAAAATGTGTTTCATATGAGTATATTTTTTCCTGTGACCAGACGGGCCTTACTTTATGAACACTTACTGATGATGACCGTTATACACAATTTCTACCTCTCCTCGTTTCTGAGCTTATCGAGGCGTGCGTTTAAACCGCCGCAGCTACGGAAAATTGAGATTAGGAATAAAAAGACTCCTTTCAAGGTCTGAAGCTTAATAAAATTTTACGAGGACCAGGTTGACCCGGACAAGCACGCGATGACCAAAAATAGCTCAACGTGTATTTTGACTCGATTCCATTATGTGCTCCACTCAGCTGAGGTCACTCGGAAAGCAAAAGAAGATTTGCTACAAAACATTCTTCGCCTTACGTGGTACCCTGAGAAACATGTTAGGGCGTTGCATGGGGGAGAGGGGTACTAAAGGGCGGTGACTTTCATTATTTGTGAGAGAAAATGTTTATTATTAACGGTGCTTTTAATGTATTACATTCAATAAGATGTAATCTCCTTCAAATATGCTACGAACGGAGCATGCTGTCAACATATGTACCTTAGCATGTCCACAAAAAAATAATATGGAATATATGCAACCAATATCACGATCAGCATAAATGGTGAAGCATTCAGTGACGACATTGACATCATACAAAAAACAGGAGTATATCAAGGATCCATATTGGTTTCAATACGATTTAACACATTTGCGAAAGATTTCTTTCATGCTGTAAAAAAATTAAATCAATGGAATAATTTAATGATAACAAACATATTTTTATGATTTTCATTTTCGGTCGATTGATGTTAAATATTTCCCGAATTGCCTTTTTATTTAAATCGCGATTACATTTCAAATGAATTTTGGATAGTTCTATTTGCAGCAGGTACAAAACATTCCTTTTTTCATTGCTGTTCTATGAGTTTGGTAAATTTTGCCTCAAACAGGGTTTACTTTGCCGGCTCTCAATCTTTTGTAATTATCGTGATCGTCCTTCATTTATGAGTCAACGTTATCCACAACGGAAAATAGCCCATCTCTTCACATCTACGTACGAGTATATACTCACGAGAACATTCTTCTGCGAGCAAAACGTCTGTAAAATAACGTAAGTATAAGTTGATTATTCATATAGTAAAAAACGATTTGTCTGCTTTTAATGCACCTATTAATGACTTGAAAAAGTAGATCTAAATAAATTCAATATCGATTGAGTTCAAATAACAATCGATCTAAAGAGTTTGGACCAATTTTGCAACGATAGGGGAAATAATTCCCATTTTACGGCAGCAATAATAATCGAAAAAAATGAGACAGGATGATAGTGGCTTCGTGGATCGCTTAACGGTCTCATGGCACATTGGTGAATGTGTATAATCAACTGGTTAAATTTGAAAGCTCAAAATATTTAAAATTAATGTTCGAGTGATGGATTGCTTTCGGAAACGACCGAATAATGCTCGTGCGCCATAAGGTAACGAATGGCGACGCTCGTACATCAATGATATTCATGTCGAGCCTCGCGGGGTGGTTTTAAAATTAATGGAACTCGGTTAAATGTCTAAAAGTACACTTAGATGCAGGATGAGAAAATGTATATAGAAAAATGGGAGGCTTCACAAAACTATTATATGCATACATATGGTATATTATATATCTATCGTGTATTTATGATATAGTTTTTCATGCTATACGAACACAGAAGCTTGCGGTGACTGACATTTTGCTGTCAGATGGTTTACCTTCGGAAAAGTGAACTGTTAATGAGGTCTCATCACCAATCTGGTCTTAAATTACTTCCCTGCGAGTTGAAAAATCAATCCCCAATGCTTGAGGTGTAAAAAAAATAATGTACATGGATTTAAAAATACATGGTCGAGTTTAGGCCTTATTTCGCATGCCTCTTTTTTAGGGCCGCTGGTGTTATTTCCTGTCAGTTTCACCGTTAGCCTCTAACTACCAAGAAGGCAAACAGGAGATATATTGCACTCTGTTACATGTTTATATCCAGTTAAAAAACCAATTTAGTATTTCATTTCAGAATGAATCCTTGCTGAAAACTTATTAGAAATGGCTGTGATAATACCACTACAAAATTATATGACTAACACATTGAGGTATGAATTTTCAACACATTTTTACCATCAGTAAATTTTCAAAGATCGCATAAAAATTATGATTTTGCAAAAAATATTCGAAAGGCTAAATGAAACAGTTTCTGGCGTAACTTGGTGGAAAATCTTCATACTGACTTTTAATAATCAAGCCACTTTACCACTATTCGCCAAGCACTTGAGAGATTGTGGCCACACCAGCGATTTTACTCCCAAATTTTTACATTTTGAGAAGAAAGGGTACGGTCTAGATGCGCTGGAGCAGTTGGAAATCCTTCAAGACACGAATTACGGGGAAGATGTTTTGACCAACGATTTTCTTTACCCTTCACATTCCCCGTTATTGTTTTTTCCCTCACCCCCCTGCCAGCTCACCTGAAACCAAGTGAGACTTTTTCAACAATGTAGCGACTCCTCCCAACCCGCTACTGAGTCACCTAACTAATTACTAAGTGCCGTTCTCCCAGTTCATAATCATCATTTCCCTAATCCTCTGCCAACTAATCTGATGTCAGGTGGGCTTTTTGCAACATTGTATTGACCATATCCTTCCAGCTAATTATCTAATTGGTTTTTATCTAATCTAATTATCCAATTATTGCTAATTTGTCAATATTACCAACCCTCCTTCTCCGCCTCAAACCAAATCCTTCCATTTCCCTTCTTATTTCTTAGCATTGTGTGATTACCTCTCCCAAATAGATCTTTCTAATAGTCTTCCTCGTTCCTGTTTTGAAATTGAACTTGACAAGATTTGGTTTTCCGTTCACCCAGTAATCGCATAGCACATTTGAAAGTACCTAGTATCTCCTATTATTCTTTTTTAGCCATTTTTCTGAATGCGATATAGGACATTTTCTCATTTGTGTGCATGTATTTCGATATTATTATCTACCTTAAATAAAACAGTTTCTGGCGTAACTTGGTGGAAAATCTTCATACTGACTTTTAACAATCAAACCACTTTACTTTTCCACATAAACTTTTTTAATGTTTACAACCCAGGTTTCGTTATAGCATAACATCATCAGGATGTTATGCTATAACGAAACCTGGGTTGTAAACATTAAAAAAGTTTATGTGGAAAAGTAAAGTGGTTTGATTATTAAAAGTCAATTCGAAAGGCTGATTGTGAAATGAACTTTGATCGCATTTTAGTCATTTGTCAGAAATTTCTTGAGAAGTTTTACGGAATATTATTTCTCGAAAGTATCGCTATTATTGACCGAATTATCAAAGTTATTGCATAATTTTTATGATAATTTTTTGACATGTTTCGTATATGTTTGACAAGAGCATTAATTATGAATTCGTGTTGAACTCAAATTTAATTTCTTATAATCAAAGAATAAACTGCAATACCTATAAATAGTTAAATACGTCTTCTCTGCTTTATCATTTGGAAGCAAAAGGGTATGTTATCACTTAAATGTGTGAGAAACCTTCGCCATTATGGGTATTTGCATTTTTATGCGCATGCGCGTCAAGGTAAACGTCGCGGGGCATCTCCCTCAGGTCTTTGAACACGTCAATGTGATAATTTAGGAATCTTTCATTCAAATATGCCTTTTGAATTTGCTCATTTGAGCAAACGTTCATCTTTAATTATGGGAAGCAAAATTGATACTCCACCAGGGAAATTGCCTTTGCTGAGAAGATTGAAATGTTTCCTCAAAACCCGAAGTTAGATGAAAGGGTATTGCTTTGTGATGGCTTGAAATTGAACGCGATTGCGTTGAATAAAATGCTAATTTTTTTGTAGAATTAATGTACTAAATATAAAGTATAATATTCATTTGGTATATTAAATATTCATGCGACTTTTACTGGACGTATTCGCAAATTCATAGGAATGGGACGAGAATCTATGAAAAATAAAAAAAGGCTATGAAGTTATCGATAAGAAGGAAGGCTAGGGTAAACATTAAATTTAGGAGGCAAAAATTACAGCAGGTAGAACAATTTATCAGCCTTTAAAGTGCTATGGACGAAGATGGTAAAGAGGTAGGAACAAAAGAAGAATTGCGATAAGAAAAGAAGTCTTTGCAAGGAGAAGGGAATATGATGAAGAACGTTTGGGAAGGATGTCAAGGAAAGGCTCCTGAAGACTTTAAAATGGAGCGTAAACATGATCGTTGAAATAAGGTGATAGGCGCAGATGGAAGGCTTTTGATACGTGGAGTGGAGAAGGACGGAAAAGCCTGTATAATGGGGGTATGGGAAAGCAAACGAGGAAGTGCTCGATGTAAGAGACGGTATTGTTGGAACAAAAGCCATGGAGGCAAGAGCAGTTACTGTAGTGTAGTGCAACTTGGCGATGGCATTTTGAAGACTGTGCTAGTGGGGAGACCATCAGACAAACGAGAAAAGGGCAGGAAAGGGATAGGTGTGTTGGACGGAATAAATTATATGCAACATTTAAGAAAGATTTTTGTAGTGTCGGTGCATGAAAAGCTTTGAGAGTATGATTGATGCCTACCTTAATGTTTACATCTGCATGCAAACAGTTTTACATGTTCAGTCATAACCAATATGCCATTTTATAGTAAATAAATTTGAACTAAGCATAAAACAAGAAACGTTTTTCCAAAAACTTATATTAACAGTTAAGGAAGAAAGTGTTTGTGCTGCCCGTTATATCAAACTATAGAAATTCGCAGGTGAAATATTTAATCTTTAAGTTTTCAATTTATAGAGTGATTCAAGAAAAGTGAATCCACAAAATGATTAGTATTCACCATCGAGCACGTACTTTCTTTGTTTCACATCAAGTAAAACTCTAGTATCGGTTTATTGAAACACTAACCCCATCTTTAGTCTTCTATCCGAATTCCAGAAACGTTCGTCTTCGCTGAGTAATGTCACAAATATGCAAAAATGCGATCGTGGTTTGTTATTTATTGTTCAGGAATACAGATAATAGCGTTAATAATACACGTACATGTGTTTGCGCGTGCGCGTGCGCGCGCTATATTCAAACTGCGGGACATGCTGCGAAAGTAACTTTTAATAGAGACATCCGATAACACAGGAATTTCAAAGTGTGGACATTTTCACATGCACACAAAAATGAATTTTTCTACATAATTATTCACAACAAAAGATTTCTTTCGCCGTTGATAAACAAAATTTGATCTTTGAACATAATTTTCAAATTAGGAACTCATGTAGCAGTCAACGTGTTTCAGTCAAGACCCTATTTCCTCTCCTTGTACGAGAAACATGAAAATATTGAGGAGAAAATAAACAATGGAGAATTTCCGTTTATCAATTTATTTTTTTATGTGCCCTGCAAGCCACCGCAAGGGTGTATAGCAGGGTGTGAATACACGCAAGCAGGGTGTGAATACACAATCTATCTGTTCTACACTTGATCTCTATAATTTTATTGAAATGATCTCTCCTATCGTAGTGCGATGGGATTAATAATGCATTTTCAAAATCACTGCTAAATCGACGTCCTCCGAATTTATGCAAGAGCTTCAATCTGTAATTTAAACTTCGCTCCGTGCCAACCTAGCTACTCTAATATTTTGGATACACTACTAAGTTTATCATAACAACATATTACAAATCTATCTCCTCTACGTCGCACGAGATTCAATTCGTCAATTAGTTAAACTTCGTGAGGATCCCAAACACTTGCAGCATATTATGAATGAGGCCTAACAAACTACAGATAACATTTCTCCTTGACCTTTTTATAACATTTTCCCAGTGCTCTTAAACAAATCCTAATTTTTTGTTAACTTTTCCACATATTCCCCGAATTTTTTTCACCCAGGTGAGATCGTTAGTGAGGGTAACGCCTACGTATTTAATTGAGTCTACAAATTCCATGCCTTTCAATCAAGGTGCCATTTCCTTATTCACTACAAGGAAACATTGGGAACTTTTAGTCAAATATACCTTCATCTCCCGGGATAACGTGGGATGCGGGCATATTGTTTTCAACAACGAAATTTGTTAACATCTAGCAGTTAAAAATAGCTATGGCGCAATTTCTTAATTCCGAGAATATTATTTTATATTTATTTTCAAATGAACGCTTATGAACGCCTATTAACGCCTTGAGAAATACCCTAAGCCATTCTATCGTTCCCCTACCCTTTTAATTACCCTTTTTTAAAAAATCAAATTTGGGGTAATCTGGCATTGTTAAGCGAGGTAATCAGGACCTTAAAAGAGATAATAAGGATATATTCAGGAGAAATGATGAACTTTTCGTAATATAACTCTTGACTATTCGCCTCCGAAGAACCCATTGATATGTTATATAAAACTACGAAAATATTTGTGCATCGAAGTTTATTCACCAAACTCATCATTTACCTTCTTACACAGATTCCTGTCAATAATTTCAAATGAAATGTACACATATTTTTCGCAATTAGCTCAATATTATCGCGTGCCATTCATTTCCATTACCACCGAATATCATATGTAATTTTTTCCATTGACAGCGGTATAACTACATATATTCTGGAATCAGAGAATTATAAGTAGGTATCGGTTAAACTTCAAATACTCATCTAGAACTTTAGATATGCCAAAAATCCGAATCTCCCCGCAGTTACCGTAATTTTTGTGCAATGAACGCTTGGACGAAAGCAATTTTATGTCATGCATGAAATATGCATCCTCCGAAATTTCCAATGACCTCGCAATGTACAGAAATATCTTCACCGGATGATCCTTTGCACAGATGATGAAAAGGAAAATGGGAAATATAATTTCATACCAGAACTTAAACGTATTTGATTTCTGTGGATATTTCATGTGATCCGACGAAACATTCCCAAATATGCAAATTTCTTTTTTACACAGTTGCCACATCTAGAGGTATTCGTGGCAGGGCGTTCGGAAAAGAATTGAAAAATCAGCGAATAATGATAATTTTTCTTCGTCTGTGTGTCATAAAACTCACCAGAAACCATTCTCAAGTGAATGAGAAGCTTTTAGTACTCTGTAATATGTTTATAAAGTTTTCGTTCGGGTGTTGTTCACAGAACAAACAAGGCCGAATGTCAAAAAGTGACAACGAAGCCTCGGCCGGTTTCTCCAGTGGGTTAAAAAGACCCTATATACAGAAGGATTCTTTGTGGCCATAAAATAATGGCGACAACGTTTAAGCAGATATTTCGTCTTCAGCAAGAATATGTTGAGAAACAACAGCAGCTAAAAGCTTGTGAATGTTAAAATTATCTTAGAAAATTGCGCCTTGGATTTCAACAACGTTTTTTCACAGACTGTTACATTTTTCTACACTATTCTAAAGGCGTTTTAGGTCTCCATACCGAAAAAAGGAAAGAAATATTTGTACTTTTCCACAGATTTTATTAGATGGTACAACGCGTTTCACCGACTTGCGGCATCATCAGGTACAAGTTTGCTACACAGACAGTGGCAGAATATATACCCTCAGGACCGAGTGGGGGCGGGAAGGGGCGGAGGGGCCTGAGAGGGGTGGGGGTCCTCAGGTTCGTTGAGGGGTTGTTTTACCCATTTCCGGGCTAGTTTCTCGGAGAGGAGTGGGGAAGGGTATGGGAACAATTGCTCGTTACAAAGGGTCGTGTTAGGGTTTGCTAAGTGCCTTCTTATCTCTAATTGCTCGAGAGCGTCCATTTTTAATCCTTTTGGGAGTATGTGTAATATCTCCGGGACAAAGTCACTGCTATGGTCGAATTCCAGTAAATGCTTGGCGAAAAGAGAGTTGGTGTTCTGATTTTTGTGACACCTCGCGTGTTCCTTGACTCGTACCTTGATGTTCCTACCTGTCTGGCCGACATAAACACTATTGCAATCGTCGCATTTCAGTTTGTAAATGCCTGATTTGTGAAGATTATCCTGGGTGTCTTTTCCATTGGCTAGGAGTTTGGAGAGGGTTACGGGTGAGTAGAAGGCTGCTTTGAGTGAGGTGGGTAGGCAGTTGGAGATTCTATATGAAATATCCCCCAGAAATGGAATGGAGTACCACTTGAAGTCCTTAGATACTGCGGGCTGTGAAACGAAAATATTTTTTAAGGCCATTGATTTTTGTTTTTTCCGCAGTGATGTGTCAACTAGCTTAGGGTTGTAACCATTGTTGGGTAGCTATGCTAGTAATTGTGAGGAGTTCCATATTGAAGTTTGTGGGGGAAAGGGGGATGTGTAGGAGGCGGTGAATCATGGAGTGGAGGGCCGCGTGTTTGTGAGAGAAGTGGTGTGCGGAATCGTTAGAAATTATATGGTCTGTATAGGTGGATTTTCTATAAATTTCAAATTCGTGTCTGTTTTCCCTTAATGTAATTGATAAGTCGAGGAAGTTGATAGTGCCATTGAGGTCCTTTTCTATGGAGAAGGAAATATTCCGATGAATTGAGTTCAGGTGATTGAGGAAGGAGTCTAACTGCCGGTTGGTTCCTGTCCATAGGCATAGAATATCGTCCACGCAAAGAAACCAATAACCCACGTTTTTGTTATGCTGATTGTCAGAATTGAAAAGATGTTCTTCTAGAGAATTGAGAAAGACTTCGGCTAGGAAGGGGGACAATGGGGAACCCATGGCTAACCCATCCGTTTGGCTGTATAGAGTGTCGTTGAAACTAAAATAAAGCGTTTTAGGTCGTCAAATTACTGCTGGAAAAATGACAAAATTCTTCAATCAGACAAGTGCAATTCACTAGAAAAATTAGTCTAAAATCATCAGACGTGGATATTTTCGTGAAAAAATCAATTGGTACACAATGAAAACTTCTGATCTTTACAAAGAGGATAGCACAACACACGAGTCCCATGGAAGAGGGAGGAGAAAGAACCTGGAGACGTCAGAAACACTGGTAGCTTGATAGAATAACTTAAATGAGATACTCACTCGTCCGGTGTTTTTTTTTAAATCTGGAAATACAATCTATTCCTATGAGATGAGTTTCATAAAACTACATAAATGACTGCCAACATACGGCAATTGATTTTCAAAATAATATGTTTGATAGAAATCACAAGAAAATCATAAGTTATCCCCACGTGCAATATCACTAAGAGGGAGAAAATTTTTCCCGTGGTGTCTGGCGCAGAGAAAATTGGACTGGGAATTACAAGCGATATTGAGATTAATTACGTATTCAATCAATGATAATGCCTTTAGCACAGGTAAAGTTATCTTAATCCAATTATGTTGTTCACTGAAACAAATAAGTAATTAATACGTACCATTCTCGATCGGCGATCTATAAATTCATATATTCCTCTCTGACAGAAAATTTAATGCAGGGCAATACAAAAACATCGTTAAAAAGAGATTGGAAAAATTTGAATACAGGAATCGAACTATCCAGTGGATCACACGTCAATTTGCTTCATAATGTATAGAAAAACCTAGCCTCTTAAATGATTGGTGTGTTTGTGTGTGTGTGCGCACGTGCAGTACGGCAGATATCGAGACAGTAACATTTAAAGGAGTCATCCGCTAGTGCCCATTACATTGTAAGAGTTTCACAGAGTAAAAACCAGTAACCTTGACCGGGATTCGAACCCGGATCCCTCAATCTCCCAAGTGATTTCACCAGTTACCTGAAACGTCATCTAATACTGCGAAATTTTGGGGGCTTTAAAGGTATAAATTATATTTGGAGGTTTAAAAAAATATGAATATAAGTTTTGAAACGCACTGAAGACCTAGTTCTTTGATCCAATCCACCATATAATAGAATGTGATAGGCTGTGACCACAAAAACATACTAGCATAGTATAATTGAGTTCTTTCCATTTTTATCAATCGTTTTTAAAAAGAGATTAATATATATATATATATACATATGCGTGTGGGGGAAATGATTAAAGAGGCATGGGAAGAACTGGAGGTAGGAATGAAAGTCGGAGGGGAATTCGTAAAATCGGTTAGGTGTGCTGATGACCAAGCATTAGTTGCTCAGTCAGCCAAGGGGTTGCAAGCATTGTTGAGTGAATTGGAGGTTCAGTGCGATAAATATGGGATGAGAATCAACATTAATAAAACAAAGGTTATGCGATTTTCCAGAAAGAAAAAGGCTAAGCTAAATATTAAAATAGGTGGGGAAAGAATAGAGCAGGTAGAGCAGTTTACATATCTCGGAAGTGTTTTGGACCAACACGGTCAAAGTGGTAGGGACGTAAGGAGAAGAATTGCGCTAGGCAAGGAGGCTTTCTCAAGGAGGAGGGAGTTGATGACGGGGACGTTGAGTAGGGATGTTAAGACAAGACTCGTAAAAACTCTGATATGGAGCGTAGCTATGTACGGCGCGGAAACGTGGTCGCTGAAGCAGGAAGATAGACGTAGATTGGAGGCTTTTGAAATGTGGGTGTGGAGAAAAATGGAGAAGGTGAAATGGACCGAAAGGAAAACAAATGAGGAAGTACTAGAAATGGTGGGGGAGGAGAGGGGTTTGTTGAGAGAAATCCTATGGAGGCAGGAAAAATGGATGAAAGGCGTATTGAGCGGTAGTGGAATGTTGAAGAAGGTAATAGAGGGGAGAATGTTGGGCAAGCGAGGTAAGGGCAGGATCAGGATAGGGATGTTGGACGGTATGAAGGGAGGAAAGAAGTACACCGAGATGAAGAGGGACCTGATATAGATTAGTTTGCTAGGTGGGGAGTCACAAAATGTTTATTTGATAGTTGTGTCCATCCAAAAACCTACCTTAAACGGTAGATTACCTAATAATAATAATATATATATATATATATATATATATATTAAACATTAGAAAAGTGGACCAGCGAAGAATAGATGCCTTTGAAACATGGTGCTGGAGGAGAATACTGAAGATTAAATGGACAGACAAAGTAACGAAGTACATATATAGAAGAGCAGAGGAGGATAGGAACATACGGAGGACTCTGCGGCAAAGAAGAAATAGATGGATTGGACATACATTGAGGCACAATGGATTGATTAGGAATATAACAGTGATGATAATAATGATTCCCCGAGGAAGACCAAAACCGTGCCGTCGAAACCTAAATACATGCTGTGAGTGTCTTTTTAGTGAGTTGAATATCTTGCATCTATGTGTTCGGGTATATACTCTCGTGCTGTGTGACAGACAGACAGCAACACACAGCACGAGAGTCCTATATTATCTTCCGAAGAAGACGGAGTTCGAGTCCGTCGAAATTATCAAGATATTATTGGAAGTGTTCTTTTTTTTTGTTCCCGTGATGTGTGTTGCTGTCAAAGTTTTTTATTCAACACTTCCGTGTTACTTCGAAAAAATTATATATATATATATATATATATATATAATATTTTTATTAGGTAATCTACCGGTTAAGGTAGGTTTTTGGATGGACACAACTATCAAATAAACATTTTGTGACTCCCCACCTAGCAAACTAGTCTACTATATATCAGGTCCCTCTTCATCTCGGTGTACTTCTTTCCTCCCTTCATCCCGTCCAACATCCCTATCCTGTTCCTACCCTTACCTCGCTTGCCCAACATTCTCCCCTCTATTACCCTCTTCAACATTCCACTACCGCTCAATACGCCTTTCATCCATTTTTCCTGCCTCCATAGGATTTCTCTCAGCAAACCCATCTCCTCACCCACCATCTCCAGTACTTCCTCATTTGTTTTCCTTTCGGTCCATTTCACCTTCTCCATTCTTCTCCACACCCACATTTCAAAAGCCTCCAATCTACCTCTATCCTCCTGCTTCAGCGACCACGTTTCCGCGCCGTACATAGCTACGCTCCATATCAGAGTTTTTACGAGTCTTGTCTTAACATCCCTACTCAACGTCCCCGTCATCAACTCCCTCCTCCTTGAGAAATATATATATACATACATATATATATACATATATATATATATAATTGAGTCCTGGCAACTGCGGGACTCGGCCCAAGGGGCCGTGTGTCGTGCCCGGCAGCGGGGGAGGCAAGGCTTCCGCGGTCGTCATCCCACGAAATCCTTGCGGGGGAGAAATAACAGCAGCAGGACAGAAGATGCAGAAGAGTTTGCTAGGTGGGGAGTCACAAAATGTTTATTTGATAGTTTGGTCCATCCAAAAACCTACCTTAACCGGTAGATTACCTAAAAAAAATATATATATATACATATATATATATATATACATATATATATACATATATATACATATATATATATACATATTTATTTATGCGCACAGAGACATTAACAAACGCCAAACCGCGACCATGGACTCATACGGATATATGCAAGGGAAAAAGGGAAGAGACAAATGTTAAGGATTATAGGCATTTAATGGGGAAAGTGAAAAGCGCAGATCCTAAGAAGGAAGTCTCTTTGAACGTGAAGGAACACCTCTTGCGTAAAGGAGGCTTTTTCGACTTAATTCGTCCCTGCCCTACCAACCTTTTATTCGTCCCTTACACGACCAGCCCTCTCTGGATTTATATCGGTTTTAGGCCGAATATCGGATTTAGAGAGAGGTTTGGCGGATTTAAGTAGGACGGAAAGATTTGGTGGGACGTCAATACATGACGGAGGGACTTCTAGAATATATAACCTCCGTGGTGCTACGATATTTGAGGAAGGGAAAAAAGCTCTTTAAAATGTATCTGAGAGATACCACAGGGAAATAGGTAATTTGAATGGAAAGAGGGTTATGATCTTTGGTGAAGGAGTGTTCGCAGATATTTTAATGAGGAAGGATTCAACGAATCCATCTTGTAGGGGTGATTGTAGGGTGTTATTAAAAACACATTGAGACAATTAGGATTACTACAGATTCCACAATCACGAATAGAAATGGCGTAAGAAAGTGAAGGTTGGGTGTGGAAGGGATGACAACTGCTGTAATTAAAGTACGGTTTGTTCTGTGTTGCTTTGATGTGAGCACATTCCGACATTTATTTTAATTGATGGTGTTAACATCAAGGTAAGCTATTTTATAAGTTATCGGAGAAGGAAAATTTCGTCGATGAATCGTAGCGAGATGAGTGATTTAAGATATTATTGAAGAGGATTTGTTCTTTCAAATGACCTATACATGCATATATATATATGTATATATATATATATATAATATCTTGAAAATGACGCTTTCCGGCGACGCACAAACACACCAACACTAAGATAATGAATATTACACACACAGAAACATAAAAGAAGGACACTTACAGTAGATATTTACGTTTCGACGGCACGGCCGTCGTCATCAGAATCTGATGACGACGGCCGTGCCGTCGAAACGTAAATATCTACTGTAAGTGTCCTTCTTTTATGTTTCTGTGTGTGTAATATTCATTATCTTAGTGTTGGTATATATATATATTTTTTTTGTGTGTGCGTTTGCATGCGTGTATGATAAAAGATACAGCGTGCGTGATATAATGTACAGATTCTCTCAACAGACGAAACCGCAGAGATGAATGTAATGTACGTCAATCACAAATGTTCGGATATAAGTAGCGTGAGCCTTGTATCTTCATGTCAGTACCACCCACTAAAGGAGCAAGGACAAAGTCTACCTACTACAGTATAAGCTTAAAACATTGCCAACTGCCAAGAAATGAGGACCAAGACAATATTATATTCCTAATTTCTGAGTCAGACGAGAAATAACATTCTCTAAGGCATATGATACATCATTTGTCCAGGCGAGACAACACTAGGCTGGACACTGCTGTTTCAGTTTCATAACAGATACTTCTAACAATAAACATGAACCGTTACGTAAACAAACGAAAGTCAATAATTATTATTAGGTAATCTACCGGTTAAGGTAGGTTTTTGGATGGACACAACTACCAAATAAATACATTTTGACTCCAAACAGAACACAATCCAGCAACCTACTCAATATCAGGTCCCTCTTCATCTCTGTTCACTTCCTATTAATCAATAATAATCATTCAAATAATTATAATTAAAATTCAATTGTTGATATTTCAACGAAATCCTGGTTTCACCAAGAATATCTGTTGGCGTAATTGATGAACAAATACCTCACGCGAAGTGATGCTACTGCTACACGACATAGAATCACGTGTTAACCCAAATATTTGTAAGGTTCCATATCCAAAAATGAAATATAAAAGACTTAAAAAAATTCCCAGAGCGTCCTGAGGATATTGGTTCTTACATTCCCAATTCGGATCGATCAAACCGAAAGGGAAAATTTACTGCACACCCGGAAAGTAAGTCCTCCCAAACGACGGACGTTCGACGCAATGCGGAGCGGGATATAAATAAATCCTCGCGGTAAGTGCCTCCTCTAACTCCCGCGGTCGACTAGAAGAGAGTCTTTTGCCTGGTCTGGTCGGTCGGTGACTGTTGGTACCGCTTCGTACCGAAATTGGTCGAATTTTCTTCACCCCCCACATTCGACATGTTAATTCTCTTTCTGCTTTCTCCCCTCTTCTTCGCCCAATGCTGATGGCTCACGTTATATAGACAGCGGTTTTGTGTGTGACGGATATGGGTCACGGTTGACGCTCCCGATTCTTCCCAGGCGGTCTTTCCAAAATGATGTGGGAAGGAACATATCACGGATACTTATCATTAAGGATTTTTGCGGGGATTCCACACACTCTTCAGACCCACTATTCAACTTTTGCAAGTCCTCTGTCTATTTGAAATATAAACACAGAAATAAAAATATAATATCAAATATACATGGGTGTGCGCGTGTGTATACATATATGTACCACGCCACTGTACATATATGAACGTGAGAAGACTCGACAATAAGGAATAAAATATAATGGAAATATAATCATAAAATTGAAGTGTACAATCAGGAAATATTCTAGTTATTTCATATGGCTAAAAACAGGTATACCTGTATGGAATACTGTACAGGTATACCTGTATAGAATAGATCTTCATCAGATGAAAGGCGTATTATACGGTAGTGGAATGTTGAAGACGGTAATAGAGGGGAGAATGTTAGGCAAACGGAAGTTACGAAGCCGAAATCGAGCAGATCACAAGCGCAAAAATATTTCCTTGACCGGGACTTAAATACCGGATCTTTCGAGTTTTGAATGTGCTTTTTGGGTGTAATAATGCTAGGTCCTCAGAGAAGGTCGAAAGCTCCATCTAACTTGTGAGTGTCCTTTTACGTGTCATCTATTTTGCCGTCCAAATGATATATTTTTAATCGTTGCAGAAGTTTTTCCCTGGCTGACATATAAAGACGCGACAAAATTATCCCGAAGATAAATGATTCTACTCAAGTTTAATTCTTGGAGTGGTATTTCTGAAATGCAACGTGAGGCTAAGAACTAGACCCCAACTGGAAATGAAGAAGTCAATGAATGAGTAATAGGATACGGAATATATTTATTCAATAATGAGAAAAAAACTTATGTAATTCCATCAGCTACATCCCATTCGAAATTTAAGCGGGATCGACTTAGAAGGCTTCCCTCAAGGGTTTTCCCTAGAAAGGAACGCATCTTGCGGCAGATTCTCGTGTAGAGGATCAAAGTTAACGCATGACCAAGTTCAAGGCGGTTTCCCATCTCCGTAAAATGGCCCCCGGCGAAATAATGGACGGTGGGATTGTGATTTCCCATGGCGAAACGAGGTCAACCAGAAGGATCAGCCTCCAAGACGTAGACGCGTTCGTTGCAATTGAGGTCCCAGAGAAAGAAGTAAAGCCCAACGAATCCTCCTCCATCCATTGCAGACACCTACGCTTCACTGATCCGCGAAATTAACTGATTGAAAATCCAAGTGGGTAACAAAAAAGGCAATCGCGTACCAAACAATGATTCATTCAATTTCCGGGTGATTCGAGACCCGTTTTACACCGTTGAGTCGAGAGAGTTCCATTATTTCCTAATTATATCCCCGTCGAAATTCAACCAAGGAGACCCCGGAAATTAAACTATTGAGGTGTAATTAGCTCTTATATAATGAATCCACACCCTGTATTTGAAACTTTGGAACAGAAACTTATGTCTAAAATATACCTTATATTTAAAAAGTTCTCTCATTTGGGTTTGGCCCATGAATTCAAGCGTGAGAAATAATTTGAAAAATGAAGATTTATCCTTCCCCCTCCTGGTTTGCCTGACGTTCTCGTCTCTATTACGGTCTTCAACATTCCATTGCTGATCAATACACCCTTCCAACTATTTTTCCTGTTGCCTTATGGTTTCTCTCCTCTCCTCCCCCACCTAGCACTCCCTCATTTGTTTTCCTTCCGGTCCATTTCAACTTCTCCATCCTTCTTTACACCAACATTTAAAAACCTCCAATCTACGTCTATCCTCCTGCTTCAGTGGCCACGTTTCCGCGCAGTATATAACTACGCTCTATATCAAAGTTTTCACGAGCCTGATCTTAACATCCTTCCTCAACGTCCCTGTCATCAACTCCACCTTCCTTTTGAAAGCCTCTTTGCCTAGTGCAATACTTCTTTTTAGTTCCCTACCACTTAGACTATTTACATCAAAAATACTTCCGAGATACGTAAACTGTTCTGTTTTTTGCCGTCCCATTTTAATTTAAGCTTAGCTCTTTTAGAGTTCAAAGCTTTTCTTGAAATTAACGTAACTTTTGTTTTATTAATATTGATTCTCATCCCATATTTATCGCACTGAACCTCCAATTCACTCAACAATGCTTGCAACCCCTTGGCTGACTGAGCAACTAATGCTTGGTCATCAGCAAACCTAACTGATTTTAGAGATTCCCCTCCGACTTTCATTCCTACCTCCAGTTCTTCCCATGACTCTTTAATCATTTCCTCCACATATACGTTGAACAGCACCGCTGACAATGGGCAACCCTGCCTTACACCTCTTCCTAACACTGCCCATCCGGACTCTCCGTTCCCCACTCGCACCTGTGCAGTCTGAGATATGTTCAAGTTGTGGATCAGTCTCCTGTCCCTCCAATTCATTTCTATTTTCTGCTTTTTCTGAGTTTTTTCCAGGTCACTCTATCAAAAGCCTTTATAAATCTACGAAACAGACAAATACGTCCAGATTGTATTCCATATTCCTCTCCATTACTGCAATGGTATCGCGCGTGCCTTTTCCCTCCCTAAACCCAAACTGATCATCCCCAAAGTAATCATTTTCTCTACTCTCTATTCTCTATTTGATAATCCTGAGAAACACTTTAGCTGCGTGCGATATCAAACTTATTATCCAATGTTCCTCATACGAAATAGCCTTACCTTTTTTTTGGAATAAGAAATAACTCGGATCTCACAGTCCTACAGCCAAAATCGTATCTCATAAATGTTACGAATAAGCCCATAGAAACTCTTCTTACAACATTTCCCCAAACATTTAAGTCGTTCCGCGGGAATGTTGTCCACCCTCACGGCCCATTTGATTCATTTCCCTTAATGCACTTTCTCACCGTTGGGTAAGCCTGGAGCTAAGCTGTCCCCATCATATTATTTTACTATATCTGACCTTGCTGACCTAACCTATTTACCACACATTTCGTATCGTATCCCTTCCATCCCTCTTGGAAATTTCCTGGTTTACCTAGTATTTTTCCCAACTTATCAATATTGTTAACACAGATTTTCCCTTACACCATTTTCACCCTTTCTCTGTAAACTTTCCATGTCCCCGCACTGCGTCTTCCACCATGATATTTTTGCTTTATTTGTTACCGTCTCAATTAATTATTTAGCTCTTGGTACTTTCTTCTACCTAAATCTGTATTTACAGTCTTCAATTTCCTACTCCCAACCATCTTTTTTTTTATAAATACCCCGCAAGCTACCGCCAAGTTGTATGGCAGATCGTGTATACATACCAGATTTCTGTCTTTCTAACCATCTCATCCGTAATCCATGGTTTCCTTATCCTTTTCCGAGACAGGGCTTTTAGTTTTTTTTGCTGTTTTAGGTAACTCTTTTTTAACAAATTTTAATTTTTCCTTTCCCCGATGTTTTTCTCTAATTCATGATTTCCTCCACAGCCTGGAGACACTTCTTCCTTGTCAATCCAGCTAATTCTTCTAAATTAGGGAATAAGTGGTTGAGACATACAAAATATGAGCACTAGGTTGAGCGTAAATATTAACGGATTCTATTCGCAAGCGGAAAAAAGTTTCCTTGGCTACCTTTATTTTTCCGGAATAGGAACTACAACTTATCTGCTTCAATGATAATTTTCATGTCTTATTTTTGCATTTAGCATGGGAAAGAGGAGCCTTTCCCTGTGCCACGGTGCTGTCGCCCACAGAAGTCGTCGTATTCGAAAAATCAGAGTTCGGGTGAACCTCTGTATGATCAGAGATTCAGTGAATCGAACCGTTGTGCATTTTTCAGTAGCGGAACATTTGAAATACATATTTAAAAAATATATTATATGAAAAATAATTGTTAAAATCTATCCTCTAATTCATAGGGTTTTTCCCAGGTTTTTCACACCCCCCCCCCTCCGCTTTGTGGGTGCTTTCCTGCCTGGGTTTTTAATTGGTGAGCTATGCCACGCCATCCCTCGCTTTTCCCACAAAACTTATTTTTTGTTTAGACTTTCCCTATTTGATTGTTCTTTTTCTGCACTCTCATTTACTTTGAATATGTGCGTAGGTGTGTATTTAATTTATACATGTACTTATATATGGATGTTTATATATTTTTTTCGATGTGCAAATCTGTGCATTATGTATGTCTTTCTGTCTAGACGTATTTATGTGCATGCATGTAATTATAAATCTTATGGCTAATATAATATGTAGACAACGACGGGTTGGATGGAATAAGGGACGATTTGGTCTCAATTTCGCCCAAATAAAGACCTCTATCTATCTAGGTTATGACCTAGGTTATAGGACCACCTAGGTTCTGGATCGACCCCAACCTAATTAAGTGACGATAGTAACAAAAATAGACGGGCACAGTATGTTCCATAGAATACATTATGTGATTACTTTTGACCTTATTTCGATGTAATGGGAATATTAAATTGATGTCACATAGCGTAACAATTGAAACCCTTCGTGACGGGCGTAATTGTTCCCCTGGCATATTCTTGACGGCAATAATGTCGATTTGAATGCTGATTGAACGCATTATTAGCGGGAGATATTTAGCAGACGATGAATTAACTCAATGAGAGCAAGTTAAATTAGACTTTGCGACGTTCGCAGCGATAGCACTGGTTCTAATTCATGTGAAACTAAGGGACTAGGAATGAATCCCGGACGATCGCGCGTGAAATAAATGCGAAACGACTTGCGGCAGCGATTGTCTGAAACAATGGGAATTGCAAAATGAAGAGATCAAGGACTCTAGTCCACCCAGATACGGAAATGCTATAATCGAGGCAAGGTTCAAATGGCGCGTTTGAGGAAACGCTTTGGGTGCATTCGGAGAAAATTACGGTGGTACGTAATGGAAGCTGCAAGCGGAGTCATTTTGATCCCGCGAGGACTCGTAAAGTAGCATTTTCTTCTCAAGTGGTGCCATGGGCGACGGATATTGTCAGTGCCCATGCAGTCAAAATGAGTACGCGGATGAGATTTTTCGAAATATATTTAATTTTTATTAAGGATGTTATTTAGAAATTAAAAATTTAACCCAAAATATCGGTGCAGTTTCTTATGCACACGCTTCGAAGCAGCTACATAAAAGAAACTTGTAGCAAGCAAATAGTTACCGTATTATTAATTACTATGCATGCTTCAATTGTCTACTCGTTTTACTTAGATGTGGTATTTTAAAATTTAAAAAAAAATATGTTCATCAATATTTTTAACACGTTTAAAGAGATCCAAATTGTATCCAAAGCAATAAACAAAGAGAAAAAGTGAAATTAATTTCAAACTTCAAGGTTGGAATATATTGGGAAAACACTAAAAAATATTTCTCCACAAAATATGAACGTAAATATTTTAAACCGTGAAAAAACTAAAAAAAATCATTAAAAAATCTGTCGAGCATTTCTATAACCTACCTTTTTTAAAGTCGAAAAATTGGTGTTACTTTTGAGCAAAATTGAATTAATAATTCATGTTAATGGGTATAATATAGACGAAAAAATGCATGGGAGAATTGATTTTTAAAATTATCTCCTCAAATGATAAAATAAATATGGAAAAAAACAAAGCGATAGATGTGAATTCGGTGTGGAATTTACAAAATCGTTCAAGTTTGCGGATGATCAAATTTCGGTAAGTAAATCATCGCAGTGAGTTTTTAAACCCAATGTGATAATCATTGGATGAATATAAACGCATGCAAAAAAATCTCGAGCAGTCACGGAGGACTAAGTTAATCCTTTTAATTGAAGGGCAAAAACTAGTACAGGTGGAAGAGTTTGCCTATTTTGGTAGTGTCTTTGACCAAAATGGTCAAGGTTGCAGGGATGTAAGAAGGAGATTTGTGTGACGCAAGGAGCATTTAACGAGGAGGAGATAATTGATGAAAGGGAAGTTGAGTAAGAGCATTCAGGGCGTTGAAACATAGATAAGACGCGTGTTTTTTTACGGCGCGGAAATGTGATCATTGAAGCATGTGGATAGGCATCGATTAAAGGGATTTAAAACTTGGGTTTGGATTAGGAAAAAAAAGGCGAAGTGGACAGAAAGAAGAAAGGGAAACAAAACTAGGAAGTGCTAGGCAATGTGAGAAGGGAATATTGGAAGAAATCCAAAGGAGGCCGGAAAAATGACTACTGAATTTTTTGACTGGCAATGGGATGTTGAAGATTATTGATAGAGGGGAGAACGTTAAACAAACAAGAAAAAAGGGTGGAAATATGTTAGGAATGTGGAAGAGAATGAATGGAGTAAGTAAGTTTGCGGAATTAAGGAAGGTTTTTTTATACAGGTGTGATTTATCAGGTTGCGTCTTAAAAGACGAAGTAAAGAAATAAAAGGGTGTTAAGTTTGAGAAAATAAAAAATCTTACCTCAAACGGGATAATGACAAATATTTTCCCTCTTCTTAGCAACAATTTGTTAAACATAAACTTATGTTCAAATATACATGTAAACACATTATGGGAAGAAAACAAAAAGTACAATTAACCTAAATTGAAAACTTTCGGGAGGTAAACCCATTTTGGCCAACTGAAAACTTAACCTCTTCACTTGATTTTAACAAGTATCAGACATCCGAAACCTTACAACACTTTTGTTCCATCCCATCTGTTCTTTTCCATATCTCTTTGCTTATATATATTACCCCCCCCCCCTCACCTTCATCTACCTCCATGAAATCTTCCTCGAGAATTCCCATTTAAAGTTTTTTCATCAAGTGAGAAAGTTTTTTTCGGCCATCGAGAGAGGATTTACAGAATAACTCCATTCCAATCACACCGGAACACGCACATCTTTGAGGCATAGGGAATAAGAACGCACAGCCCACCGGGAATCTGAATCGACAATACCAGCGCAGGCGCAGTGGAATGTAGGTCAACAGGAGGAACTGGGGCGACCCTTGGTGTTTGTACCATTTAAAGATTTTTTCCTCATCGCCCCAAAAACGGCGTCACCGAACGACACACATTATCCTTGGGGATCGGGAGAGGAAGTAACAGGGTCAGCCCTTTGTATGAGCGTTTAAATTCGCTAGGAAGATTTTTGTCGACCGATTTTGAGATGAATCTCAAGGGGAAATAGCGGAACCACGCCATTTCCTAAGCAAAGACCATCGGGAAAAAGGTGAAATGGACAGGGATCTATGACGATAAATACCTAGTCGAGTAACTTTGTGAAGTAACTCCCCAACCGCCAAAGGGTTACCATCGCTCCTTGGTACCTTGCAGAATTACTGTGATTGGTAATGACTACGCGATGAGAATCAGGAATAAGAAAACGAAAGAAATGAGAATCTCCAGAAATAGAGAAGCAAAGATGAATAAATATTAAAAATGTGGGACATAAACTTGAACGAGTGAAATGGTAAATCTACTCGAACAATGTTTTTGGTGAGGGCGGAGAGATTTTTGAAAAAAAAAAAAAGAAAAATTGCGATCAGTAAAAAAATTGGGTTTCTAAAGACGTCAGATATGTGGATGCGCAGAAGAGTGATGAAATGAAAACTCCTGGATACGATAAGAAAATAAGCTAAGAGGAGAATGCTGTTGGGAGAAATTCAAAAAAGGTAGAACAGAATGATTAAAGTAGTACTGAACTGTTGACAACTTTGACATTAGAAAGTAGTATGTAGAGACTGAGTCACTTCAGCATACTATATATCATACATAGTAACACGCATGATGTGGCGATGCTAAGATTATTGGTGAAAAACCAGTCAGCATTCAGAGTGACAGCAGTGCGTAGCGCCAAGAACAATCAAGAAAATACCCTAACCAGGTACACTACGAGTGAAAAAAAACTTTACGCCTGTTTAAATTATCTTCAACACCTTCTTTATTTTGGTAACCGATGGTATAATGAAGGTTGTGTTTCAATTAACAATAGTTGAAGTTATGATATTAACGTCGGAAGAACTACATTTTACAAAATAAATTAACAATAACAAATCAACTCAAACAAAGAAACGAAAAAAAATCCACAAATTGTTATTGTTTAACAATCTACCTCGCAAACACTAAAAAAACTTTCTATAATAATACTGTGACCTTCCAAATTCATAGAATATCTCAGCAAAAGTTCATATTGTGAAAATAAAAATACTTCTTGAAATATGTATGGATGTACATATAATTATTTTTATAAGATAATGTACAGGTTAAGGTAGGTTTTTGATTGGACACAACTACCAAATAAATATTTTGTGACTCCTAACAAAACATAATCCAGCAACCAACTCTACATCAGGTCCCTCCTCATCCGAGTGGGTCGCATTGTGGGAAGGGAAAGGTGGGGGGTAGGGATCGAGAAAGTAAGGAAATCATTCGCCCAACCCTCCAGCCAGGGAATATTATGGAACGGCGAGAGGGGGAGGAAGTAGTCTAGGAAGTAGCATATATATATATATATATATATATATATATATATATATATATATATATATATATATATATATATATATATATATATATATAACACTTCTGTGAAAATCTCATGGATTTGAATAATAGTGTATATGAAGTTAGCACTAGTCGAGGAAGAGAAAAAAACACAGTAGCTCACTAGATTTCGAATTTTCGGTGGTCCAAACCACCTCTCTCAAGGAAAAGAATAAAAAATCGAGGAAAAGAAGGGGTTGGGAACGCTGGATGGAAGGGGAAGGTGGAGAAAGGTCTGTGAGGTGAAGAGTTGGGAGTGGATTTTTAGAAGTGTGGGGATAATATGGAAGGTCTTGGGAGCGGAGAGGGGATGAAAATATGTGAAGATTGTGGTAATTAAAGTCTATTATTGATTCCTGGGCAATTCCAGGAATTCAGGAGCCAGATAAACGCCTGCTCTATTGTTTTTAGTTTCAGTGGAGGGTCAGAGGGTGGGAGGGATGCTAGGATGGATACACTATAGCATTTATCAAAGGGAGAGTTGTGTCACACAACCCTTCCTTCATGTGTACACACTCACACACGTGAACATTTTAATGAACCAACAACGTTTATTTTTTGCGGGTATAAAAATTTTAGAAATGTTTAGAAGGCTACTCAAATACTACCCGAGACTACTCAATTACTGCAATGAGGAAACCATATATCCCACTAAATATTATAAAAAAGGAACTGATTGGTGTTGGGAATCCGTCTTGATTAGCACTTCCCTGACGGTTAACGAAAAGCCTTAGTAGGTGCGCAGCCGTTACACCATAAAATAGGTCATTCAATTGCCGTCTGAAGTGATACGTACATAAACTGTGACCTACAAGGGACTACAATAGTCGATAGTCCTATTGGGTCACCAAGAGGGGTGGTGGTAACATGGAACTATTCACAAAATCGTGCACACATGACAGGCCTATATTATTTCTCGATCAAAATTAAACATCTGCTCGTGTAAAAGTTGATTAAACATTTCCATCTGAAAAGGTGTCGACGCGGGAGGTTTTAAAAATCATCATGGAGACAAAACATTTAATCAGTGGGAGAGATGTAAAAGATTTTTTTAAACATTGAAAGGAAAAATTAAATTCGATTTTTATAAATTAAAAAAAATATGATACGAAAATTTAATAAAAAATATGTACTTACTTTCTTAATTGCCCATTGGCTTCAGAGTGTGAATCCTGTTGTTCGGGAGGTATCGCTCATCACTTTGAGTGTGGTGATTGTCGATTGATGTGCCGATCGGCTAAAATCTGCGACCTGCAAGTGGAGAAAACTTGTTAAAAAATTGAAAATTTATACAATATAATAAATAATTTATTAATTATATTTTTATACACATATAAATTTATATATATATAAAATGTATATTTTTATATATGTGTATATTTTTGTATATATAAAAATATATTACGCACACTAGCATTTAATTTAAGTTTAAAAAAATAAAAAGCTTAACTAACGCCAAATACAAACACGACTCACTTCGATATTTCCGTGGTCCGAGCAACCTTCTTAAATTAGGCACAAGAGAGTTTTTTTATTACTTGTTACTTTTGTTACTTAATTTTTTTAATTATAATCTTTTTCTCTGATGCCCCTCTATTGCATGCAGACAACCCGCCAATTTCAGAAACATTCTGAGATCCACTAACACTTTGGCGCCCCCCTTGACAAATATCCTAATTTTTCCCCAACTTGCAACCACCCCCGATGTAAAACATGTCCCCTTATCAGATCCACTCGCCTCTCCCCACATCTCATCATTACCTCCTCGCCTCGTTTTTACGCAATTGTCTCTCAAAAAATATTATCTATCTTCTGTTATGAAATCAATGTTTACCTTTCAGCAGAGGCGAATGTTTCACCCCTTTAGCCATTCACCATTGCACCTTCACCTGTCATAGTCCTGTCATTTTGCCTCACTCTCTCCTCTTCCCATATTTTCACACGTGGAATTCCAGAACTTTTCCTTCGACCCGTGTCTCTTCCCAACCATTGTGGAAACACTCCCACATTCAGCCACCAATATAGAAGTGAGAACTCACAAATCCACAAATTTGCCAGCATTCCGATCGTTTGAATTTCCCGGTCGGAACCGTCACCACTAGATCCTTAACGATTTCTTCCCCACTCTTCCCACCATGCCTCGCGCTTCCTCTCATGCCAACCCTCGCATTCCTTCCGCCCGAAACCTTCCAGTCTGACCCGAAGAACATTGAAAACTCTAACTGTCTTAAATGTGAGTGTTCTTTTATGTGTTTTCTACGTAGATTTTTGTGTTCTATTGTGCTGTCCGAATGTTATATTCCCCAGCAGCGATGACATTTATGGAGGAATGATAAAAAATATCATTTAAAAATCCAATAGCTTACATAAATATGTACTGTTTACTCCTGAGAAACAACAAATGTATCTTGGAATTTTCAAAGTCCTTAATTTGAGATTTTTTACTCTTTTAAGTATCCAGAAGAATATTTACCGTACCGACACACCTTTTTTTCTTTTCCATTTGATGGGTTGGATATTCCTAAGAAACGTTAAAAAAACTGGTGATTATCAGTCGACACCTTGTATTTATGAAAAATTCCTGTGTTGGAGAATATTTTTTATTAGGTAATCTACCGGTAAAGATAGGTTTTTGGATGGACACAACTATCAAATAAATATTTTGTAACTCCAAACAAAACCCAATCCAGCAACCTACTCTACATCAGGTCCCTCTTCATCTCTGTGTACTTCTTTCCTCCCTTCATCCCATCCAACATCCCTATCCTGTTCCTGCCCTTTCCTCGCTTGCTCAACATTCTCCCCTCTATTACCTTCTTCAACATTCCACTACCGCTCAATACGCCTTTCATCCATTTTTCCAGCCTCCATAGGATTTCTCTCAACAAACCCCTCTCCTCCCCCACCATTTCTAGTACTTCCTCATTTGTTTTCCTTTCGGTCCATATTGGAGAATATATGAACCACATTATTATCACACAGATAAGTAAAACAAAACAATGTCAGCTCAGTCGTAGTGCAACGGTTGTTTAATAACCAGCTGTTTTACTGCACGACAGTCGATTAGTTCGATATCTACAGAAATACTCGTTTAATTAAATAATTTATGTAGGTGCACTAATCAATGCACAATTATTTTAGAATTCATAAAAGATTGAAACCCGTCAGCTAAAAACAATATGGTCAAATCATGCAATGATAGTCATTAATTTCACTTTCAAATAAAAAAATTACACATGCAAAGTTTCTTTCAGATATCCACCATGTACGCTAATATAGCACTGATTCTGCAAAAACAAGGCTCTTTTGTTCAAATTCATGATATATTTTTTAAAAGAATTTTTTTAAGATTATTTCCTAATGTTTTTACTTCTTTTGAAAATTCAAGGAACTCTGAACTGCGTAAAAGGAATCAGCTTGGGTGGTGACGTGCACTCACAAAGCAGAAATAACCAACCACCAAAAAGATCTACAATATCGCACAAATACAATGATTAGACGGAGGGATAGGGAACATTCAAAATACCGATGGAATATATAATCACACATGCATAAATAATCATTCGTGAAATGCATAAATGAGGTAAAATTGAAAATATGGCCGTAAAAAAAAGCAGAACACGTTTATGTTTTTTTGCTTTGAATCCGTCTTTCAACTTCCCCTGAACATAAAAAAGAAATTCTACGAACTGAGATCGCAACTTAGGATAATCCGCAACAGTGAGACTAAGGGATCGTTAAATCGCCGTAAAAATAACGTTCAAGCCTCACCAAGGAGGATGTTAGTCGGTACACGTGCAGAAAATATTGTTACAACGGGTTAACTACCTATCCGGAATACCTGTGCGTCGTAAACATCAAAGGTATAAATTAATTTTTTTTACGGGTACGGAGGTCACAAGTCGGAACATGGAACTTATATTCACTCCATGTAAGAAATAAACAAGCTGGTAGACTACTAAATTACTTGGGTCAGACATTTTTTTTCCCGGGTCGTGTTGACCTCTTCATTTCCCGTCACGCGATGGCACGTGTCGCCAGAAAAAAATCGAGGATTATGGCAAAACTAGGGTCCGTCAACAATAATTATGAGACCCTTAGGCACATTTAAATTGAGGGGAAGGTTACCTATTTTATGAGGAAAATTAACGCAAAGTTACAACTACATAATACAAAAGTAATTTTTCCTTTTTTCAGAACGCAACAAAGTATCGACTGTTCTTTGTATTAGCAGCAAAAAGTTGAGCTCCAAGGATAAAATAATAAAGGATAAAGTTCCTGATAGGAAACATGAATAACTTTAGCAAAATATTATACCGATGGAAAAATCGATGAACAATTTCACTTGCAATTTGTCTCATGTAAACTCTTGTAACATTTTATTCTCATCATTTTTATTATTATTAATATTGTTTTTTTCCTTAAATTTGGTTCCTTTTTTTCTAAAAATTATTCTGTAATTTATTTTTAATGCAATATTTTTCTCGAAGTAACATTAATTTTGTTTGTTATAATTTTTTAGATATATTTTATTTCATACTTACCTAGTATAATCACTGCAAAAATATTCTACGATAAGCTCTTCGTTGCAATGATTGTGGACCTATCTATATGCATGTAAACTACGAGAAGTTATCTGGAAGAAGAGACTATCTAGCCATAACCTCGACCCAACGAAGACGTTTAATTATTATTTCACAAGTCAAAACCCATAAAACAAAACAAAGTCATGCGAATGTTGACTAATAGAAGTAATTCATTTTATCAATCATCTGACGACTTAAATGCAGCGGGATAGAGACATTATAGTCCCACCTTCCACCGAACTCCAAAACATTACACAAATACATTGAATATAATTTGAAAAACTCATGCCCTAGATGAAGGAAAACCCACCTAGGTGGAAAATCAAACCCACGACCCGTGGTTTGGCAGGTGATGACGTTACCCCGCCGGCACAGTGGACGACTATGATACAGGGGAATGAGAGAGATCGTGCTTAACTGAGGAAACAAAGGATCACAGGATGTTAAGTAACATAGAGGGTCCAAATAAATATAGACATATGGATGAACAAATCCACCAATGAAGGTACTAAGTCCCTAATTTTTCACTTTTAAGGGACCTTCCACATCCCAGTGTTTACCCTGTTTCCACTCTCCTTTCCTCTCGGTAGTGACTAACTTCCAATTCCCAGTCTCGATCCCTCATCATTAAGGCTATTTCAACTCTCTCAATGTTTTCCTAGGTCCTTCCATTGCATGACCGAATGGCACTATCAACTCTCATGGTGGAAATCAATCACCTTCTCGTTCATTGCTTGGTCACTGAGAGAACGTCTCACTCACATGGGCAATCAATTGATAGTTAAACACTTCTAGTTCAGGAAATTAATGCCCTGCGATTTGCGCTAAAATAGTGATAAAATTACAGGATCATTCGTGATTTCCATCGTCGTCCACGGATAGGTCTTATTTTTTTTGTTTTAAAGAACACTTCCCTTTTTCAGTGGATCTCTGTACAGGGTAAATTCCGAGGGTAACCCAATTGTTTTCTTAAGTGATTTATTGAACGGATTTACACAAACACTTAAAATTCTTCAAAATACTGTCCTTGGGCCTCTACAGATTTTTTCCAGCGACTCTGCCATAACCGGTACGCGCTCTGAAAGGCGTTTTCGGGATCCTTTCGCTGAATCTTCGTCACGGCTGATTGAATCTTTTCTATGGACAAAAACACGTTCCATCCAGAGCTCCTTTAATCCGATGGAACAAAAAGAAATCTGCTGGGGTGACGTCATGACAATACGGGGGGTGGGGTAGCGTTGGCACCTAGTGTTTGGCCAGGAACTCACGGACTCGTAGCGCGTTGTGGCAAGGCGTGTTGTCGTGATGGAGTTGCAAGGTATCGGAGATGTCTTTCCTCGTCCTGATGACCCTTTTTATGAGTCTTTCCAGCACATCCACGAAGTTGGCAGCGTTAACTGTCTGTCCTTGAGGAACAAACTCCTTATGGACAACTCCTTTACTGTCGAAAAAGACAAGGAGCATTGTTTTCACTGTTTATTTGCTCATTCTTGCCTTTTTGGGCTTGGGGTACTGGTCGGTTAAACACTCAGAGCCTTGGTGTTTGGTTTCTGGGTTGTAATCATAAACTAAGGTTTCATTTAGGTGATGATGACGTTGTCCAAATAATCAGGTTCATTTTCAATGCGTTGCAAAAGTTCACTTGAAATTTCTGCTCGGTTGGTCTTTCGTGACAGGGTCGGTGCGCGGAGGTATACAATAACTGACATCCTGCCGCATCCACAGCTTAGAGAGCACTGAGATTTATTTCGCGGCAAAGTTTAGTGTCCCCCTCCACTTGCTCCAAGTGTTTTGATCTCTTACTGATGAATGGGAGCGACGCGGAAAATTCAGTTGCATTACTTTTGGAACGCACGCGTTATTACCATCCTCCCGTCTTCCCGAGCTTTACAATCAGCCACTTCCAAAGCTCAATTAATCAATATTATTGAAAAATATACTATCTCCATGTTTTCCTAGGGCTTCCAAGTTTCCTCCCTCCCTCGTTTCCTCGTAGTTACTATTGTAAGAGAGTTCTTGGAATTCTTTCAATTCTTTGATCATGGCTTCCCATTGGGGAGCTTTTCCCAGGGTTCTATATACTACTGATTCTTTCGTGCCCATAACTTTCCTAAACATCTTCATTTTTTTTCCTTTTTAGCACATCAATGAATATTACAGCTCCTATCCTCATTTTCTCTACCTGCAAATCTTATATTTCTTATCCAAAGTTTATATTTAAATTATTTTTCAGACGTTCAGCAAAAGTCCGTATGTTTTCAGTTATTACTTGCAGGATTTTATTCTTCATTTCTTGTGATATATATATGCTCCATAGAACCCCATTTAACGGCATGATTGCTCCTTCAAGACTGAAGTAAGTGCTATGCGTTTTAACATCATATTCAAACCTTCCGCATTCATCTGTAATAGAGCGTAGATTATAATGACTGCCATGATAGTTCCATGTGAGAGATTAATTTATTTTTCCCTCTCCCGCTGCTACTAAATATTGGGCCATTTTCACGTGTACACGAATTACTCCTCGTTCATAGTCTTTTCAGCTTTATTATCATAAACTAAGCATTCTGCCTTCTGTGGGCCATCACTACTTAGCCATCTGCAAACAGTAGTGTGTGTATTGCGGCAATGTATTGTAAAACTATGTACCTCAAGTTATTAATTAAAGCAGATAGAAGATTGATCATTACTTTTTTTTGGTCGAAGAAAATATCTCGCATAGTAATTGGTGCCCTAATATCCACGCTTTATGAATTTCCAAGTGAAAGGCATTCTCATTCCGCTAAAAACTCCAGCTGATTTCAAAATTTATGGCAAAAAAATTGCTCGCAAAAGTGAGTGGAACTCGTTAATAACTTCCCCCTTAGATCGTGAAACAAAAACGAAACGTTTTTCTAATTATTTTTTTTCGAGCGTGTGGCGCTGCACATAGAACCATTGTTTTCCCCGTCCCGCTGCCGGGCAACCTCGCTCAACGTCCTACGTCAGCGCGGCGCAATAATTGAAACACTGCCTCGCTAAGAGCGCTGCGCCATTTATTGCAAAAGCATGTCGCTAGGTTGTGCGATGGACGACGCTGAATCGAAATCGCTCGCTGCCAACCAGCTTGTCATGCGCACCGCGACAGTCTCCTTGGAGTGTGCAGGCTCTCTTCCATCTCCCCCCCCCTTCCTACTACCCTAATTAACCATCCACCACTCCGATCTCCACGGTGATGGCATTAATAAATGTCACCAGAAGCACTTATTTTGTCCTCGGGTGCGAATTGAAGCGGGGTTTTCTGTTTTGCTATTCCTGTTCTTTGGCACTGAATTACTCGAATTCTGTTTTCAAATTACTTTTACAACTGTTTTGTCTTTTCCGTCCTAATCGATTTAAATTTACGTTACAATTATTACTGCTGTTTTTAATATATAAATTGATAACTCTTTACAATGTGTTAATATCACATTCGCTGCATGTATTCATGCTTACGCTCCGATGGAATAGTTAGTTGTCCCACAGCAAAATAATACCATTCTTCTCTGATCCACATCCCTCCCACTTCCTCTCTCTCTCTCTACTTGAGGTGCTTTGTGGAGGGCACTTTGAGTGAGTACGCCGTCCGTCGGATGGGACGTTAAGCTGCGGACCCCTTGGCGCCTTTCGTTAAGAGCAGGCTAATGCCGACGCCGGGTTTCTCTCCACCCTTCATCCTTTCCCATCCATCCCTAATGGCGCAAATGACCTCAGCTGTCGGTCGCCTCCCCAACAATACTACTACTTGGCTTAGATTCCTTAAATTTTGTCATCCGCTCAACCCGAGGGGAAAATACAAAATTCCGTTGTCAAATCTTATAGCTCTTAATTTATTACCCAGCATAGTGGATTAATTAGAAATATGACAACCATGGATTCATTTCATTGCACGCAGCTTAAACAGATCGAATAGAAATTATGCAATATTTTCAAAAATATATCATGATGTTCCATGCAAAGCCTAAAGTTTTTAGAACAAAAAGGCTGTAGAAAAAAATCTTTTTTTATAGGGATAATATTTTTTTTTAATTACAAGTATTGTCACAGGGTACGCAGCGTCAAAGCCCAAAGCCACATAAAATCAATCAAATGACGTCTCGGTACGATGTCGTGAGCGCCGTTGCTACGTAGCGTATCTACGTGAATGAGAGTTTGTTTACCTAAGTATGTGTATTTGAGAAAATTATGATATTCTATCGTATTTTCCTCATTTGAGGAAAACAAACGAATTTTAATTGAAGTTCTTCCATAGGCAACATGAGTCGTAACGAGAAAAACACTTTTATTTAAAAAATGCAGTTTGGCGCCGAATTACTGAAATATATATATTTTTACACCTTTTAATATTTTTGTCGAATAAAACTATGGAGTAAAATGTGGTAGTGTTTCGAGTACAGCAAATTACTTAAGAATTCAGCAGTAATATCTCAAACTTCAGGTCATTAAATTTTTCCGATTCTCCTTCAGACCCACACCTCAAAAACCTTCACTCAATGCTTCCTCCAGCTTCAGCGACCTAATTTCGAAGCCGTGCCAAAACTTCTCTCCTACGACTTTATTTGATATCTGCGATATGTGTGAACTTGTAGGGAAATTTTCCCCCAAATGCATTAATATATTAGGAGAAGATTGCTGTGCGAGTGCTTAGGTACCAAAAGCATGCTACTGGTAATTCCACCCTATCCAACGGCAATGAGAGTAGACAAATGGTAAAAATAACAGCAACAAATCCTAGAAATACTTACTAATTAAATATACAGGTTAAACTTGTAGAAAATCGATAATTATTATTAACCATTAATTAGACCTTCCACCGTTTTAAAGATGGACAAAGATTCTATAGCTATACATTTCTTAACTTTGCCTAACAGCACAAAACCTAACATCCTAAATTACATTAAGCCCCTCTACAATCCGGCATACTTCCTTCCTCCCTTCATTCCGTCCTATTTTTATACGCCTATCCAATTCCTGCCACTTAATCGTTTGCTGAATTTTCTCCCCTCTATTACTGTCTTCAACATCGCATGACCGATGGAAATCATCTGCATCCATCTTTCCTATCTGCTTTGTATTTCTTCCAGGAATCCTTTCTCATCCCCAACAAGCCTGGCACTTTCTCGTTTGTTTTATTTTCTATTAACTCTCGCCATCCTTCTCCACAACCACATTCCAAAAGCCTTCAGTCTATGGCTGTCAAACTGCTTCAATGACCATGTTTCCGCGCCACACAAAAGCGTACCCCATATCGAAGTTTTTGACGAACTTTTTCCTTATATCCTTCCTCACTCGACGTCCCTGTCATGAATTCCCTCCTCATTGCGAAAACTTCTGTGCTTAACACAATCCTTCTCCTTATGTCCCAACTATATGAACATTTTTGGTCCAGGCTACTTCCAAGATAGGTTAAACTGTTGCAACTGCTATACTCGTAGTTTTTGAAGTCCCAATTTAACATTTTCCATAGTCCTCTGCTTTCTCCAAAACCTCATTGCGTTCGGGTTTTTTTACGCTGATGCTCATCGCAGACATTTTATAATTATTTTCGAATTCACTTAGTAATTATTTCCAACCTGTTGGTTGACAGTAAGCAATAAAAAATGTTGTTCCACAAAAAAACGCAATTTTCTCATTTAGAAACGCGGCTGTGGCAGTTCTCGACTGCAACGAAGTCTGCACATTTCCCTCAACCCCCTCTACCATCGATGTTCTCCCAGGCGCGGGTGGAGGGAGAGGGTGGGGAAGGGGGAGATGATAAGGAAACGGCACGAATGTAAGAAAAAAAAAAGCCAGAGTGCACCTGTCGCCCCTCGCCGATTTCGTCCCTGACCCAATAACTCACTCGCTGTTGAGGGACTCGCTACGTTCGAGCACACGGTCGCACGGGCCAGGCGATTTAATTTGTGCGGGGATCGATTCGTAGCGGAGAGGGTCGAAATATTGAGCCGAGGCGAGGAAATGCGAGGCCCCGACCCGCGACCTCCGAAGCGATTGGTTTCCGGGGAAAACCCCCTCATTTTTCACTTAGCATATCCGCTTCGAGTTAACAGCGCATGAGGGCGCGTTTGGAAAAAAAATATATCGCACTAAGTTGCGACCTAGGTGTACAAATTCGAATCAGTGTTCCTTCGCTATTTAGATCGTATCGAAGGGTAGACTTTTGCTAGATACTGATATGAGTCAATGGGTAGACTAACTGTAGTTGGTTAATGCTTGACTACGTTAGGTTCTAGGTGAATAGTAGTATTTTCCCACATTCAAGACAAAAAATTACGGCAGTACAGGAGAATGACATTCTCATCTGCAATATCTTCGACTTGGACGCTTCTATGGAGGCTGGGATGAAATTAAGTGGAGAACTCTTCAAATGAGTCACCAACAAAGATCAGTAGGCTAGTCAGCCGAAGGATTACAATCATTCCTTAACGAATTGCAGATCAGAATCAGGAATAGTGAAAACATTAATGCGGAGGGTGTTTTTGTCTGGCTGGGATACTTGGTCCATGAGGCAGGAGGAAGAACGTGGAAAGAAGACTTTTGAGACGTGGTTGTGAAGAAGAATGAAGGAAATAAAATGGACGGAAGAAATCAAAGTGTCACATGAATTTCTAGTCATGGTGGGGGAAGGGAGATCAGATCAGATTTTAGGGAGCAGAGCAGTTGGGTGCAGGAGATATTGAGAGAGGTAATGGAATGCTGAAGAATACTAAAGAAAGGGAAAAATCCAAGGAAATCGAAAACAGAGAGAATTGAATTTTCCCATGCAGATATTCCCCCAGCATCTCCATATCATCGATATGACATCCAGAAGAAGCGGAAAAAAACCTCTAATTTGAAAGTTCTTCGAAACTTTTGCATTGCAAGCGATCACCTTAATTGAGAAAACTCTTCTCAAAGGTTATGGAGATTGATGAATTGGCTAGTTTAGAGCATGGCCTTGAAAGATTTACATGATACATTGAGGATGATCTATATCGCATTTAATCTCGTGACTCGGGGGCACGTTGAGCTCGAGCAGCAAGATGATATATTCTCGCCACAGGTAACTCAAGTGATAAAGTTAAGCCAGGAAGGATTTCATTAAGCAAGCCATCTCATTAGGGTATTCATGCAATAAATTCCAAAACACCACAGTCTTGGGCACGTTTCCGCTATACTTGGTTGAACACAAATCATCCGAGAGGCAAACATTCTTTATTGATAGTAAAGTATTGTCAATAATTAAATAAGAATAAATCGATTGTTATTAATAATTATCCAATACGGTTAGCTAATATTTATAGGTTAATTGTTTATCACGCATTTTGAAGTCTTCGAACTCTTTAAAGATATGACAATGAACGAAAATGGTTTTCATCATTGGCGTATTATCACAAAACGAATAATTATTTACTATACATGTATAATTAGTCTTAATCAGTAGTCTGCCGGGATGGGGTACGTTAATGATAGACCCGGGAACTACACAGCTTCATACTCGTAAGTCCTATCCAACATTGCACAGAATAACCTCAACTTCATTTTTATTTTCTCAATTTTTTGCCATACGCACGAATCGAAGTGTTTTTAAGATGTGGTATGAAAATCAAAGGATATCCATAATGTATACGATGAATTTTCCACTTTTTTTAAGATTATTTCAAGTAGATAGCGGTCATTGTTGCGTCAATCTTAACAATCGTAGGCCACGATGCTTCTTGTTTGTTTTGGGACCTCCTACTCATGCGTAATTCGCAAGTGAATTCTGTAGCTTTATCAACGACGTGAAAACTAAATTTCCGCCGTGGGTTATCTAAATTGACAAAGTGAGTGGGAAACGAAAAACGTTTTTCGAATAGGATCTAAAAGACGGAGAATATTGAGATGTCTCTCAGGAATAGAAGAACAAGTATACTATTATGCGTAATTTTTTTGCGGAAACAGTAAGCTCACAGGAACTGGGTAGTTTGAGATACTTAAAATTTGTTTTTTTTTTCGATTTTACGTCCAGAAAATGTAACTGCGTGAAGAGCACGGTCGTAAATTTATACCGTATCCTGCAACTTTCCAATAAAGCGTAAGGCAGAGGGTTTTAGGGTACTAATCTTCAGTATGAAAATGAACTGAATGAATATGTTCGAGATCATTGGTTCTCAGCTAGGTACCTAGTTCATTCATACCCATCTAGTTGATTGTCTAGCATTGTCCTTGTTATGATCGCAAATAGTGCATATGTATAGGGAATCCCTGTACATATTGGTGCTCTATTTTCCCTATATTATCCCAATCGACTAATCTGTCAATATTATGCAGGGCCTTAATGATTTATTGGATGTCATAGGTTAAATCGAGTTTCCCGTACTTTCCTAATGGCTTAATAGTCTCGCCTGCTCCCTTTCTGCTTGGCGGGACTCCCAGTAGTTCCTCTATTAATCCGCGTTAGACTAGCTTTCTTATCGTAACACTTCTTTAATAACATAGTCTCTTTCCTTTGAACTCTTTCTGTCTTCTTAACCAACTCCTCCGATGGATGCCAAATTCTTGCCACGTAATCCAGATGCAGTCTCACCTGTGCAAAGTGACACTTCTTCAAGTTTTTCTTATCCCATTTCCCTACGACTCAACGAATAAATCTCTTCAAAGTGGTTCCTCGAATATTTCTTAAGATCCTGCCTCATGATAAATTTTTAGATGCGTTTAAAATTTGCTTTGTTAAAGATTTAATCCTAAGGCCCATTCCTTCGCGTCGATCCAAAATATTATATAAATCAAGGGAGAGTGGTGATTGCTCCATTGGTTTCCCTCTCCATAGATGACCTTTTCGCCCGCAATAAACCTAATACTGCTATTTATGCGGCAACTGGAACTTCGCCCGTAGCTTCTTCCCTCTGCAGTGTCTCCGAAATGACAGTGATTTCACTCAAGATGAATAGAAAGCAGCATAGAATGAGCCCTTTAAAACACACCCAGCACAGAATTAGCGGGGGCTTGCACGTCATGAATAAACGGGACTAAAAAATACAACTCGTCGTCGTAGCCAGAGGGCAAGCTCGGAGGCCCAGGGAAATCTTCATCCGACTCCGTGGTTGTAAATTAACGGCCATGAGTGCTTTCCGGGTCTTGGATAACCTATTACTCCTCCTCCTTTAAGGAGTCTCTCCGCGAAGACGCCAGCATCTCTCGGAGTTAGGTCGGAGAATAACAGAGTCGTTGCTTCGCATAAATAGCAACTGGAAAAGTAAACAAAAAAACAAGAACGTACGAGTGAAAAATTTTCTCTTTTGCTTCCACATCAATAAAGACTCACTCTGGATACTGTTCTATGCTTTTTGACTCCTGGTTCTGCGTTTTCAGACACAGCAAGTGCCTTCGACTTCTTGTGTCAACCACTCAACGAAGACCGACATTGTTTATCCGGTCTTTTAACGAGGAGGCGCTGTAAACGGACGTCTTATTATTAGCAACCGAATGCATTGTTGTTACAATTTTAGCCCCATAAAAGGTCGTTCGTTCAACAATGGGTCTTCAGTAACGAGTCCCTAAGCTCTTAATTATCGCCACTTGCATTATTTCGTAACAAAGGGAATGTTGTCTCGAGGATTGAGTCTTAGCACAGGATGATCATATTTTATTTTTCAAGAATTAAAGCCATCTTAGTTCAACTTCAACCAAGTACCTTATTTGGGATTTTCAATAGTTGCGATACATTCACACGATTGGGTACTTAATACACATTGTTGTGGAAGGTCATTGATACATCAAATTGACAATTTCAATCATACTACTTGAAGTACAATTTATAAAATCCGATTAAATCGACGGCGTAACATGAAAGATAACCTCTTGAAATTAAGGCTCCTCTTATTCCATAAAAGGAAGAAAATTTTACTCCGTTAATAAATGTCGTAAATTTCAAAATTAATCGTAAAAGCTGGAATTTTCTTAATTTAATTACGCAAAATACTTTGAGGTTTTTCGACAGCAAATAAATAACATATTACTCCAACTATAAATTCAGAAACACAAAAAAAAAACAATTGGTATATTAATTTTAGCCACGGCGCCATTTTTCGCCTCACAGCGAAGATTTTGGGAACATTATGACAAAGCAATTACGGCCAAATAATTTCCCAGAAAAACATGCAACAATGATTCGTAAAATGTTAATTTTTGGAAATCTCGGGTTTAATTACACATTAGAAGTGATTTTTTTTCTTCTTGATGGAGACAATATCTCGGTCTACGAAACCTCAGGTTGAACTTTTACTGGAGTTCTGTCGTTAAAAACGCAGTTATGAATGCATTCAGGGAATGAAGCTGTATTTAGGCATGCATCTTCAATAATTTAGATTATTCTCAGATCTACTTTGGAGTGCCTGGGGTCATTTGACTTGGGAGCGCAGACACCGTATTTATTTTAATGCAATTACTATGGCACTGCTGGGAACTTTTTAAAGTTTAAATGTATATTTTTTCAAGTTTAATTAATAACATAAAAAAGTAGCTTTAAAAAAGTATAATGGCACAATTACACGAACTTAACCGCTTAAATTCCACAGAATAGATATTTAAAAAATTCAATTATTTTATGACAAGTATTTAATGGCTAGGGATAACAAAAAAATTCCGGCTCGCAACATCCCAGTTTTAAGTGGTTCTTTCCAGGTAAAAAATTATGTACACGAAAAAATTGAGGCCAAAGCATTCCACAAGTTCAATTAATGAATTCATTTAATCTTTGAAACGTCCCTCTTAATTTTTTTCCCAGCAAAGTTTTCATCAAAAATGAATTTTCACAAAGAATTTAAGGGTCTACTCTAACAACAACCACAAAAAAATATCCACGTTGAACTACAACTCATGATAATAACACTATCAACAACATAACTCCACTAAAACCAAGGTATAGTTAAATTTAAATATTTTATCATAAAATTAAAGGAGAATGGCTCATTAATTCCGCTGTGCGCAAAAAAAGAATTCTCGCTATATCCCTCTCAAAGCTGTACTGGACTTGTTAATTGAAATCCAGCAAAAAGCGAATGAAGTTGATCCGCTCCGTCAAAATGAAATCTTTTAGTCCGTCCGTTGCATGAAGACCGACTCTCAGTACCCTATAACTGCGATTTGTCTAGTTAACTGCAATTAATAGAGGGGTAGAAGGTACATGCTTGGAGAGAGAAATACGCGTTTAACAAACAATTAACAAAGGGTAAAAATTTAAAGGAACTGGGTGAGAGCAGAAGATGACTGACAACTACAGAACGAGTGTGGATTAAAGTTGAGTGGCGACAAATGAAAACGTCAAACTGTTCACCACTATATGGGAAAGTGTTTCTGGATGAGGTTAGGTCAACACAAATAATTGCATCGGGTAAAGAAGCGATAACAAGGAGGCTAGCTGGAGTTGATGACGAACACCTTAAAAAACGATGTACATAAAAGACTAGTGAACACTTTTAAACGGATCGTTTGTTTTGTATGGATCGGAAACTTGGTTGGTGAGACATGAGGAGAAGCGTAGAATGGAGGCTTATGAGATGTGGATATGGGGAAGAATGGAGAAATTAAGATAGACGGATAGGAGAACAAACCATGACTTTATATGTATGGTATGAGGAAGAGATAAAGTTGGGAGGAAGGCCGGCCAATTGGGTGCATGGAGATATTGAGAGAAGCAACGGAATGCTGAGGATTGCATCATGTAGAGGGGAGAGTACTGGGAAAGCGAAGTAGAGAGAGGAAAGAAATAGCTATTCCTGATGGAACTCGGAAGGTAGAAAGTAAGGAGAATTAATAAATGAAGTATCGAATGTGTAGCATGGGCCATTTTGGGATAATTTTGTGTCATATTAGTTTGAAATTAGTTTTAGCCCCGTAAGTAGAGTGAAGTTCCAGGGTAAACTAAAAGGCTACCCTAAGCCGGTAGAGTACCACTGCCATTAGAAGTAAGAAAAATGTGCCTTTTTTCCTCCTCCCCACTCTAAAGTTGTTCACTTACAAGCTTGTTGGTAATATCCTTAAAGTTTTTTTTATTACCGATAGGGTCTGTGGTAGGGGGTGATTACAAACCAGACTACTTTTGACCAAAAATACTTCCCCCACCCCCTTGTCGGTCGGACAACACTATTCTGATCCCTTATCGTTCGTGGGGAAAAAACAACTTAAATCTATGTGTTCTACACTTAATATCTCTAATGTTATTTCAATATCAATCCTAAAGTGGTACAATGGGACTAATAAAGGGACAACCTTCAAATGTGTACAGGAGATTTACTCTGTAGCATAACCTTTGCTCCGTGAGTATCCTCCCAGCCTCTAATAATAATTTTGATATGCTTCTCAATTTATCGTAACAGCGTTATACAAATCTAACTCCTCCACGCTTCACGCGATCTGTTCGGCCATCAATCCAACCTAATGAGTATCCTATATACTAGAGCATTTTCTAACCGATGGCTTATCAGTGAAAGTTAAACTTTTCGTCACATTTCCTCAAAGCTCTTCTAATAACTCTAATATTGTAATTAAATTAAATAAGTGCTTCCCAACCTAGATCCTCTGACAATGATGATATGTTACCCAGTTTACCATAACAACGGTTTACAAATATAGCTCCTCAGTTGAATTTGATGTTACAGGAAGCTGAGGAGTTCCTTTCGAAAGTTATCACTGCAGACAAAAGTTTGACTTAGCAGTTTTGATCTTGATAGAAAATAGCATCGCCTTGTGAATTTTAGTCTCTGGCTGCACCAACACCAGAAAAGTCGAAATTGTGAGAAAGTCTGCTGTTAGGATAGTTGCAGTCACATTTTTTGTCGATATTCAGGGAATGATTTGTCATCATTTCGCACTAGCACACACAATTGTAAAATGGAGCATAGTATAAGAGTTTGCAGAAAATTCTCCTCCGCCATATCCATTGCAAAATTCCACGTTTCAAAGGGAGAGGATGTTGAATTCTGTACCACGATACTATTCGATACCGCATCGAAATATTTGCAGCTCAACAGTACGAGCTCAATATTCATTCCGAGAATATCAAAGTGAAGTTCATTTATTACACAGGCCTACAAAAAAAAAGTTTTTTTTGGTGTTGGGAATCTTTGTGCTGATTTTAACTATATTTGTAGAGCTGAATCCAAATATGAAATCCGTTTTTATTTAACAGCTCTACTTTTTTAGATATGGCACATCTTACGATTAGTTGTATTAATATTTGATATATTCCGGAAAATAATTTTCAAAGTTAAATAAATCTATAAGTATACTAATTTATAACCACTCTGCGGTGTTCCTTTTATTTTCAATAAACTGTCAATAAGTTTTATGTATATTTCTATATTGTAGGCCAATGAGATAATTATTAATATAATATTCCCATATCATCATGTAGAATATTTTTTTAAGTAAGTAACAACATATCTATATCTTGAAAACTATAGCTGATAGGAAAAAACTAGTGTCATAATTGGATTCAGCACCCCAATTGTTCTTTAACTCAGCATTAAAAGCTCCGGCACCAAAATCACTGTTGGCCTGTGTTATTAATATAATATTCCCATATCATCATGTAGAAAATTTTTTTACGTAAGTAACAACATATCTATATCTTGAAAACTATACCTGATAGGAAAAAACTAGTGTTATAATTGGATTCAGCACCCCAATTGTTCTTTAAATCAACATTAAAAGCTCCGGCACCAAAATCACTGTTGGCCTGTGTTATTAATATAATATTCCCATATCATCATGTAGAACATTTTTTACGTAAGTAACAACATATCTATATCTTGAAAACTATAGCTGATAGGAAAAAAATAGTGTCATAATTGAATTCAGCACCCCAATTGTTCTTTAAATCAACATTAAAAGCTCCGGCACCAAAACCACTGTTGGCCTGTGTTATCCTTCATATAGGCAAGGTATAACTCACTGTGATTTTTTCGTGTCTCCCAAATGTGAAGAAGCACATTCGCGGAAAGATTTCTGCTTTGTCTCCGGCATTGGTGAAGCCCATTGAGCAAAAGGAAATAACGGGATAAGATGACAATAAAACATGCACTTGGCTGGATTCTTATTTGGGATTGGACACTCGAAAGTAAATACTTAAGAAACCCCATTGGCCAAATTTTTAGCTCCCTAGGTGGCCCCAGGGGTCTCCTATCGCAAAAAATGTGATTTTCGAAAAAGAATTTTCCTGAGCGATCCTTTGTCTTAAAAAATCTGAAACGTGGCCTGTTCTCCATGAACATTTTTAAGCTTCAGTCGTTCTTGGCTCAATGTCACTCGAACCTTTTGAATCTCAAATAAAGTTGCTGCCCCGGGAGACGAAGGATTCCACTCACTCTTCAAATTGTGACAACAAACCTATAGAATTTATTTTTCAGGTAATTTTACCTAAAAATTATACCTATATGCATATTTACCTGCACGTAATGCACTGCCCTCTATGGGTACAATTTTAAACGTGGACTCGCCTGGAGCAACAATGATTCTCTAAGAATTGTTTCTAATGTGCATGTGTCATTCTTATCTGGAAAAACATATAACAATTAGCATAACTCAAACTTTCCCCCTCCTCTCCTCCCCACCTCTCTCTCTCTCTATCTCATTCACGTGACGACATAGACCGGGCTACGTTGGAGCATAAGCATATATATAAGCATCCCCCGCTAAGGGAATGAAGCCCTCCTCCTTCTCCCTCATTCCCATGTAGGAGCGATAAATTTCTCCTGGACGGATGGATCAGCGCCGTTTCTCTCCCGCGATTTGGCGCACCTGCGCAGCGACACTGGCATCGTTTTGGCACGTCCGCGCGTCGGGATTCCAGGATTAACTTTGCCGTGAGTGGGAAAAAAGGGACACCCCCGGAGGATTAAAAAAAAAAGGAATTGGGGGTAGGTACCAATAGACCCCATCCGTCATCCGTCGCCCCAATATCCGAGGCAGCCCCATTTGCGGAAACATCTGCCTCTCTCGGCGCGCGCGTCGCCGCTTTATCTGTCCAATCCGAACGCCTCTCCCCACCCTCACCCTCCTTGCAGCAGACATACGTGCGAGGGGCGCATTTGCATGAACATTCAATGGCGGAAGAACGCCCAAGAGGATGCAATGACGAAAAAGGAACGAATTTTTAAGGATAACCTACCCGCATAAAGCATCTCTAATTTTTTTCCTTTTCTTTATCTTAATGTGATCGCCCCGGGCTACTATCTGCTTCGCCTTTACGCAAAAGAATAAAACATAACGCAATTGTGCAGAATTGAGATGGTATTAAAGGTTATACTTTTTTAGGAAGCAATAGGTTTTTCAGCATTAACTCTGTTATAATTAAGCATTTCTATCTATTTTCCACCCTATGGCGGCATGATATAAATAACATTGGTTAAGGATGACGACACCGTAATGTCTAATGGCGACACATATGACGAAACCATAATGTGTATGACGACACCAATACTAACGGCACACTACTGCTCATTAATAATTAAATAATTAAGTTAGCGGTTTTGAATTTAGATGTCGACACTTATGTGCCATCAATACACATTCGTTGGTACCATCACCTTCGACCGACCTTCGGGTTGAATACTATGTTTATGGTTTCATGGTATGTATGTGTATATAGAGGTATAACTGTACATATATATATATATAATTCAAAAGAATGTGTGAGAGAAGTCAGCCAACAAAACAATAGAAAAACACAAAAAGAACAATCACAAGCCATCTGAAATTTTCATTGGCAAGACAAACCTCTGAGAAAAGAAGGATCTCTACAAAGGAACATCAGTGAAAAGGATATAGGTTTATACACATACTATATGTTATAGAGAGAGTATGTCTCGACAGCAATGCAATTGAATATCCCGCGTCACTCCAATTATTTGGAGTGTAATAAAACTACTAGGAGTACGAGAATGCGAATCTAAACTTTGCCGGGAAATAGATCTCAGTGCTCTCCAAGCTGTGGAAGCGGCAGGACGTCAGTTATTGTAAACCTCTGCGCCCCGATCGCGTCACCAAGAAAGACGATCGAGCAGCGTTGCGCGATTATTAAGTTTTCGGCAAAACTGAAAAAAATTCATGAAGAGACTGAAAAAATGATTCGTGAGGCTTACGGAGACTCTGTAATGTTATATTTACACATTTCGAGGTGGCTAAACGCCTTTAAGGAGGGCCGGGAAGAAGTTTACGATGAACAACGCTCTGGGTGGCCATCAACCAGCAAAACCGACAAAAATGTGGAACGTGTTCGACAATTGTTGGACTCTGATTGTCGACCAACAATTAAAAATAAAATTAACAGCAAACGAGTCTGCACTTATTTCGAATACATAGATGACACCACCTTATTAATAGTGCGATACATCACAATGTTAATTAAAAGATTAGGTTCGCAATATGAATTTCAATCGCTACAATTTCGTGAAACTCGCTAATTCAAAATGAAATTGAAATAAAATTCAGATTGATGAGAATGAAAAGAAAAATAATAATAATGATAAAAGAAGAATAAACTTAAAAAATAAAATAAGGAAAAAAACAATAAAAAATACATATAAAAGCAAAATATAAAAATACACCCATCATTATACACTTCTAAAAGCACTCTACGCCTCCAGTGGAACATTGTTCCGAGGGAGGAGTATAGGTCTACTACATTTGGCTTGGGCTTGGGTGGTACGGGTCAGTTTACATTTTATTAACATTCATGAGTTCGACGTACGCTGACAAAAAATCATGGATACACCTATTCGTACATTGAACATTGCAAATCCCTTCTCCTGCATCTCAAAGAAAATCCATTGGTGCAGGTGTGGGTTTTTGTGGATACATTAATGTATAACTACGTGTGTATTCATATATTTATCCCAACAGGATTATACACAGTCTGAGAGCCTAATCCATACGTTCTCCTTATCTCGCTTTAATAGGAACACCAATTATTTCACAGGATATCCCTTAATTCCCTTCTCATAACATTTTTATTTTACGCACCCTCTTTCTCGGAGTCTAAAGACCTCTAATCCAATCCACCTTTTTTTTCCTTAACATCAAACCTTTCCGCCCACCTACGCTGTCCTCCCTGCTCTTTCTGCAACATGTCCCCCAACCCGGGGGTAAATAAGCAAACCAAAAGAGGAACGGAGGAGTATGAGCCTAAGCATAGTTATATATCATAGAACAATGTAATATCCGGACGACGCCATATTTAGCCAAAATTTTTAATGTTTTCTGCATAGTGCTTGTGTAGATTTAACCCCGAAACAATTAGTCACGATCCTTCGGGGTAGATAATGAAATGTAATAATCTATCAGGCGTCATAACTTTACCAATTTTATTATAATAGTAATAATGACGTGTCTAGCAACAAAGTGTCTAGCGACCTACATTTTTAAGGGAACACCTCGATTTCAACTATGCACCATTGCTTACTCAATTAAAATGTATCATTAACCAGACATTTACGTGTCGAATGGAAAACAATTGTTACTGGATTAGCAAAAGTTTAACAAAGATATTTATTTTGTAAATTGTTGAAAGTTTGGCTATACTTTCATCACCATAATGGTATAACGATGATCATATTTTTTTTAATTTTGAAGAAAAAAATGTGGTCTGAAAATCTTTGTCTAAAATGAAAATCACCAAGCCTAGCTCTCCTGACAAAAAACATGCAATGTATAGCAGAGGCAATAGACATTATTAAATGTTAATTAAAGTTGAACTATCACACATTCGTTTTTTATAGAGCCACTGACAATAGGTCAACAAGAGCTTACTTTCCAATTACAAACCAATCCAAATTTATAAAGATAAAATGCTGTGATAATTTTTTTTAAGTTTCACGAATTGAAGTAACTACAAAATTCACTTGCATTCTCATATTTATACCAATATCTCCATATTCGTCCAAACGTCTATGCCTGCTAATCAAGGTATTCATATACGATATATATATATATTCATATATGATACCCCTCAATTGGGCTTTGGAAACACATGCTCAGCATATAATTCTGTACGGTAGAGGCAATCACTCGTGTCGATCATGTGACATTATTGTTACTAATCGAATATTATCAAGCTTAGACCTACCCATTGTCCCTATTATGTTTTATCTCACTCAGTTAAATACCTAGGCGTTACCCTCACTCACGACCTCTCCTGGGTGACTTATTGTAATAATTTTCAAATGGGGATTAATTACTATTGTTGATCAAATTGAAAAGTATCGACGGAAGGGCATGTTTGGCTGCACAGTAAAGCTCTGCAGTGGAAAACACACAAACCCATGGGTTATAATGACCACCTCATTCTCTTCACATGAATGCCAACCCCGCGTATTCCACTAGGCAGCTTCGTTGGCCGCATCGTAATTTACTCAGCATTCGTTTGGTGTTGCCATGCGGTTTCACGTGGAGTCCCTATCAGGTGAATACATTCCGAGGGGGACCAGGAGAAAAAGGATAAAAAAGTTTATATTTTTTTTGGTTGGATGAACGACCCCTGAGTCAATAAGTTTATGAATCACCTGTCCCTAGACCAAAATAACACAACTTTTTGATCAGGGTCACCATTTCAAAATCCGTCTGGTCGGTTCAGCAGGCATTGGATAATCTTTAGATATAAAAATCAGTTCGTAATCACCATTGATTTCCCTACCTTTTTTTCAATTAAAAAAAATGGATGAAAGGCGTATTGAGCGGCAAAGGGATATTGAAGACGGTAATAGAGGGGAGAATGTTAGGCAAGCGAGGAAAGGGCAGGAACGGGATAAGGATGTTGGACGGGATGAAGGGAGGAAAGAAGTAGATAGAGATGAAGAGGGAACTGATGTAGATTAGGTTGCTGGATTGGGTTTTGTTTGGAGTTACAAAATGTTTATTTGATAATTGTGTCCATCCAAAAACCTACCTTAACCGGTAGATTTTTTTTTTAGGTAATCTACCGTTTAAGGTAGGTTTTTGGATGGACCCAACTATCAAATAAACATTTTGTGACTCCCCACCTAGCAAACTAATCTATATCAGGTCCCTCTTAACCGGTAGATTACCTAATAATAATTATTACCCCGATTGTAGTATGATAAGAGATATCATGTTAGTAAAATTATAGAAACATTGTTCGACTGCGGTAGGGTCATGTTCGTGTGAAATTATTCTGGTGTGTATTCCCACCCTGCCACACACCCTTAAGGCTTTAAGGGTGATAAAATAAATTAATAATGTGTATATATTATGTGCGCCAATTGTTTCTCTAACAGTGTTTTGGTAAAAATTTGCTCTTTAATTGTGTACCTTCGCATTTCAATTGTTGTTTGCGGTCGTATCGTTTCCCTGATAATGTTTTGGTGAGCAATTGTTGTTTATTTGATTGAAATTGTTTACTGTAGTCATCGTGATTATTGTGAAATTAGGTAAATTCCTCGGGCAAATAAAAATTAAACTTTTGTAAATTCCAATAACGTTATTTCGGTGATGCAGTGACCATCAACGGGGAGAGGTAAGGGGTTGACCGCGAGAAGACTCGGTACCGAAGCACACTGTTCGATGTGGGGTGAACATGATGAGTCGAGTAAACTGTACGATTCAAGTGATGTCACTTCAAATCCAACAGTATTTCGGTACTGACGTCTTCTCGCGATCAAGCCCTTACCTCTCCCCATTGATGGTCACCGGCTGACCGAAATAACGTTATTGGAGCTTTTAAATTAGTCTTAATATTGGCTAGAGGAATTTACCCAACTTCGCATTCAACGCCAATAGCTCGCACATCTTTTTTCAAGCGTGATCATTATTTTAATGCAACAATGTCAGAGTGTAAAAAACATTCGCTGATCAAGACTAATGTTTTTTACACCCTGAAATTGTTACATTTTAGCGGATGACTCCGTTAAAAGTTACCGTTGCGGTATCTCCCGCAGTTTCTTGGAAGTGATCATTGTTGTTTACTTTCTTATCCCAATGCTTGAATGAACATCCGTGGCGTGTCTTGTGGTTTGTTTCAATTAATGAGTAAACTTACAGATGAATGAATTGCCCTTTGGTTGCTGCTAGGTAGTCGCATTCTACAGAAGTATTTCAAGACTTTGCAACCGAAAGGGAACGAAATGAGGTTTCAACTCAACGATAAGGATTAGAAATAGCGATGGTATACAAGTAAAAGATCCTGTCGCACTTCCATTTAAGGCTATATGTTTGAAATTATGAAAAATTAATTCGGAGATAGTTGCGAATTTCCTGTACAGTTCAATTAGGCAGTGTACTACATTCGGGTTCTGCAACGAAGAGTTTGGAACGAGCAGTAGAACGGTATTTCGACGCAAAAAAGTTTGAGCGGCGGAATTCTATTGCGGATAGAATCTATCCAGGATGACGGGTTTGGAATTTGAAGAACAAACGAAAGGCGTCCGATTCCTGAAAATTTATCCCGTTAAATTACCCCATAATATTCCTAGGAACACAATTTCTCTAACAAAAGGAACACTCCAGTTTCCGCCATCTAAATCAGAGACAAGAAACACAGGCATCTTCCTCAAGAACCTAGGTCTATCATGAATATAAGGAGGAGTCTAGAGTAATGTCGTACCCATCTACAAGGGACGCGCGTTCCGTCCCTTGAGAATGCACGGTCCCTCTTCTCTTTCAAAGGGGAGGGAAGGAGCAGGAAATTTGGCATGCGAGGGTGAGGGCAAGGATTCTGAAGGGATGATAAATAAAGCGTGTAAGAAAACGGAGTGGGGTTTGATCCAGGTGTTCGTCGTAAATTCATTTTCAAATATCGATCAAGGGAATGAAAAATTCGAACTGAGATATTTATCGGTCAACCTAGAAGGTTATCAGATTTAAAAGGAGGAATAAAACGGGAAAGTTGTAAGGAGATTGAGCTTAAACTTAAAATTAGAATTAAAAAACCAGAGATGGTGGAGCGGTTCATCCTCCCTTGTGAGTGTCTTGAACCACGACGGTCAAACTTGCAAGGACGTAATTAGGAGAATTGCGTTAGCCAAAGAAGCTTCCGCAAGGAGAAGGGAAGTAATGGGTTGAGTAAAAATTAAAAAAAAATGCTCGTCAAAACATTAATGTGGAGAGTGGCTTTGTACGACGCGGGAACCCGGACAATGAAGCAGGATCATAGGCATAGGTTGGGAATTTTAGAAATGTGGATGTGGAGAAGGATAGAAACGGTGAAGTGGGACAGAAGTGAAAACGAATAAGGAAGTACTGGGTACGGTGGGGGAGGAGAGGGGAATGTTGAAGAAGGCAGTGGGATATTGAAGACTGTAATAGAGGGGAGGATATTAGGCAAACGAAGAAGGGGCAGGGATACAATACAATATGTTGGAAGGAATAAAGAGTGGATGAAAGTATGGTGAACTGAAAAAGTTTATTGCAGTTTGTGGTGTCCGGTTATGTCCTATTGAACGAGTCTGATAAATTTTATTCGAAAATCTACCTAAAACGGTAGGCTATCAGATGATAATATCCAGCTAAATATGTCGTATTTAGAATAGTGTACATGTAGGATATGGTCATTTTTTATATAACCGGTAGATTACCTTATAATATATTATATATATATATATATATATATATATATATATATATATATATATATATATATATATATATATATATATATATATACATCAAACATATCCATGACAGCGGATGTAAATATCCTGGGGGAAAATAATTCAATCAACCCTCAGGTACCTGCGGATGACGCTGATGCGTTTAAACTATTTGTACCGTATAAAAATTTAATGGAAGGACACATAGCTAATTTTACTTTAATGAAAATGGATTTCCATAAAGTTAATCCTTAAAACATCGAATATATAATTAACGGTATTTTCAAATCTTTTCTGACAAAGGCTCACTTTTAACGTTTTAATTAAATCAGCTGTTACGGTTCAACACCTAAAATTGCTTAGCATGTCGCGAGTATATGAACTTAATCAAATTGCTAAAATAACTTCACAAAGACTTGGAACTTAATAGTTTTATTCAAATAAGATAAGTGTAATTAAATTTTCCCAAAAATTCCATGTTAACACAACTGGTTGAAGAAGACACCCGTTTAAGTACACGACTCAATTCGTTTTCTGTTATACAAAAAACATTAAAGAAGACAAATCATGGGAATTTCAAATACACCTACGGGAACGGGTTAAGGAAAACGCGAGGAAAGGTGGCGCCTTCGTCCAACGGTACGGGGTTCCCCGAAATTTCGTCATTGTGGAGCCCGGTATTGTTACGCCGAGAACTCGTTGTCGTCATAATTAAGGGACGACCGTCGAAAGTTGACGACGGAGAGAGAAGGGTTTGAAGAGGACAATGAAATACCCTGGTGAAGGGTAATCCCCGACCTCCAACCCCTTCCCTCGTTTTCTAACCCCCCTCCCCATCCCCACCCAGAGCACCTCACCTTCCAACCCTTTCTCTGTCCCTAAATGTGAACACCCGCCCGATCGGCAGGACGCTGGCTTTAGACTACGGATCGAAAGAAATTTTCGGCGATTACACACCCTGGTTGGTGCCTTTTGCTTCGCTGGGCAGGGGTAGTCACAAAGAGAGTCACCGAATACGGTCTTTTTTATATCTGCCTCCAATTAAATTAACCCCTGAATATTCTGAATATTTTACCAAAACATCTACGTAAATACGGCTTTATTATCCACTGTAAGTTTTACTATCTACGCTTCCCACGCTAGTTTTCCCGTATTCAATCCTTAAATAAAATGTACGTGCAACATGAGGACGATGTTGATGAAGAAACATTATTTAAAATGAAAAGTATGACTCGGTTTTACTTTTTTTATTTCAGCCGAATATTGTAATGTTTCCATTTTTTTTTAAATTATGCAAAAAAACTCACCCCACACATCTCAGGCTGATATAAGCGTGGGTAAAAAATACATCTTAAAAGCGAAGTTTTTCCAAAATGTATCTATAGTATAGCGAAAGAGGAAAATGGCACCTAAACTCAATTACGTAAGGCAATTGTTAATGCGTTTCTCAGTTTCAAATTTAAGGCAATGTATTCATTATTAATTGTCAAAAAACCATAATTCAATTGGTTATAACAAAAATTAACACTTGTTACGCCTTTTAGTATTAAACCATAAGGTATATTTCTAAAAAATGATAACATTAAATTCATTTTTACCAGCAAAGAACGTTGATTTCATGTCAAACGCTAAAAATTTCCTCGGCAATGGTGAGCGAATATTCGAAATAGGTCATTGATTATGAACGAACTTCGTAATTTATCTCTCGGAGGTATAGGTAAGTCGGTCAGTCCATATTAATAAAAAAACACGCTATTATATATTTAAAGACATTTTAATAGTTCAATTTAAATTTGATAAACAAAAATCTGATGAAAAGAGCCACCACAAAAAGTAATCATTTTTTTCGCCTGATACTTCATTTAGTACACTCATAGTATTACCTGCTTAATTTGAAAATGAAATTCCCATCCGCCCACGGCCCGCCTAAGTCCAGCCCACTCTCCTACGCCGTGAGTGAGGCCCAACAAGACAAGGGCATAAGTTTGGTACTGCTCGGCCCACCCAGCTCTTGTGCGGTCATTTGAGCTCACGCTTGCGCATTTCACATCCTATTCTGGTCCATTCCGTCCCATCGATGACTGTACACCCCTTCTACATATGTGTGCCTGTCGTAGGCCTACAGCTACGCATGCGTGAGCTAGATGCGGACCACCGTGAGCTTTAAGGTCGAGTCATAAACTGATGCCGCCTGTTTGGCAAGGCTAATTTTAAAGGTTGAATGCCGTTTATGCAGAAAATAATGAAAAATTATTATTAGGAAATCCACCGGAAAGGGTAGGTTTGTGATAAACGCAGCCTCGACGTATACACTATCAAGGCTATGATTAATGCGATAAAAAACATTTGTCGAATAGTCGAATGAATCTGAAGGTCTACAATGAACCATTATGATCGTTGTCGGCGGCTAAAAATGATCGAATAATCCGACATGAAACAATTTTATATTGACCCAGTTTACTGCAATAGTATTGCGTCGCGTTGGCTCTATATATTGTTCTATTAAATTATCTATGCGGAATTGATAAGTGAAGATGATGTAAGGAATAGAAGGGGCAACTCCTGTAGGTATATCATCAACATCTACATCAATACACTGCGAGCCACCAAAAAGGTGTGTGGCATGGGGTGCAGCACCAGGAGGAAAGGGTAACGGATGAGGGGGTTGGGACTTTTCAAATGGGTGGGGGGAGATGGGAGGAAACTTACAATATATATATATATATATATATATATATATATATATATATATCTACTCCGAGGCATTCTTCAGGTCAGACTGCAGTCTTACCTGAAGAAGGCCTCGGAGTAGGCCGAAAGCTCAAATAATCTACAGTGTGAGTGTCCTTTTACGTGTTATCTGTTTTATTCTGTGTTCTATTGTGTCGTCCAAAAGTTATATATACATATTAAATTATTAAATCAGAGACTAATATATATATATATATATATATAATATATATATATATATATATATATATATATATATATATATATATATTAGTCTCTGATTTAATAATTTAATATGTATATATAACTACACAACCATTCAAACACGAAATACCGGCATATGGCGAATAAATATTCATTTACATTGAAATAGAGGTAAGGTATTGAGATATGGTAAGGGAACACATAAAAAGGACGAACACAACAGAGGTGGGGATGGCGGATGTGAGCAGATCACGAATGTAAAAATAACTTCCTCGACCGGGACTTGAACACCTGATCTCTCCACTTGCCGGGCGGATGCTCTAAACCACCTGAGCTATCGGGGAAGAGTACTTTTACACTGAAATCTGCGATCTTATAAAGCGCCAAAGTGCTCCGAATCATTACCCAGAAGATGGCGTTAGGGAGCTGTTACACCCACCAAAGGAGAAATTGACAAACACAAGAGGAGAATGGACAGTAGGTTAGCAAGCATACAACATGATAAAGGATAAGAACGGTGCGTTTCATGGGACGCATAGCCAGAAGAAGAGACGAGCCACATTGGCCAAATACACATTCAAACACGATATATATATATATATATATATATATATATATATATATATATATATATATATATATATATATATATATCGTATATAACAACACACAGTCCCTACCGTTAATATTTACGGTGTCGAACTGACTCCTGGGGGATTTACACTACAAGCATTCTGGTCCCTTATCGTTCTTGGAAAAAATGACATTTTAAACCTGTCAGTCTTGCAGTCCATCTCTCTAATCTTGTGTTCATGATCCCTCCGAAAGTAATACGTTGGGGTTCGTATTATATTCTTGATGTCATCGGAAAAAGACTCGTCTATAAATATATTTAATAAGTTTAATCTATATTGTAAACGCCGCTGTGTAAGAGAATCGCAACGTAAATTTTCTACCAAAGTAGCTACATTACTGTGTTGGTCATAACAATGTTTGATAAATCTAGCCCCCCTCCGCTGAACTCTCTCCCAATCTCATCCAGAGAGAGTTCAGCCCCCTAGCCCTCCTCCGCTGAATCTCATTTACTTCCTCCGTGACATCAAAGTTATTTAATCAAGGCACACAGTCCTCTGTCGTGACATCCATCTCCTCCGAATTAAACACGACAAACAAAACGAATTTTAATTGAAATTAAACTCCTTCCAAGGGGGCGTCAAGAAGTGGGATGGGAAGTACCGATTCGAGTCAAATGTCTCAATTCCCTCTTCCCAAATCACCAAAAGGCCCGAAATATCTCTGTAATTCCAATTAATTACGACTGTGCGCTCGACGAAGAACGATCCGCCTATCATGAATGGGAAACTAATTCGACTGAAACGAATCCATATGGGTTATGCTATGTAATATCTTCCGTTTCTTTTTTATTTTCTCTTTTTTTATGGCCATGGGCCATTAAGTGTCGCGTACTAGAGGGTGAATATCTCCCAAGTATTTACTGGTCATTTTTTCATCACAATCGCTAAAAAAATGGAGGCATGTGATGTAAATGTTTATACTCATTTACACCGAACACAATGTAAAATAAAAGAAAAATATTTATGGCAAAAAAATTAAGAAGAATTCCTCATTTATCAGCAACAGCCATTTTTTACGAGACGAAACACCTAAAGAATAACACACAAGCCATTTCAGGCAAGGATATATACAAAAAATGGCGTAAGATGTTATCCAACAAATAATTTACAAATGAATTACTGTAGCCAGATATTCGATTGCTGTACTTTTTCATAAAAAAACTGATGTCTTCCGAAATAACAAGGGAGGAAATGTGAATATTTTTTCAATGAAAAATTTATAAAAAATGAACTCTTAAAATATAATTTCAAAAAAAGAGTAAATATAGTTTTTTATTCAATTCGACCTCTATTCAACGTTCTAAAAGAGGCATTAAAAGAAGCAAAAGATCTGAGCATCAAAGGAGTCAAGGTGAATGGGGAAGATATTGCTCCGCTTCACAGATGACATCGCAGTAGTGGCAGAGACTCGGATAAAGAAACTCTGGATGCTAAGAGACAAATTGTTATGGTAATACATGTAATATGAGCATCAACAATTATTACTATAGGTAATATACCGGTTAAGGTAGGTTTTGGATGGACGCAATCTACCAAACAATACAGTGACAGTTCCCTTATGTCTCCTAACGAAGCAACCCAACATCATATTCTACAATGAATCCCTCTTCAATTTTGCATACTTCCTTCCAACCCTTAATTCCTTACAGCATCCCTATTATATTTCTGTACCTTCCCCGTTTGCTTATTTTCACTCTCCCCTACATCACGGTCTTGAACATCCCACTCAAATTGTCAATCAATATGTTTTGAATCCATTTATTCGACCTCCTTTGAATTTCTCCCAACAGTCCCCTCCCCCACCCTGTCTAGCATTTCCTCATTTGTCACTAACAATAGGAAAAGTACAATTACTGTGTATCGAAGAGTGAATCTGAAGACAAATAACATAATTCAAAGATTGAAGAACAAGCGGAATCGTCCATCTAGTTGGGCAGTAGTATTCCTAGGAGTGGAAGCAGATAGACCGACATTAAGCAAAGAATAACGTAAGATCATAAGATATTTACGCAGATGATGCACCTAATATGTTCAAAGAACCAGAAAGAGTAAGAATTTTAGGAAGCACCTGATCAAAACGTTCGCATTTAGCATGGTACTGTGCCAATTCAGAGAGGCGAAACATAGAAAAAGTGAACCAGGGAAGAATAGTGTATTTGAAGCACGTTGCTAGAATGCTGACGATAATAAGGACAGTCAAAGTGAAGAGGTAGAAGCACACGAGAGATACTCGCATGCGTAGAAGAGCAGATGAGGAAAATTTCACATGGAGAGAACTCTGCGGCGAAGAAAAACTAGTCGTATTGGACACACCTTGAGGAACAACGGATTAGTTAGGAACACAATGGAGGGGAAATTTAAAAGAAAGAACCTACAAGGAAGATCAAGAGACAAGCGAGTAGGACAAATTAAGATGGACACAATGAGGAGAAGCTTCCAAGGAGGTGAGGGAATCAACAATGAATAGGGACTACAGCAAACCAATGTAAAGATTTAAATGCTTATGACAGTTGGCTTTATTATCAATGCCATTCAATCTATCTACATCTACTCAATACCCCCGAAAGCCGTCGTAAGGGCGTGTGGCAAGGGGTGCTAAGGCACCACCCGTAATTAAGACAAAAATTGATATAGTCCACAGGACAAAACATTGTATACATTCATGCAGAAACCCTTTCGCCCCACACACATACAAACACACAAACTACCACCTGATATACACCTGCACATACAGAGACACCTAATAACTTTGCAATGTTTAATTTTGTTCCGACTTGTAAATTAAAGGTTTTTAATATTTCTAAAGTGACTTCGGATTCGTACTATTATGATTTCTGATTGTTCCAGGAAAGAATGAGTATTTGAATCTATCTGTATTGGAATCTATCTCCCTTATTTTATCTATGTTGTCTGATCTACCCTAAGTAGTTTGAGGCCATTATAATTCCTTTAGTGTCGTCGTTAAACTCTTTGGTTTTGAATATTTCAAAAAGTCTAAGTCTCGCTTGTTCTCCTCATATTTCAAGGGGCTCCCAGCCTAAATCCCCTAAAAAACCTGTCCCACTTGTGTTCTTATTATAACAATTTTTATAGAATCTGGTGGATTTCCTCTGGACCTTATCTAATTCTTTTTGCCAAATTTTCTCCTTAGGATCCCAAATACTTGCGGCATATTCCAAATGAGGTATATTATTATTATTAGGTAATCTACCTGATAAGGTAGGTTTTTGGATGGACAAAACTATCAAATAAACATTTTGTAACTTCAAACAAAACCCAATCCAACAACCTAATCTACATCAGGTCCCTCTTCATTTCGGTGTACTTCTTTCCTCCCTTCATCCCGTCCAACATCCCTATCCTGTACCTGCCCTTTCCTCGCTTGCCCAACATTCTCCCCTCTATTACCTTCTTCAACATTCCACTACCGCTCAATAGCTACACTCCATATCAGAGTTTTTACGAGTCTTGTCTTAACATCCCTCCTCAACGTTCCCGTCATCAACTCCCTCCTCCTTGAGAAAGCCTCCTTGCCTAGCGCAATTCTTCTACTTACGTCCCTACTACTTTGACCGTATTGGTCCAAAACACTTCCGAGACATGTAAACTGTTCTACCTGCTCTATTTTTCCCCGCCTATTTTAATATTTAGCTTAGCCTTTTTCTTTCTGGAAAATCGCATAACCTTTGTCATGGGGTTTAACTAGAGCAAAATAATACCTCTGTTTAACTATCTCATTACATTTTCACACCATCCGTTTAATGAAGCCCAGTTCTTGGAAGCACCCAACAGCATTCAGCATATAATATTCAAGGATCTTTTGCAAGAAAACTAAAATGGACAGATGCCTTAAAAAACGATTTAATTTGCTAAAAATTCTTTTTATTAATTCTTTAAAAATATTTCTGAATGAAGTATTGGAAACTTGTGCGTCTCAACTTAGAAGATGAGTGTGGATCTTGAAATTTTGACTTTCAATCTCAGAGAAGAATAGAAAAAGTAATCTGACATTGGATGAAGAAATGAAAAAAAGGTTTGTGGGAATAGAATGTCGCTGAAAAAAAGGGAGATCCTTCTGAAGAGAGCATAAAAGTTTAAAGGATGGGATGAGGAGAGGGAGAGAGGTTTTAGAAACCTTTTTCGGTAATAAATATTTCACAAAGCATTGAATGAATATAGAACGACGGAGATCAGAGAGAGGTAGGTAACGGTGTGGGACAAAGGTTTCATTTATTGATAAACGGGCTCCTAATTTTTTTTTCGTAAGTCCTTGGGGATGTTTTGCGTATTGTTAGCAATGTTTTACTTAAAGTTTGGAAAGCGTTTCATGTTTTTTCCGGCAATCCGGAAAATGGCATTGTATTTTTTTTTACAAGATTTTTTTCATCGTCTGAAAAACCTTTTTGCAGTTTTTCCTCAAAGGTTTTTGAAGAGTCTGATTATAAGTATTTTTAAATGGTCGATGGACTTGCCTATGATTTCTGTAAACTGTAAGGAAAACAAAGAGTATTCGTCCGAAATGAATATGATGGGATAAAACTTGCTGATTGCCGAGCAAAATTTCGCTATTTATTCATAAGTACAACACGTGTTCCTACGTTTCGGCGTCTTGAAACAGGGTGATGACGCTGAAACATCGAAAGAAGTGTCGAGTTTAAGAATGAATTGTGAAATTTTAATCAATAATTTTCTTTCTGTCAGAACATGTTAATTTCAGACTTAATTCTTCAAGAATTCCTGAAATAAGTATGTGGATCTCCTTAAAGGAATCCGCATTTTTGATCCCGTGTTCAACAAGATAAAATATCCTCTCCTCCTGAGCATCTGGAGATGTCTTGTATCTGAAAAATAGTTGATGATTTTACTCACTTTTAACAACCATGGGGATCGGGATGGTGTGATACCTAACGTACAGGCTTCCTACCGAGAAGACCCGGGTTCAAATCCTGGATACAACAAATATTTTTCAGTGGTGTCCCGACCCCTACTTGAGGTGCCTTGTGGAGAGTACTTTGAGTGAGTACGACGTCCGTCGGATGGGACGTTGGACCGTTGCGGACCCCATGGCGCCTTTCGAAAAGAGTAGGCCAACGCTGACGCCGGGTTTCTCTCCACCCTTCATCCTTTCCTGTCCATCTCTAACGGCGCAAATGACCACAACTATCGGTCGCCTCCCTACTACTATACAATTGACACTACTAACAACCTCCCTTAAATCTTGTTGAATTTCCTGAGTATAGTCTCTGAAGATGCACTAAAATTGCCAGTACGTATTCCGGAATAAAGTTGCATGATTATCACTTTTCCTAATCTTATCCCTCCTTTGTCCCTGCATCCAACCACCCACACTCGTTGCATTCCACGGGTGCCATGGCAACGAACTCATTCAACAATTACGAAATATATTTCAGAAAGTTTAACAAGAATAAGAAAAGGTTCGTTAAGACTTTGATTAAGATCATAGATATGAACGAATCCAAAAACATGGTCATTGAAGCAAGATGATAGGCGTATATTCGAGACTTTTGAAAGGTGGCTGTGGAGGGTGGAAAAGTTACAATGGAGAGAGAGAGAGAGAGGAAAACAGAAAAAAGAAGCATTTTTCACGGAGAGAGAGAAGTAAGGATGTAGAGCATTTTGTTTAATGATGAAGTGCTCTAGGGTGTGATTTCGGAGAGGACGTTAGGCAAGTGAGGAAGGAGGTGGAAAAGGTTAACCATGTTGGACGGAATGAAGGGAGGAAGAATATTGGGACTTTTAGAGGGGTTGAAGTGTAAACAGAACTAGGAGACTCAAGCACTCCTTCCCATGGACAATACGGGATAGCAACTGCATGGTTATAGATAGGAAAACTTACACTTGCCACCCTCAGCGTCTAGGGAATAATTAGTTCTACTCAATTGCATGTACTTTCACTAACCTCGTGTGTTTAATTGTCAAAACCCTTTCTTTCCGCATGACCTCATTACAAATGCCATTAAATAATGTAGTGCTCTTTACAGCACTGCTTAACCTGCCTTTTCTGTTTTTAAGTTTCCCCATCCATCTCTCGTCTCTCTTTGTGGGGGGAACCCTCCAGCTACCTAGAGCTTAGGGTCAAATTCCCTACCAGTGTCCTTGCGTAGAAGAGCGTTTTGTATTGCACGTTCTTGTGGTGCTGGAAATACCCCTTTTACTTTTCAAATTCTAGCTTACACGATATTGGAAAAATTTCCTAATCCATCCTAAGGCACAATTATTTATTAGATGATAATATATGTAATTGCATGCGTGTAGAACGAAAGGGGGTAGGTATGTATTTGCACGCGTGCAAAATGAAAGGATTTTTGCATGAATGTATGCGACACTGTGGGTATGGGTTTGCATGTATGTGTGGTTTTTGAATGTGGTTTTGTTCCCTTTTACGGGTGGTGACCTAACACCACCCGCCATACGCCCTTGCTGCGGCTTGCGGGCTATTATGTAGATGTATTTAAGATCTTGAGGTATCAGCTTGTGTAAAATTGGCCAAAGCTAAAAAATGCGTGTGTGTTGTGCTAGCTTCGATTGAAAACCTACCATAGACGCTGCTCTAACAAATAATAATAACCGCCAATCAAATTCGTTTTCCTTTTATATCTCAATTATGGGCGTTTAATACTGAAAATACATGTTGTCGTTGTTGGGGAACTGAGCCCCGCCATTCCATTCCAGCAGGTTCTTTCTTTTCGATTTTCTTTCGATAGCCCGAATATTTCTCAGATATTTCCGTCGCGGTATCGTTAAAGCCCACACATCACGGCACCCTGCTCAACCCAAGTCTCTTGCACGAGAATGTGTGGACCGGAATTCCAGGGCTTCCAGCCAGGATTCCTTTATCGGAGAACGGGGTCGTGCCTTACCGTGTTCTATCAACGAGGGAGATTATATTTATAATCGAGTTCTATTTGTGGAGTACACATATATGCAGGGGATATTGCTTCGTCTTCTTCTTCGGCTCAGTATCCCACGCTCCTAAGATTAGGATTTGTGCATTCTACTCTTTAAAAATGATTTCAACCAGCCACGCGAGCGAGTACACGGAAATTTGGTAGCTTTTCTGAATGGTGCTGTCAAATGAACGTCATTTAGTGATTGCAAAAATCTCTAGTCACCCAAAAGAAAATATTTTAATGGTTGCAATGTAATGTAATTACTTCATAACGGTTAGTCGTGGAAAAAACTTAATCCCACAAAATATAGGGTTCGTCCGGAAAATAAGTGTACTGAGCTCAGGAAAAAAAATGTATTACACTTTTACATATCTTAAGCTAATATTCCTCAAAATAGGACCCTTGTGAGTCGATACACTTGTTCCAGCGGCGTTCCCATTCCTGGAACGCTCCCGCGAAGGCATCATCGGGAACCTCTCGAAGACACGTCGTCACGGCCTCTTTGACGGCGTCCAAAGTTCCGTATCGCGTTCCTTTCAAACTCCTCTTTATCTTCTGGAACAGAAAGAAGTCCGGTGGTGCCAAGTCCGGGCTGTAGGGTGAGTGCGGCAGCGTTGCCACGCCGTGCTTGGCCAAGAAGTCCGACACGACAAGCGCGGTGTGAGACGGCGCATTGCCGTGATGCAGCCGCCAGATGTTTTTGGTCGCTGGCCGGACGCGGGCGACTCGTTTCCGAAGCCTGTCGAGCACTTGGACGTAAAATGCAGCATTTACAGTTTGTCGTTCAGGTACAAATTCCTAGTGGACGACTCCCCTTTTGTCAAAAAAGACAATGAGCATCATAAACTTATTTTCCGGACGAACCCTGTATGGCGCAGCACTGCTAGAACATCTAAACCATTTTTTTTGGCCAAAGTCTCTTAGCTCGTTGCATAATCCAATAATACCCATCCATCTCCAATGTTGGCGCTGCCTCCCCACGGCGGAATATGGTACCAGCACAACAATGTATTTTGTTCCTTATTTTCACCGTTAACACAATGAGGGCGTAATCGTCAAATGCAGCCGAAAAATGCTTTATTTGAATGGCGATCTGCCGCAGTAAAATTGCTTTTCAAGAAATATGTTCACAACAACAACGCTGTCATTCTAATGTCACAGCATAGTTAATATTTCATCAGTTTGGAAGTATTTAACATTTTTTTGCTAAAATCATTTCTTGGAATTTCGAATTTTTCTGTCCTTCCGAAAATATAGGTCACGTGATGCCAAGGCTTAATTTTTTCATTCATACTGACGCTGATTCAATACCGCAGAGATTCTTCGCCAAAACAATATTTCTTATTTCCTGGACGTTTAGATGGATTGCAGCGATCATAATTGCTTCTCATTAATATTTTTTTTTCAAATTTCAATCAGACGTTCAAGAAGAAGCGGCGAAATTATTTTGAATGACACCTTTATCAAGACAAAAGTGGGCAGCTGTATGAAGAGGGTCACCAGGATAAAAGGGTTTCATAAAGGAGGTTAGAATTGGCGGAATGTGAATTGAATAAAAAGGGTCCGTCCTGCTACGGGTGAAGTCATTTGCGGACGTCTTAAGCATTAAAAAATAAAGTTTTTCAAAGAAGGAAAACTCATCTTGAAAAGCGACGTCTGCCGTTGAGATCTGGAAAGGCACGTCTTTCTCGGTGGATGACAGCTGGGATAAAACGGGGAATGGCGTAGCATAAAAAATTAGCGTTGACGTCATTAATGGAGGAACTCATGTAGTATTGAAAACTAATGTAGCCCCTTAAAACAATCTGTTACACTTAAAAATTGCTATACTTAATATTGGTAACTCGTATATTTTTAAATCAATGGCAGAGTATTCTGAATCATTTTTCGTTACTCAGGGTTACTTTTCATTTCAGAAAATGTCTATTCTGTAATTCAAGATCAACAGCAGTGCGGTCAAAAATGCATATAATTCAAATAATTTCTTATAATAATTTCTAAATAAAATCAATTTATCCGTAATCCCCAGAACTACCATAAAAACGAAAAATCAACAGAAGGTTTATAACAAAAAGTACACGGTGGACGTTAACCTTGGCATATGGCCAACCTTTATACATATTATAGGAAATTTAGACACGTGATTTCCAGACCAAATGACTGCTTGCTCGATGGAGGTAAGACCCAAAACCTGCATTAGTATTATTGACTCAAGTTCAAGCCAACCGAGTATTAAGACAGAACGTAAGAGTTCAATTTCAAGAAACGAAACTTAATTTGGAATTACGTAGTAACGTACTACGTCAAATGGGTCTATAAACAATGGATCTCAAGAAAATAAAGTGAAGTTACGAGTAAATGTTGAAGTTAGGTCGAAGTCGTCATGTTGACCAATCACGGGGGAGAATATAATTACTTCAACCAATTACACACGCGCCTTGAGTGAGCAAAATTTGAAGTATAAATGCCGACACAACAATATGCAACCCAAATATCTGTCACATTTTATCAAGGAAATAAGGAAGTTTGGCAAGTTGGGTGAAGGAATTTTAAAAACACTCTAGTACCTTTCAAGGGATACTTCGTCCAAGTTATCCTGTTGAAATATTAATTACTATATATGTTAGAGATCGAGACAAATTGAATAATTTTCTCAGCAAAGATTAATATTGTAAGGTGGGCATTATATTTGAAATAACATATACACAGAATTATTAACATTAATTCAGTTTCCAAAAAGTCACTGAGAAGAGGTCGCCAAGAATAGAGCTTCATAGGTACAGACCATTCCAATCTTCAATATTGTATGCAATCTACATCTACTTTATGCCCCGCAAACCGTCGCTATCCGTGGCACAAATCGCAATAAGAAAAAAAATCGCAGGCAAAAGCCACAAATTTGAACAAACCATAAACAAAACACGGTAGGCATTCTCGTAAAACCCTTACACCCCACATACATGCAAACACACACACCACCAACTAACATAAACATGCACCTACAGACACACCTAATAACTTTGCAATGTTTAATTTTGTTCCCTTTCGTAAATTCAATTTTTTCAATGTTTATAAAATTACTACGGTTTTTTACTGTTTGATTTTTGACTGTTCTGGGAAAGAATGAGTATTTGAATCTATCTGTATTGGAATCTATCTCCCTTATTTTATCTTTGTGGTCTGATCTACCTAAGTAATGTGAGGTCATTATAATTCCTTTAGTGTCATCGCTGAACTCGTCGGTTCTGAATCTCTCTAAATGCCTAAGTCTCGCTTGTTCTCTTCGTGTTTTAAGTGGCTCCCAGCCTAAATGCCCTAAAAAACCTGTCACGCTTGTGTTATTATTATAACAATTTTTAACAAATCTGACGGATTTCCTCTGGATTTTATCTAATTCTTTTTACCAGATTTTCTCCCAAGGATCCCACATACTTGCGTCATATTCCAAATGTGGTCTACCTAGAGCAAAATAACACCTCTCTTTAATTTTCTCATTATATTTCCCCACCACCCGTTTAATGAAGTCCAGTTTCTCTAAAGCGGATCCGCATATTGTCCTGATATGTATGTGCTCCCCATGAAAGACGTGGTGTTAGAACTACCCCCAAATATTTAACTTGATTGGTCGTAGTTAGCACCGAACCCTCTATTTCCTAGTTTATGTCCTGTTCGCCACTTACTTTGTTCAAAAATTTCAGAACTGCGCATTTGTCCATATTAAGCACTAATCCCCATTTCTTGCACCAATCCGAGGTTGCGTCTAAGTCTTTAGAGAGTAGCTCGAGATATAGCTGGCTCCTTATTTCCCTGTATACCACCGTGTCATCGGCAAATAACCTGAGATTTCTACTAACGTAAATTAAGAATAGAAGCGGCCCTATTACACTTCCCTGGGGGACGCCCAAAGTTACATCTGTGTCCGTTGAGCATAATCCAAACCTATGCAATGTGACATAACACTTCAAAACGCGTTAAACTTAAAAATTATGAAAATTTGACAGAGAGATATGGAAGAGATCAACATACTGGAGAAGTTCTGAATGAAAGAAGCCCAAAATAAGTATTTCATCGGTATTGCTGGATTTATAAAAACGTAAAAAGGTACAACTCAGGAAATGAAAAGCTAACTGTAATTCCAATTTCAGCATCAAGGACGCAGGAATGTGAAAACGACCCAAGCATGTTGAACCAAATATCAAAAGGGTCTAGAAGTGGAATTGGTAATGGGGTGGGTCGGTTAGTGGCATGGGTAGATTAAAAAAAAACTCAAGACACTGTTTAATTGACTAAACAAGGTAAAATAAAATCCAAGAACTGTACTTAAACCTATTGACACCCGCTGATAAGTTTAACATCAGACCTAGTGGGACCACCATAATGTAACAATTAAATGAACGATTACATAAGTACTTTAATAAATACCTTTAGTACCATCCAACAATAAGTGTATCAGTTATTCTTGCTCGCTCGCTTTCACGCTCATAGGCAGATAAAATACCATTAAATTAAAAAAAGGAAAGAGAGACGCCATCAAAGACAGATTTCAGCAATTGTTCTTCCCTAGCGGATTACGCATTCACAGTGAAATCGAACCTAGCACCCCGTAATATGTTTACTTGAAAATTAAAATTCAACAGCTTATTCAAAAACATCAATTATTATATGATCTATGTAGAATTATATGCGTGTATGCGCTGAAGTGATTATTTTATATTAACTAACTCATTGTTATTACGAATTTACGATCTAATATTTCAGCATGTATGGCTGGTACATATTCCGTCGCACTCTCTTACGATGGATTACTGCGGTGTTCTGTTTAGATGCAGGTGGGTTGACGGGAGTGGCCCAAAAGCGGCAGGAGAGGGATTTCAAAACTCCAGCCATTCAAGAACGCGAGGGCAACCGCAGGGCTTATTCCCATTCTGCAAAGCCAAGGATTCAAATTTAGTCCCCGTGCGCATTTGGGCTCAACGGAGAGTTTATTTGCGCGGATGGCAAAGAGGGCGAGAAGAGGAGACTATTTTCGCAAAGCAACAGCGTTTGAATCCAAAACTTCAAGGGTGAGAAGATTGAAGATAAAAATGCACACTGGATATATATCACAAAAATCGACAGCTTAAATGGAACACTTGTACTTGGTTAAAAGTCCCACTTATAGATAATAATTGGGAATATAAGTATCACAGAGAGGTCGAGACTGTTGACGTAGTGTGGCCGGGATGAGGAAAGAGGGGAAGTCACCAGGGGATGAAGATAGGAAAATCAATCAGAGGAGATATTAAAGAGGAAGAGTGGTTTGCTGATGTGGTCGTGATGGGAGTTTAAAAAAAAATAATGTTCAAAGTGGGAAGAGGAAGGAAGAAGGAGGTTTGCAATCGGTAGGAAGAATTAGAAAAGTAATGGCAGACGGCTCAAAGTCAACGAAAATGTATAGTCGATGTTTGTAAAATATAAAACCTAGCAATGCAATCCAAAAACATTGATTTACTTGACAGAGATTGCAATAACTCAAAGTAATTGGATCCCTTCAAGAAGTAGGAAATCTCAGTAAAATATTGAGGGAAGGAGGGAGTAAAGCATGTAAGCTGGTGCAGTTCATATACTTTGGTAGAATTTCGAACAGAAATGTACGAGGTGTATTCTTAAAGTAAGTACCGTTTGCTTATATTTAAATATTGGCGCTTCAGAACACAGTTTTGCTCCTGCAGCGCCATCTACTGATTCATTGAGAAGCTATAGCAGCATTTGTTTTGTTTCAGAAGTCGTTTGCTTGTCCGTGCATGCAAACAACAATGTCCTCGAAAATCGTTGATCTCGCCAGCTGTGAAGTGCGTTCTGTCATACGATTCTTGTATGCAAAAGGATTGTCGGCTGCTGAAATTCATCGGGAATGATGCCTAGTTTATAAACCTACAGTTATGAGTGAAGGAAAGGTTAGACAATGGTGCTGTGATTTTAAAAATGGACGAACAAATGTCCATGACGAAGAGCGAAGTAGTTGGCCCAGTATTCTGACCGATGAAATTGTTTCGCAAGTGGAACAAAAACTGCGATGTGATCGTCGATTGACAATTAATGGCCTGGCTGAACAATTTCCTCAACTTGGACGCACTACTGTCTGCAATATTGTTACGGAAAACCTCGGATACCACACATTGCGTGCAAGGTGGGTACCGAAAATGCTTACCGACCACCATGAAGAGCAAAGAATACCCAGTGGACGAGAGTTTTTGGGTCGTTGGGAACTCTTTAAACCACCCACCGTACAGTCCTGACCTTACACCCAGCGACTACTTCCTCTTCTTGCACTTGAAACAGCGGTTCGGTGGACAACGTTTCGAAACCGAAGATTACCTCAAGAATGGCGTTGTCGAATGGTTCAATCCTCAGGCGGCGAGTTTCCATGCAGAGGGGTTAAAGAAGCTGGTACAGCGGTACGAAAAATGCTTAGAAGTGAACGGCGATTACTATATGTACATAAGTGAAGTAGGCTTGTAGCTAACGAAAAGTGCCAATAAAATGTGTTTCATGTGAGTATATTTTTTCCTGTGACCAAACGGGCCTTACTTTATGAACACGCCTCGTACATAAAAATGGTGACATTAGGAGAAGAATTGAGACAGCAGAAGATAGTAACAGCAGACATTTGCAAGAAGACTAATGACGTGTATAATTGTGTAAATGTGTGAATTAAATTAATAAAAACATCATTTTTTATGTTGTGGGGCCGATAGGTGATCGAAAAATCGCAATCGTTTAAAAGGGGCAATCGAATTCGATTTCCAGCACAGAAAACAGCAATGAGTACTATATTATATTAGTCGTATATCTATCGTGCATATTTATATGTAAGAGGAAACCAATGCTACAACGGCAACAACCAAGCAACAATGGAACCAATATCAAGCAGCCACAATGATAAAATCAAGGGAAAACAGACAACAACAATTGAATCGCAAAAATAAACCCAAGCTATAACAACCAAATAACAACGACATTATTGGAAGTGTATATTCAAGCCAGTCCTTCAAGAACCTTGTTGACCTCATGCATTGGAAGAAGAATTATCCCGTGTCGCAGACGGCTGATTAACGGAGGGACGGGAGAATTAGGACAGGAGGGTCGAGACGAGAATGGAGCTTCGGGGAAGGAGGGAAGGGGGGGTAAGAACTACTTCCTGATTGATGGCGTGGGATGGGGGCGGGACGAAGGGCGGGGCCGGGAGAGTGGGGCGGAGGGAAGAGAGGACCTGCAGGCGAAACTGCTGGGGCGTGCGTGGGCGTATTCCCTCAACTGGCATCGAAAACAATCATTTAGGCAATGCTTGAGCGAGAGTTCCAGGCTGGGCGATGCCCCTGGTTATGTATGGCGCGTGCTTACGCCTCCTCCCCTGCGCCCTGTAATTGGCGGTCATCCCACTGACCGCCAACGCGCGCCTCGCCAGGAAACGGAAAACGTGACATGGGATCCTCTCTTGTGCTTGGAGGGTGTTGGCAGGATCAACTCCTCCCCTTAATCCGTGCTTCTTCATACTTTCCATTACCACTCATTCTTAGGTCAGATACATCATCTGCACCTTTACGTTTCTGTCTATTGTCAGCAATGTTTCTATCTATCAATAACATTGTATCTTGCAAGCTACCGCTAGGGTGTGTGGCAGGATATGACTACATGCCGAACACGCAGGACAAAAAACTAATTTAATTCTTAATTTTAAGTTCTCGATACATACGTATATTATAAATATAAACATATATCGTTAAAGAGATCCCGTAACCTTCAATGGCAACGCACAAACTATGCATCTAATTAGTAACGCCAAACATCTTAATTAACTAATTTATTGTTTGATTGATAGAAAGTTTAATCGTTTCTCAAAAACACTGCTTTTTATTAATTTTTGTTCATCCTTTTATCAATGTCAGTTAAATTACTTACAACGAACTAATGTTAAAAATGATTTTAATCTGCAGTGGTAACTCGCAAAGCTTGTTCACACCTATTATTAGTTATGTGCTTTTAATCTTCCATGAAAACTCACCAAGTATATGTAATTATCGATAATAAACTGTCCCCTATGCTCAAAAAATCTCACGAAATTCAACTTGGCCCATATTATATCATCTTAATTTTAACATTAGCGTTTCACTTTATGAAAAAGAGATGGAAAATACTAATTATGCACGGCGATTAAAATAGTACCGATCATTGTTCAGAGGGTATTATTCAATGGTACGATAGTGGCGGGATCTTTCGGGACTTCGCGCATCGCCGAGAGAAGCAACGCTTGAAGAGCCTTAGCGCTGGGCAGCGAATAAGAGCCGGCAAGGAGCCGGTTGTACCAGGAATACGATATATTTGAATTGGATTGGGATTGAATTGGATGGCGATTATTTGGTTTGGGAATGTTTCTATGAACGGTCAAATTTTCCGCTTCTAAGGTTTCAGTTGTAAGAATGAGTTACTTTGCTTAAGGGAGGCAGAGTTTGAACTATTTTTGACCATCGTGTAAGTTTAAGTGAACTGAATATTATATACTACAAATATTCCATCTGCGTGGAACTGTTTCATAACCACCATTTGGATAAGTTACTTTTAAGAGTGTTTGGTAAACCTAAGAAACATTAGTAAAAATCGACAGTAAACTCAAATCATAACAACAATACAACACCAAGGATGATACAGCAACAATGAAAAAAAATATAATGATACCAAAATAACTACAAGAATGAAACATTAACAACAATCAAATGAAAACAATAAATCCGCAACAATTAAACGGCGAAAACAATCAAACGGCAAAAATAAAAAACAACGAATATCAATGTAATGTTTCCCAAGAACAAAACATGGAATCAGAATATCTGTTAACGGCCGCTTTAGGGGAAGGGTAAAGGTATATTTTCATTCTGAGCATCCTCGTATGTTTTCATTGTATTTCCAACTCATGTCATTGTTCTCCTTGCAATTGACATCTTGTAATTCATACGTAGGCATAAATTGATAACACATTTATTTACTTTTATTTATTTAAGTACCCTGTAAGCCACCGCCAGGGTGTGTGGCAGGGGGTGAATACACACCAGACTAATTTCAACCCGAATAATTTTACCCCTACCACAGGGACAATGTAACTCTGATCCCTTACCGTTCTTAAAATGAAATCTTAAATCTATCTGTTATACCCTGGACTTCTGTAATTTTATTGACATGATCTGTCCTAGCCCAGTACTATGGGGGTAATAATACATTTTCAGCATCACTGCTAAAGAGACGTCTTTCTAATTTATGCAAGAGATTTACACTCTAATTTAACCTTTGCTCCGCAAATGATTCCCAGTCTTATTTGCAATATTTTGCATTCGCCTTGTCAACTAATATTCAAGCAATATCAAATATTGATGTATATCCGATGCATCCTCGTGTGTAATCACCCTCTGCCATACACCTTAATGGTTGCTTGCAGACTACCATGTATATTCAGATAAGGATAAAATGGGCAAAAGGACATCAGGAGGTGAATTACGCGTGGGTGATAGAGGCATATTCAAAGAGGAAGAATTGATGACAGCAACGACGAGTAAGGTAGCTTAAGACTATTTACAGATTTGAATCTAGAGCGTAGTTCTTTACGATTGTGAGACGTGGTTTTTTTTAGGACAGAGGGTAAGCGTTTTGGAATAGAAAAGGGGATATTTTAAACATGGTCGGTGACGTAAATCTACTGAGACAGGGACAACCGAATAAGGCAGACAAAACGAATGGAATGGATATTTAAATTTGGTGGATAGTATGCTGAAATTTTGGATTTGAAAAGGAGAACGTAAATAGAGATGTTGGAGGGACGAAGAAAGTGAACATTTTAGACGATGAGAAGTCAGGCAGATAAGTTACAACGAAAATGAAGAAGAAAGTACGAGTAATAACGGTAACGGAAACACTCATTGCGGAGAAAATTATCTGTCGTCAGTGAACGTGGTAAGGGACCTTCGCCATGTATACACGTATCTTGAATAACTTGAAAGGGATCACACTTGTTTTTGAGAAAAAAAACAGCCATTAACTAAAAAAATCTTCCAAGAAATACAAACGGAAGTGTCGACTATGTAGCTCACATGTCGATCACGAAGTGACACAATATATTGAGACGATAAAATCTTTGTGTTCGCCATTAATGACGAAACACCGAATGTACGTAATTTCCGATTCATCCGTTCAAATAGAAGCATATACGTATTAGGTATTTCATTATTTTTCACTCTCATAGGTCGTCGAGGTGCCGCGCATTGGCCTAAAGGCGAAAAAAAACTTTGGCACACTTCTGGTATGACTCAAAATTAGAATGTATCAGTGAAGAGGATTGTAGGCAAATGAAATAAAAACGCAAAAATGGGAGTGGACGCATCCATAGCTCTCTGAAGCGCTCCCTCTCTCTTTTTAAGAGAAGCTCTGCCAAGAAATGGCGCAATGTTTTCCTGCTCCATTGATCCAATTAACCACTTGAAACACTCGGAGCGCAATGGAAGGAAAAGGAAACTTCAGGCTGATTTTAAAAGATGTTTATTTTCAGAGTGGAATCAGTGAGTAACTGGATTCCGGACGAATGTAATGGAATCGTTTAACCAGGGGCATTCGAATTTGACGAACGGGTTTAATTCGATTTTCGCTCTTGAAAACAGAATTAATAATATGGATACTCATTCATTTTCTGATCCTTGAATCCTGTTCACTCAGGGTTCACCTTACACTTCTTTTCAGCCACTGTTCATGAAAATAGAGTTCTAATTACCCTTGATAATCAAATAATACCTGAATATATTCAGCCAATCAAACTGTCGCCTTCAGATTTATATACCCTCGTAGCAACCAGTTAAACTGCGTAATTACTTTAATTAATGTGGCAGTAAATATCTAATTCTTCGATCCAAATTACCAATCACAGACAGGCAGAGACATTTTATCAGGAGATAATGTGCAGGAGTCAACATTATCAGCACTGGCGTTGACGAAAGCGCGAAACAAAAACATTCTCGTATGCGCAAAAAACGTAAAGTCCACATACGAAACCTCAATAACAGGGTCCATCATATCCCCTTATCGAAAACGCGAACTATAACTTATAAGCCTGACAATTTATGACATCGCAAAATTTAAAACGGTGACCTTTATCTTCAGTTCATGGGATGAATAGTCGGTGATATACTCGTGTTTGCAAAAACGTTCTGAACGTACTAGGAAAAAGTCTGAATTCAATTAAGACAATAAATTCTCGAATGAAAATGAAGATTTTGTAAGGAGATAATGAATAATAAAGCTTACATCTACTGTTTTTGTTAGATAAAAACAGGTTAATTATTATTTGGCTTAAACAGGTTAATCATTTCTGAAAGTTAAAAAGTTATACCTTTAATACTAGCCGAAACCAAGCAGAATAAATAAAAAAAAGAGTTGATTGCACACGTACATGTGTATTAAGACGAAAGGCTATAGCGGGATAAGATGGTAATAAAATCTGCACTCGGCCGGATTCTTAATAGGGAGCACTCGAAAGTAAACGTTTAGAAACCCCTTTAGCCAAATTTTTAGCTCCCTAGGTGGCCCCAGGGGTCTATCCTATCGCAAAAAATGTGTTTCTTTTTTCGAAAATAATTCTTCCCGGGCGATCCTTTGCTTTTAAAAAAATCCGAAAAAAATCATCAAAATACAGTTTTATGCCCAAAAACATTCTGATTTTTAAAATTAAAATTGAGCTTAGGAAAAATAATTGAATTTTTCAACGAATTTTTAGGTCATTTAGGTAATTTTTGGCGAACCTCTAAATAATTATTTTCTGTGTGTTTTTTTCCGTTCTTTTGAATTTGATTAGATAAGAGATTAGATTAATTTGATTAGATAGTTAGATTTGCCATTTTCTCTCCGGAGCATCCATAAAATTCGAAAAACCCCATTCTTAACGGTTGCCTCCTTCCTATATGTCCGAGACAACTATTGCAATAGACAATAAAACTTTAATTACGCACACATGAATTCTATTGTCTATTATAATGATCGCCATTTCACTGTCTGATGGATGTTGAACGTGGGGCGGCCATGTTTACACTATTATTGTGCCCTTGTATCATTCTGCAGATTGTATGCTACTCAAAATGAATGCATTTCAATTAGGGAAACGAAAATTGACATTGGCAAAATGTTGCGAAATGGTAGCGTAGTTTTGAGGCTTTCACTTGACTCACCCTCGTTCACATAAAAGCAAAAAACCAGAAACCGCACAAAAAAGGAGTATGGCAGGTGACGCAAGATGCCTCCATCGGAATAATTAACGCTTGTGGTCTTGAATTCATATTTTAAAAAGTAATTTTGCATTGATTTAGAGGTATAAAACTAGATTTCCGAAATATAAAGAGTGCTCACATTTGTTACAGGGTGCGTTCCGAAAGTATTACAATCATTTTTTAAAGTAATTTATTGAAAAGATTGGCACAAACACCTAAAATTCTTCAAAGTTCTATCCTTGGGCCTCTAGACATTTTTTCCAGCGACTTTTCCTTCTAGGGAGGCCTTAATCCGAGGGAACAAAAAGAAGTCTGCTGGGGTGACGTCAGGACTATAGGGGGGGGAGGATAGCGTTGGCATCTGGTGTTTGGCCAGGAGGTCGCGGACCCGTAGCGCGTTTTGGCAAGGCACGTTGTCGTGATGGAGTTTCCAGGTAGCGGAGATGTCTTTTCTTGTCCTGATGACTCTTTATCGGAGTCTTACCAGCACATTCACGTGGTAGGCAGCGTTAATTGTTTTTCCTCGAGGAGCATACTCTTTATGGAACACTTCTTTACTATCGGAAAAGACAATGAGCATTGTTTTCACTTATGATATGTTCATTCTTGCCTTTTTGGGCTTGGTGGGCTGGTCGGTGTGCTACTCAGAGCTTCGGCGTTTTGCTTGTGTCGAATTAAAAAAAACCCATGCTTCAATACCAGTGATGAAGTTGTCCAAATAATCAGGTTCATTTTCAATACGTTGCAAAAATTCCCTTGAGATTTCCACTCTGTTGGTCTTTTGGTCGTCTGAGACACCTTGGGTAGGAGCTTGGTGCACACTTTCCGCATCGCTAAATCTTCAGTAAAAACGCGAAACACAGGAATAAACGACAATTTCAGTTCATTGGCAAACATCTTGATATTCAATCGACGGTCGGAGGCCAAACATTATCGAACCCGACGCACATTGTTGTCGGTTCTGCTGGTTGACGGCCGCCCAGAGCGTTGCTCGTTGTGAACCTCTTCCCGGCCCTCCTTAAAGGCCTTTAGCCACCTCGAAGCTTGTAAGTAGGACGGAGGAGAGTCCCCGTAAGCCTCAATAACCATGTTGTTAGTGTCCTCAAGAGAGTTTTTTCAGTTTATTACAAAACTTAGGAATCTCGTTACGTTTCTCGATCGTCGATTTCATTTTTTTCGTGAAACGGTCGGCGCGCAGAGGTTTACAGTAACTGACGCCCTACCGCTTTCACATGTTGGAGAGCACTAAGACCGGTTTCTCGGCAGAGCTTAGCGTCCCCAATATCTACTGCAAGTAGTTTGATCTCACTCCGACCAATAATAGCGGCGTGCGTAATTCATTTGCATTACTTTCGGAAAGAACCCTTTATTATCACATCAAGGAAACATCTATGGCAAATTAAATAGTTTTAGTGTACGGGATCCGACCATTAATTTGAGGAAAAAAAATTTTCTTCGATAATATTACTTAGGCATAAAGAAATAAAGTCAGAACAACAAAAAATTAACGTAATTTGTTCAACAATCAATAATTTTTCAGAGAATCTGAACCTATCAGAGGAATATTTTCTTTAAGGAAGCATAGGAAAAACTTTCAATAATATTTCAGAAAACAAACAGATGTTTCTGCAAATGTAAGACGGAGAGAATATTTTTAATGTTTGGTGAAAGCTAAAAAAAAGTTAATAACATGAAAAAAATGTCAACTTTTTAACAAACTTCGTTGGATAAATCTTGTTGTACCTTGTAACAGATACGTGAATACAAGTGAAATCAAAACCCGCGGCCGTGTTCAACTTTAAACGACGTGTTGTCGAAACCTTTGAAATCAAGGTCGGAAACTTTCTTGGATTAATAATGAACGCTTTGAAATGAAATCAAGTGCTCAGAACAGATCCGGCAATGATCAAGATGTTCGTGGACTGTGGACCGAACTGCCTCAACCGTGAAATATTTCTGGCACCATCGAAGATCAAATTTAATTCGTGCGAATTGTATTTTGGTTATCAATCCTCGGAAAATCTCATCAATAAGCCTGCTGATAATCTGTTTTCGTTTGTAAAATAATCCTTTTTGGAAGAAATACTTACGATTTTATCGAGGACGAGACTTGTTCACGTGACTCCCGTTAATGTTCGGATTCAAATTATACTAGGTAGATTACCATGGGAACTAATCTTTCATAAGATACGCCTGGTTAACCGACTTTCGCACGCTGAAATATTTCTTTGAACAAGTGCAGCGCGTTAAATTCAAATACAATTGACGTCACCTCCGCTAGGGGATACTCAACAGTTGAAATGGCGATGGATAATAATGGTTTTATCAATAATTTTCAAACAGTTTCTTTTGTTTACGCCAGGACGCGTCCAATGTAAATAAACAGCGTTACGAATGTTGCATTCTGTGTATCATTTCGCAATTTAAAGCAAAAGTCAACATTTAAATGAGTTCAGTAAAGAATATTATTATTATTATTATTAGAGAATTGTTCATCATGGACGAAGTTCGATATTGTTTTTGGTCAGTTTGAAATAGTTTGTAACAAAAGAATTTTTTTTAAACATATACGAACGATATTGATTTTACGCAAGTCGCGCCATTTCATACGGTGGCGAAAATATTAACTAAACTCCACAAATGTTCTTTGACGAAATGAAAACCTCGCCAAAGATTGCATTCGCGTTTTGCATTTGGATAACATTGGAACCAACGTTTGCGTCATTAGGAAAAAGGGGCTGAAATACGGGATAGATCGAGGAGGTCATTACTGCCGAATCTGCTTTATGTCTCCGTTAACATCCTTACTGAATTCCGTGCCCTGGACAGATTGGTATTTAACGATACGTATTCCACACCACTCGAATCCCTTTGTAAAGTTGATTGGCGAGAAACTAGGAAATTGGCACATCTCCCACCTAAGACCATATCACACGTGACAATTGTTCGTAAAACCTACATAAAAGAATGATTTTACTATGAAATTGTATAAGAATGTTTGGATTTCGTTGTAAGGGGACCATACTACATGTAACACAAGTGAATAGAGGTAAACTGTTCTTTCCTTTACGAGTTGATAGTATGACAACTAACAGCCAGAAACGAGCATTGTCCTGTAATGAGTGATTGTTACCAACAAAAGACCGCTGGTGCACGTACTGTAAACAAAGCAACAATTGGTGATAAAACTAAACAAATGTACAAGTTTTTTATGATACTCGCATGCAATAGAGACGCGATGGAAATGCCAAACCCTAAGTATTTGAAGAAGACCATTACATTTACAATGGTAATATTGTGCGATTAAGTTTACGACAGTATTTTGTGAAAGGCGTCTTAGGTGTTCCTCGTCGAACTTCCATCAACACGAGTGAAGGGACTTTTAGAGTCAGCCATGACAATGTAGAATAAATCCGAGAAGGAATAAATTTCCGCATAGGATTTTGTCGGATGAACTATTCGAACCCTTTTCGTATCACACTCATCTGTTCACGGAACTTGATTCCATACGATGAACAGAACATTCGCAAACGAAAATTTGAAAGTGCATATTGGAAAATTTCTCATCTTCACCATTTTTAATGTCTCCTCCTATCTAGTACTTAAAGAGCTTCATATTTCCGACACGTTTTTTCTTAGCATTTAGGGTTTGAAATTTCCGTCGCGTCATTATTCCGGCGCCATTTTATTTTATTTGTTTGGTGGTCCTGTCACCCATTGTGACTTTGTTAACGGAACGCGCAGCGGCGTTCTTTTGTTGTCCACATCCAATCAAACGGTCCTGACTGTTGGTATTCTTGCGACTCATTGTTGGGAAAAATAGTTTTCCACGGACTATTTCATGTTCAACTCAAGGAGTAAAATCTTCAAAAAAATTCAACTCACAAAATCTCACATCATTCCACGCGTCAAATCATGCTCTTACGGAAGTCTTAAGGAGAATCGGCCTGTGTGGAAGATGTACGCCAATTCCTTAGCGTTTCGCTGCATGGACGTTACATAGACGAGATTTTGCGCGACGCGAGTGAAACGAATCGTTAAATACATCTCTGCCAGGAATAAGAAACTTGAGCAAGGCTATAAAGAGATACATAAACCAGAATCGGGTGGAATAACCTCTCCCTCTCTTTCTCATATTTCGGTCCCTTTTTCCCTCTTCCCTAACCCTCCCGAATTACAACAATTTTTCATCCCCCCACCCCGAACTTCTTCTGCGAAACGTCCTTATACCTTTCCTAACCCCTTCTCCTATCCCTACCCCCGCGCCGCCCTTCCTCGTCCTTTTATCCCCTTTTTGGCCCTTCCATATATACATACCCTCCCACAGACCCTTATTCCAACCCTCTTAGCAGACCCTGCAACGTGACGCACAATTGAATGAGGGGCTGTCGCCACCGTCACGTGCGACCAATGGGAGCCAAGCATCTCTCCTTTCCCATCCCTCCATTTCTCACCCTTATTTCACCATCCCTTTCCCTTTTCAAGGGGACGATCATGTGGGTCGGGGTGAGGGAAAATTTGTTTACGGCTTCGTAGAGAAAAGGCGAAAGTGTCAAGAGAGACGGAAGAAATCATAGGTGAGATTAGAAAAGGAATTGCTTGCACTAAGACGTATGGCAAACGGCACAGTGCGGAGATTATTCTAAAGCCAAAATCACAACCCGCAAAGGATTCAAGTTCTAATGTGTGTTTCCATTTTTTTCTTGGCTATGAGAGCAGAAGGAAGACATGTTTGAGGTAAGAATTCGCGAGGGCATTTTTCATAAATTCAAATACAGATCGCTGCGCCGTACAGAGATTTCGTACACAGATTTCGCGTACCTACCGCTAGAGCTAGAAGCGTTTTCCGTATTTTAAACGCCTCCGAAAGGCATAACAAAAAGACAACGCATAATCATTCATTTTCCCATACATGCGTGGCATGATGACCACCGAAATTCATTGCCGATCGAGTGACGTATGTGGTTTTATGGTGTCGTGGATGCAAATAAAATGTGTGTGAGTTCGTGGCCGCAATTGTTAAACAAGAAGGCTCAACGTCGTAACGTGACAGCAAACGCGAGGAACGTCGGCCACGGACCAGCCGGTTTTCCAGTGGGCAAATGAAATCAATAAATATTATCGGCGGCCGTCGAATCATGGTTTTGGTGTCGTAAAAACTGTTTAATGTCCACAAATAGAATACTATGGGGAGTATCAAAAGTATCAACACTCTTGTGTCAGTAATTTGTGGAGAATATATGATTTTACCACCTGAACCTCTCTAGTTCTTCACCAGACATTTTAGCAACAGATGACTTTCAAAGTTCTGAAAGTCATACGCGTTATCATAAAAGTCTATCTTCTTACTTTTCCACTACTTTACTTCAGTAATAGACTTCTAAATTGTTCGATAGAAAAAATAATTCATCATTCGTTGATACTTTCGTCAGTCAACACGCGGCCTTGCCTATCGATGTAATTCGGCGATAAAAAATGTCGTCCCTATCGGCGTTAAACTCAAAAAATGTATATCTATATGTTTATATTATATATTTTACTTGGAAGCCGCAAAACACAGTAATCTAATCCGAAGGTCGGTTTGGTAGGTGATGGCAGAGCTCACCCAGTAAGTACCAAGCCCGACGGCGTGTGAAATTCACACATCAGGGTAGGGGGAGCCAGTTCCTTTCCCTGTGTCGGTTATGGTTTCCCCAGAAAGTTCTAGTACCCGAAAAACCACATTGCTTGGGTGGAGCTGCAGGTGACCAGGGTGCCTTACCCGGAAATTTTGCGAAAATGGACCACTTGAAAAGCAGACTTTGCAGGAAGACGCCGGATGGAACTTCGGCGAAACTGTTGTCGACTTCAAACAACAACGCGGTGAAAACCCGAATATGCAGAATTCTTCTAATAGTCGATTATTTCAGACGTTCAGCATATTCCAAATAAACTAAATTATTTTCATAAATTTCCATGTTAATTCGTTGTCATTTTTCTCCAATTGGCAATGAACTGCATTCCAATATCTGGTGAATAAATTATTTTTGAAAACGTATTATTTTCATTCTCTCCTATATGAAAGAAGAAGAAGGCTAAGCTAAACATTAAAATAGGAGGGGAAAAAATAGAACTGGTAGAACAGTTTACATGTCTCGGAAGTGTTTTGGACAATACGGTCAAAGTGGTAGGGACGTAAGTAGAAGAATTGCGCTAGGCAAGGAGGCTTTCTCAAGGAGGAGGGAGTTGATGACGGGGAAGTTGAGTAGGGAGGTTGAGAAAAGACTCGTAAAAACTCTGATATGGAGCGTAGCTATGTACGGGGTGGAAACGTGGACGCTGAAGCAGGAGGATAGACGTAGATTGGAAGCTTTTGAAATGTGGGTTTGGAGAAGGATGGAGAAGGTGAAATGGACTGAAAGGAAAACAAATGAGGAAGTACTAGAGATGGTGGGTGAGGAGAGGGGTTTGTTGAGAGAAATCCTATGGAGGCAGGAAAAATGGATGAAAGGCGTATTTATCGTCAATAGTGGGAATTTGAAGAAGGTAATAGAGGGGAGAATGTTGGGCAAGCGAGGAAAGGGCAGGAACAGGATAGAGATGTTGGATGGGAGGAAGGAAGTACACAGAGATGAAGAGGGACCTGATGTAGAGTAGGTTGCTGGACTGGGTTTTGTTTGGAGTTACAAAAATATTTATTCGATACTTGTGTCCATCCAAAAACCTACCTTAGCCGGTAGATTACCTAATAATAATAATAATATGATATTGATAGATAGGGCAATCATATGGCATACAGGGCATCGATTCAATCAGGGCAGTTTAAATTCATCCATAAGCGTCATTATGTTTAAGCAATGAACATAGTATATCAAACACGTTTATTCATAAAACAGTGGCAGAGAAATTATCGTATTACCACGCAATGATAGCATTGAGATTAGCTGCTCAAACAGAAAAATTGACTACATTTGATTCTTTTATCTACATGATGAAAGATTCCTCGATTAAACAGACTTGTGCAAACTTCGTTTCGGATGCTCATTAATTGGCGGTTTTGTTGAATTGTTTGCAAGGTGCATAATTTGCCATACCTCCCAAGTCACTTATTAGCCATTGAATCAATGGCTAATCTGTATGAACTGGAGACCAAATATGTGATTTCCAGGTTATTTAATAATGCATTAGAGTTTGAATATTCCTTTTCCCGTTAATAATTTATCGCCTATCTAAAAGATTTACTTGGTAAAATTGGAATATTATTAAAGAGTTTTTGGCACTTAATGGGTCACTCACTCAACGTCATCATTCCATTTCAGACTTTTATTCTGTTTCTTTTTTTACGAGTTAAATTCCTAGGGAATGTTATATTTTTCATACTATTAAGGCAGTGGGGAGTTCCAAATAAATAGAAAATTTACGACAAATATTGAATTAGGGGAGGGACAACTAAAACAAATAAAACATTTAACATATTTGGGAAATGTTTTGCCCAAGGGGTGAACAGAGAAGAGGAGTGTAAACCTCGTAATAACTACTACAAATATGTACAAATCCGTGTATGAATGTCACAGCGACTAAAATTAGTATGCAAGGACATGGCAGTGTGTGGAAAGTTCTTCAAACGCAGTTACTTTCACGGATTTAACTTTAAAGGATTTTTACAATGCTTTCTTCCAAAGAGAATGTTTAAAAAGGTATTTTCATGTCTATGCATTTATGAGTGCATGAAATACTGAATATTTCAATATTCTCCCAAATTCTCTTTTGTGGAACAAATAGGGAAAACACCAAAAAGCGATAAAACAGCATTAAGTAATATCCCTGTCGTAAACGAAGCATAACAGCATGAACATCACGTGAACTCTAGATTAAATACGAGATAAGATAGATGCCATCACAGAGAGATTCAAGTACTCGTTCTTTCCTCCCGTAGTCAAAACGAAAAAGAACCCATGCGAACCATAAACTTGCATATAGATACTTAAAGGTAACGTTTTAAAAATTTAATGATGAAATTCACCCAATTATTACATGATATATATAAAATAATATATTTGTACGTGCAGTCCGTGCTGCGTTGTGGATATATATATATATATATATATATATATATATATATATATAACCTACCCTATCTACCTTCCCCCATCTATTTAAAAAACGCCAACTCCCTCATCCTTTATCCTTTCCTCCTGGTGTTACACCCCTTGCCACACACCTTTTTTGGTGGCTCGCAGAGTATTTATGTAGATGTAGATATTTCTGCCACGTGTTCCGCATAAACGAGAAATGTAAAAGAATATCAAATATGGTGGCTTCGTGTTAAAGTTGAGAGTACGAGTATTTTACAATAGTGGCCTTTATAGTCTTCTGATTAAACCAAATTCACCTGTAATTTACTCACTGGTACAACCCAAAGGTATTTATTTCAATAAAAAATAGTAAAATTGGAGTGTAGTACCATTATTACCTCGCATTAGCCTAGATGGTAAAATTCTCGCCTAGTTATGAATTCAAGTCCGGGAAATTTTTTGCTCTGTAAAAAATAAAACTGTTAGATATTCTTTAGGCTCTCAGTTTCCCGTCTCTCATACGTACAAGTCGATTAACCATTCCTTTGAACACTAAACTGAGTGTAAACAAACTTTTGAACTCTACGTAATGCAGGAATGTAAATAGAACAACACCATTAATCACTATCAGAAAATTCCAATGTGAGAATTACATGGACCTACAAACTGACCTTTAACTTTGAGAAACTTGTCCAGAAACTTTCTGGGAAATTTCAGGAGTACAGAAAAACCGAATAGGATAAGACTTCCAACCAAAATGCTAGTTTCAGTTGAGTCTGTGAAAACTAGTTTCAGTGAAAAATTTATATCGGTCGAGTATCAAATCTTGTGTGCATGGAATCGAGGTGAGACGACAGGCCTTACGAGGAGGGAAGCGAATGAGGAAAGGTATGAATAGATGCACCCCTAAGGGATAAACCATTGACGAGGGATGCTAGTGAGGTGTTGGGGGTCGGAGTGGGAAAATGGGGAAAAGGGAGGGAAATAGGGTGTGGAAGATGAGAGGGAGAAAATAAATTATTCGTCTGAAAACACTCAGGACGCATGTGCACCCTAAGGAGATGGCTGGGAAGGGGAAAATGGTGGGGGGGGAGGCTGGAAATTATAAGAAAGGGTTTTATATTTAATACTTTTTCTTAAATCCCAGCACTCGCAGCCATTTGTCTTAATCTCCTTGCAAATCTCCACTCCGCGAAAGAGAGAAAAGAGGGCTTTTGTCTTCAAGGGTTTTCGCCTTCCCTCCTCCTCCATCTCACGCAGCTTACGGAATAGGAACACTTCCCCACCCCATCGGACCAAGAAGGACACGGAGAGTGTTTTTCTTCGACCGAGCTTGCTTAAGATTGCACACAAATATCGCGGGGGAATTTAAAAGCATCTCAAACACGAGGGCCGCGCATAAGACTTTTGAATTCTTCTTTCGTTCATTATTCTGATCAAATCGTGATCAACAGTATTGCACACCAGTGCTGCCAAACAGCGAACGGGAATTCAAAGAAGTTAAATTTAAAAGTTAACTCGGCGATGTCAACTGTAATTTATATATGTATATATTTTTAGCCTATGAGTTACAAGTTGAAGTTAAATAAAATTAGTTTAAATCTAGTCAGACTCAAGCTTTAAAGTTAACCATAAAGTTTTTTAAGTGGTAACATTTTTAAACCCAATTAAATATCTTAACACCGTTCTAAAGAGTCTCGGAAAATTTTAACTACGTCTATGGTAATGATTCTAAGTCAAACTAAATCTCAGTTTTAACATCTGAGTTAAAATCCATCTATGTTAAGTTAACAGCTAAGTTACCTACATCTCAATTTATCATCTTTTCATCGTAAGTTAAACTGCAAGCAAACATTTTTACTAAATTTCCGTTTAACCTTGATAGGTTAAGTAATACATCTTTTGTAGCCGAGTTAAATTTAAAGCTAAATATACGTACTATTAGATGGAATAAAAATTAACCATACGGCTAATAATCCTCACGTTAACTCAAAAAGCATATTTACCAAAATCGAAAACTCATAATAATTGTTTAATATGTATTTTCGCAGGTTTTTCTGCAGTTAACATCGAACAAATCGATTTTACGACAGAACTGAAAATCCTTCAAATCGCATTGACTGCCATAGGTGCAATACTGGATCCAAACTAATGAAACTTGGGTTACATATTTTTTAAACTTGGATGTTAAAATAAAAGATTAAATTTAAATTGCAATGCATAAACCGAATAAAATATCACTGATTATTCTACGTTGAGCATATTTAGTATTTTAAACCATGAAATACATTGCAGACTTAAAAAGGCGTTTCAATCAAGCGCCAAAAGAAAAATATGTGACCTTAATCCGCTGAACATTGATCCATTAAAATCTGACGGGTTCCTTCATTGTATGACTCATATATTTCCAAGAAGATTTCGACTTATTTAATGGAAGCTCGAGGCAAAGCATGCTTTTCCTCGAGGCAGGGCATTGGGGGAAATAGCATAGAAAGGACAGATAATAAAACTTCCAATGTAGGCATAAATCTCCCTTGAGAAATTATTCCGTGAAATTTGCGGAGAATCTGCGGTTATTCGATTTGAAAGTAGAGCCATCCTCAATCAAATGGAGATGGCCCGTTTGGAACTTTTGAGAATGGTTTTAGGAAGGAAGGCATTGGGACACAAAACTTTTGTAATTTTACAGCATATCCTTGCATTCATAGAACTGGGATGATTCGTTCCTTTATCGATAAAAGTTTTTTTCATGAATTGAATAATGCGATGTAAAATAGTTCTGCAAACCTATCTATTTGTTGATATATCTATGATAACATCAAAATTTATCAATGCATGCCAAGTGTCTAAGTATCGATCATTCACAGGAGTGTATTAGAAGTTTTAACACTCCCAAAAATAGGCAAAAATGTTTAAACCGCAGAGACATTAAAAAACTAAGAAAACTATTTTGATCACTAAATCGATGCATGGATACATTTTTGAGATTGAATGAATCCATCGAAAGCAGCACTTGAATTGGTTCAAATTGCGAGTTTCTAGGAGTGCAAACTTTAAAGAGAATTATATCAATAATTAATATTCAAGTTTTTCGTCGATTACGGCTAGGTTCGATACATGAATGGCATATTCGTCGCACAGGTAGTCGCATGGTCAAGTGAGTTAGATCAGTGGTGCCCAAAGTGAACGCTACCGCCCCCCTTGGGGTGGTGCTCTAGTCTATGGGGTCGAATAGAGGAAGTAGGCTGCAGAGGGGCGCCGGAGGGTCATGCCAATGTGACATTTGCGAAGGCTTGGTAACCTTCCTTTTGTCTCCGTTTTTACGCTTCGGTTTTAAAGTTGACATAGTTTCCCGCATCTGGAAGTAATTTAAACCATTTTTTTCCTCGCATTTTAAAGTAAGAACGGTTTGAAAAAGATTTCCAAATTTATTTAAGGGAAAATTTTGTTGGGGTTTAATCTTTTTAATTAACTTTGTTCGAACGCAGCAGGAATATTAAAAAGCAATGCGTAGAACTCGGTCGGGGTGCGTTTATTTGAATTCATATATTGTTTTAAGAACTTAATGATTTTGAGTTTTTGAAATGGACAATTAATTTATAAAGCAAATGCGTTTTTCAATACAGCCAAACCCATTTCGGTAAGATGAACATGAAGTAAAACTTTATACTCTTCCGATTGCTATTGTCAGTTTTGGATGCATGCATGTTGTGGGATGCATTTCTTTAACATTCCTTTTATACTGTGACTGCTAAGTTTTTTTCAAACGGACCAAGAACCATTTCGCAATCGCTCGCATGGACACCAATTACTTTTTGCGATGTTTTCAAAATACTGGTACAATTACTCCCGAAAGAGTGAAGTTCTTGATTAAATTTGATAGCTAAAACGTGTATAATTCCTCTAGATATCAAATAACACAAGGAAGACGGCAGATATGAACTTTTTCACTTTTTGATTAGAGTGCAGCGTTATTTTAAATAATTTATGCACGTGTAATCATTCTGAAATTTCTTTGTCGCCTTACAATCTCGAATCTAATAATTAACTTTCAAAGTTCTCTTGGAAATTAAAATAAATATAACTGACTGCCTTTACATCCATTTTCAACATTTTTCTCGTTCGCTTGTGAAATCGCAAAACAACGATTAGGAAGCATCGAAAGTTAGAATCAAATAAATTCAAGTCTAAAACTCTTAAAAAGATAATCGCGTTTAAATAGAGCAAAAAAACTTTGCAGATGACTGATAAGTCATTTTAACATGATGAATTGAGACGTTTGACGGAGTTCTTTGCTGCCCTTAATATATTTTAAGTTAATTGGTTGACTAAGTTGTAATTTTTTCCAAACTTATTATGTTTCAACTCCGTTTATTTTGTTGCGAATCTTAATTACTCTTACATGCATCTTTCCCTTTTGCCGTGCAATCATTTTGAATATTTTTCTTTTTTGTTTTAATTTTTGATAATTTTTGCGTCTAATCCAGCGTCAATATACTTATATCTCTGCTCCCAAGAGCTGCACTTGTATTTTACTATGCCCTCAGCAATTATCAACTGATTTAAGCGGACAAAATTCTCTAAACTGCGACAATCACGACGAAATCCAACATAATGTTTTCCCTGCTATGAAGACACTAATCTAATAAGTAATTCTGAACGAAAATAAAATTCAGTCTTAATGGCAACACAAGAAATTACATAAAAAAATCCATCATAATGTAAACAAGTAACGATGTAATACCAATGTTATTATTCAATCGATGGAAAAATAAATAGGATGTTAAAACTAATGATAATAACGCAAATATAAAAACATATATTATGCTGAAAAAACTATTGGTCGAATGGGATTGAACCGTCGACCTAGACGGCGTATGAGGGTAAAAACCTTTTGGAATATTTAAATGTAATTATCATGTAAAACTTTTGTCATTTACACCGAAAAAGTGGTATTTTTAATTGGGAGATATTAGATGGGATCTAACTACGGCTTTTCCGTACAATTGGACACCCACGAACCCAGTAATGAGTGGATTAGTTTTCTAATTACTTATGACACTTCTGAATCAAGTGAATGATATATGTACGTACTTCTAGGTGTAGTCATACTTACCCTAATCACCTCAATATTCAAATGGAATATCGCGCGTTGAAATAACACACTCGAAACGACCCCAACAACGACAAATACGATACTAAGGGCTATGTAATCGTAACTCGAGCGTTTCTCACATCGAGTTAAGTAAAGACAGACGCAGAATGTTTTTAAAATTGGATAGTTAATTGACTTGATTTTCGATTTTTGCGAGCGATTGGAGTGATGGACAACATTTTACACATTCGACACTAAAGCCGAAGCTGTCGACCCCTAAACAAAAAAAAGATAACTTCCGAGCAGAAGATAAAATTTAAACATCGGTAGTTATAGTAGTCGGATAATAATTATAACCCCGTTCCTTTATTGTTTAATTGAGAACCTTTTTAATAGATAAGTTTTAAAAAAGCGTATTGTGGGAATTCAGCGACGAAATTCTGAAGCAAAATCAATTTTTTTTCTGCAATGAATCACAGCGCAAAACATAATAATGGCGCATGACTGTATTGGTGAGATATTCTTCCTCTTCATCTGTATGATTTAGGTGCGTACTCTTCGGAACCTATCATAAAAAGCCGATAAAAAACCATTCGTCTCCATGTCCAAAATCGTAAAGAAAATAAGTGAGAAAAAAAACAAATTGCCAGGCAAAACTTAAAATATGGTAGATAGGACAAAAATAGGGATAAAAATCTCTTAGTACTGAACCGTCGATAAAACATTAAAAACAATAGACAGGCGCAAAATTTCCCAACCGCCACCCCGAAAAAACAAAATCACTACTCTCTATCGAATGAAAAAAAAATAATAAATGAAGCAAGGGAAAGAAAAATACGAACAACAGCAAAAAGGAAGGAGGAGTAGAGAAGACAAAATAGGGAAATATGAATAATTTCAAGCACGAGCGCATCTCCAAAATGGACGTTACTCCCACTCCCAGTCCCGACATCTTCCAACGAAGCATTGTGCGAAATGATTACGAATTTGCCACGCGCCAAATATTTCCTCGAAAATACTTTCGAGCAGAGGGGAAAGGAGTGAAAAGGGATACTCATTTGTTTTTCATCGACCGCCAATCACCGTTCGGGTATAAGCGAACCTGACCTAAGCTTAAAGCGAGATAGTAAAAATCCCATTATTAATTCTCTAAAATCATCGATAACTGGGTTATCCAACGGAAACATCCCGATCTCACGATGTGTGTGTGTGTGTGTATCGGCATATATATCTTGCACCAAAGTCTCACGGATGTGAATAATAATTCAAACGAAGGAACGAATCGACCTTTACCAAAAAACTGTAACTTTTTTCGATGTTCAAATAACACATCGAAAAAATGCTACAGACGCATTTATCGTGCATAATGGTTACTATAAAAAAAACCATAAACACAGTAATCAACCCGAAGGTCGGTTTAGTAGGTGATGGTAGAGCTCACCCGACGGCTTGTGAATATTCACACATCAGGGTAGGGGAGCCAGTTCCTTTCCCTGTGCCGATTATCGTTTCCCAGGAAGATCTGGTACCCAAAAAATTACATAGCTTGGCATAGCTGCAGCGCCTTACCCGGGAATCGGACCCGGGACCCTCCGGTCAGTAATCCAGCGCTGTACCCCCTGGACTACCGCGACCAACATTATCTACTATATAAAGAGTGGGTCGAGCCGGCATCAGCTGCCCCAGCTGTGGACAAGAGTGGAGTGCACGGTGTCGCCCGCAGTACTGCAATGTGGAAGGCAACGGGAAACCACCTCATTATGCTCCCTCGAAAATGCAGCCTTTTATTCAAATGTGACATGATGGCTTTCCTCCCGGTAAAATATCCCGGAGGTTAAATAGACACCCAATCGGATCTCCGGGTGGGGACTACAGGGATGGGACCATCAACGTGGATAAATGCAGAATAGAGATATAAAACGTAAGGTTATTTGGGGTGTTCGGGAAATTATGAAATGCAAAGATGGATATGGATAGGTTGTCGAAGGACATCTTGGGATTGAGCGAAATTAAGTGACTCCTGGAGCGACGGCTAGAGGGTGATATACTCGGGAGACCACCAGAAAATTGCAGGAGTAGGCATCATACTCACGAAGAAATGAGTAAGGAAAATAATATCGAGCCGGCAATACAATGAAAGAATGAAAAGATATGGATGATAAAGTTAAGAGGCAGAACCTACGGATACAGTGATAGTACAGGTGTATATGCCGACGTCCAGCCATTCAGATGAGGATATACTCGTAGAGGAAATATACGAACTGGGAGAGGTTATAGGAACAGTAAAAGGGAAGGAAAACCTCATTGTAATGGAAGATAAGAACGCTTTGGTCGGCGAGGGGCGAGAGGGAAGTAGCGTGGGATACTTCGGACTAGGACAACGAGACGCCCCGGGGGAGAGATTGATTGAATTCTGCAACGTGAAAAACATGGTAGTGGCAAATACGATGTCCGATTCCCATTCGAAAAGAAGAGACACACGGAAGATGCCTGGAGACAAAGGAAGATATTAAAAAGACTACATCCTTGTTAGGAGGAGATACAAGAACCAAGTTAAGAAGTGTAAAAGCTATCCGGGGGTAGATATAAATAGCAATCACAACCTGATGATCATAGACAGCAGACTGCGATACAAGAAGATGAAGAAAGAGAAACAACAACCCAGATGGAACACAAAAACACATGTGTATAGGATGAGAGAATTGACATTAAATACAGTGGAAGGTTTCAATAAACTAATCCTAGGATTGAAATACTGATGATATATAAATATATACATATATATTACATATATATATATATATACATATTATTATTTATTATTAGGTAATCTACCGGTTAAGGTAGGTTTTTGGATGGACACAACTATCAAATAAATATTTTGTAACTCCAAACAAAACCCAATCCAGCAACCTAAACTACATCAGGTCCCTCTTCATCTCTGTGTACTTCTTTCCTCCCTTCATCCGATCCAACATCCCTATCCTGTTCCTACCCTTTCCTCGCTTGCCCAACATTCTCCCCTCTATTACCTTCTTCAACATTCCACTACCGCTCAATACGCCTTTCATCCATTTTTCTTGCCTCCATAGGATTTCTCTCAACAAACCCCTCTCCTCACCCACCATCTCCAGTACTTCCTCATTTGTTTTCCTTTCGGTCCATTTCACCTTCTCCATCCTTCTCCACACCCACATTTCAAAAGCCTCCAATTTACGTCTATCCTCCTGCTTCAGTGACCACGTTTCCGCACCATACATAGCTACGCTCCATATCAGAGTTTTTACGAGTCTTGTCTTAACATCTCTACTCAACGTCCCCGTCATCAACTCCCTCCTCCTTGAGAAAGCCTCCTTGCCTAGCGCAATTCTTCTCCTTACGTCCCTACTACTTTGACCGTATTGGTCCAAAACACTTCCGAGATATGTAAACTGTTCTACCTGCTCTACTTTTTCCCCGCCTATTATAATATTTAGCTTAGCCTTTTTCTTTCTGGAAAATCGCATAACCTTTGTTTTATTAATATTGATTCTCATCCCATATTTATCGAACTGACCCTCCAATTCACTCAGCAATGCTTGCAACCCCTTGGCTGACTGAGCAACTAATGCTTGGTCATCAGCAAACCTAACCGATTTTACGAATTCCCCTCCGACTTTCATTCCTACCTCCAGTTCTTCCCATGCCTCTTTAATCATTTCCTCTACATATACGTTGAACAGTACCGGTGACAATGGGATACCCTGCCTTACACCTCTTCCTAACACTGCCCATCCGGACTCTCCGTTCCCCACTCGCACCTGAGCAGTCTGAGACATGTACAGGTTGCGGATCAGTCTCCTGTCCCTCCAATCCATTGCTATTTTCTGCAATACACGCATTAATTTTTCCCAATTCACTCTATCAAACGCTTTTTCGAAATCTACAGAACAGGCAAAAACGTCCTGGTTGTATTCTATATTCCTCTCGACTAGTGATCTCATTACTGCAATGGCATCACGCGTACCTCTTCCCTTCCTAAACCCAAACTGATCATCCCCTAAGTAATCATTTGCCTTACTCTCTATCCTTTTGTTGATGATCCTGAGAATAACTTTAGCTGGGTGAGGTATCAAACTTATTGTTCTGTAATCCGCACATGATCTAGCCTTTGCCTTTTTTGGAATAGGAACTAAAACCGATCTCACAAAATGGAATTTTGTGAGATCGGTTTTTCTACAGGAATGTTGTCCACCCCCACGGCCTTATTTGCTTTCATCTCCTTTAGTGCCCTTTCTATTTCATCGTCGAGTATGCCTGGACCTAAGCTATCTTCTTCTACCTCAAGTTCCTTTTCTGTGTCTAACCTTGTCGGCCTAAGTTCTTTACGATACAGTGTTTCTATAAATTCCTTCCATCTCTCTTGGATTTTTCCTGGTTCAACTATTATCTTACCCCACTTATCTTTCACTGTTAGCACAGATCTTGCCTTCTTACTTCCCGATAATAACTTAACCTTGCTGTATAGAGCACCAATTTCACCCTTCTTCTGTAAATTTTCCATATCCTCGCATTGCGTTTTCCACCATTCTTCTTTTGCTTTATTTGTGGCCCTTCTCAATTTATTGTTTAACTCTTTGTACTTCATTTTGCCTAACTCTGTGTTTACATTTTTCCATCTTCTCCTCTCATCCATCTTTGTAATCATTTCATCCGTTACCCATGGTTTCCTTATCCTTTTCCCGTTAACGGTTTCTATAGTGTCTTTAGCGGCTTCCAATATCCCTTTCTTGATACATTCCCATTTTTCTTCGATAGTACTCAGTTCTTTCTCGTCACCCATTATTTTCTCTACAGCCTGCTGATACTCCTTCCTCGTTAATCCATTTACTGCTTCTAAATTCCATTTCCTAACCCGCCGCCCTTGCCTTATCTTCTTGAAACGAACATTACATTTCATAACAACTAAATTGTGGTCAGAGTCCGCATCCGCTCCTGGGAAACTGTGCGAATTTATCACACTGTTCCTAAACCTGTGCCTAACCATAATATAATCTAACTGATACCTTTCTGAGTCACCTGGCATTTTCCATGTATACCTACGCCTTTTGTGGTGTCTAAACCATGTGTTGGTGATGACTAACCCCTGTCTCCTGCAGAATTCAATTGCTTTCTCAGAATTGCTTCTCAATTGCTCCTGCAGAATTCAATTGCTGATTGATGTATATACATACATATACTTTTCTGTGTTTGTTATGACTATATATATATATATATATATATCGATGATGTTGAAGTACTCACGAGAGCAAGATAACATTTGGACGGCACAACAGAATAAAATAAATAACACGTAAAAGAACTCTCACATTGTAGATTGTTATCTATTTTTCTTCTGTGTTTTATTGTGCCGTCCAAATGTTATTTATATATGTACACGAAGAACATTGATTAAAGTCACATAAAAAACTAATATACAGTAAAACATGAGAATAAAAGAAGTAAGAAAAGATACGCGCAACAATTCTTTTGGAGACCTAAAGAATTTTCTCTCTCGGGATAAGGTCAAACCGACGCGATACATACATTTTTCATTGAACATTTCTCCCTTCTCCGTTTGATCAACCAGACTTCCTATCGGTACATCTCCGCAGGTGTTCATGGCTTGTTTTTACCCATGTTACGTCAGGCTTTGACGGTGACACACTCGCTTCATTACCCCTGTTTGGTCAACCGTGAACTAAATGCGATCGGTGGTCATCCCAGGACACAGAGAGATGCCTACTTCACGCGTCGAACTTTCGCCGATGGATACGCAAGGCGTTCCGTGCGTTTTCTGTGTTTGCGACTGGTCGTGTCGCTCCAACCCTGTAATCGGTCAGGCGTACGCACAATTGGTCGCATGTCATCGCAGTGAAGATATTTATTTTTCGGGAGGGGGGATGGGGAAAAGAGGGAGAATGAAAACAAATGAGACTGCGTGGACCAAATGGCAGTACGCTCTGACCTTTGGGAACTGACAAGAGAATTGATATCGTGCAACAGAATTGGAAATGGAGATTAAACATCCATTTCAACAATACCCGCGAAAAAGAATACTAGAGGTTCGTACAGATGGATGCTGAAAGTTCGACAATCGTTGCATTTGCTGACTGTGCAATTTATCATTAGTAGTCAAATTATTTACGTTATAAATTTCAGCTCTTCGACTTTTAGCCTAGAAGGCAGTTTTAGTGAATTCAAAGTTGTAATTAGGTTTTATTTTTTTGGCTTTATTCTTTGCATTACTCTTCAATAATCCTTTCAACAATTCAACCGTTGCATCTCACGTAACTTTATGTGATTGGCCGCATCAATGGCAAGCAACAAAAAGCATTGTCCAACCCCACCGCACTTCACAACAATTCGCGTCCAATTTCGTGCCATAGGCTCACCTCTACCAACATTTCTTAAACTATCCATCCTGATATTTTTGCCTTGTTACTAAAGACTAAAGCTGCTGACCACCAGAGTTTCTCTTAAAGTAACACCGATAAATCGTAACCCTACTCATCAGCGTTTTTATATATTTGTGCGCCGCCTACTTCGAAGATATTTATATATATACATATACTATATTTATTCACAGGGAAAGGAACTGGCCCCCCTACCCTGATGTGTGGATATTCACACGCTGTCGGGCTTGGTACACGGGTGAGCTCTACCATCACCTACTAAACCGACTTTCGGGTTGATTACTGTGTTTTTATATATTTATTCCCTCGTCCGAATCATAAATACTTTTTTCTCCAATTTCCGAACCCCCCTTCCATCAGGCTTAAAATATACCCGTGTGCTTTCTGTTTGATAGATTCGTAGTTGATGAACGATATAATTTACGTCGTAAAACTAGCGACATAATTTGCTTGATTGAATGTTTCATCATTATTTTTAAAGATATTCCGTGCGGTCCGCAATATGTTCAGCAACGACGTAACTAGGATAGTATGGACATCATAAATAAATATATATATATATATATATATCGTATATATGGGGTCGCCGTGGTCTAGTGGGTAGAGCGTTGGACTACTGACCGGAGGGTCCCGGGTTCGATTCCCGGGCAAGGCACTTTGGGCACCTGCAGCTCCTCCCAAGCTAGTTTATTTTTCGGGTACCAGATCATCTTGGGAAACCATAACCGGCACAGGGAAAGGAACTGAATGAACCCTGATGTGTGGATATTCACACGCCGTCGGGCTTGGTACATGGGTGTGGTGATGGGTGAGGATATATTAGGTAATCTACCGGTTAAGGTAGGTTTTTGGATGGAAACAACTATCAAATAAATATTTTGTAACTCCAAACAAAACCCAATCCAGCAACCTAAACTACATCAGGTCCCTCTTCATCTCTGTGTACCTCCTTCTTCCCCTCATCCCATCCAACATCCCTATCCTGTGCCTACCCTTTCCTCGCTTGCCCAACATTCTCCCCTACATTACCTTCTTCAACATTCCACTACCGCTCAATACGCCTTTCATCCATTTTTCTTGCCTCCATTGTACAATATTAATATAAAATAAATAGTTTTCATATTTCTAGGTTACTGAAGTAAAACTACTACCATTCAAGAACAAAATAATGTATAGATAAACCAGTTGGGAGATAACTCGTACGTATCGCCTTGTTATTCCGAACAATACTCGTTTCGTTTTGCTACTGGTTTCAGTGCTAAAAGACATCATCAAGTGTGCTCACGGGTTGAGACATTAAAAGGAGAAGCCTTCATAAAATATCATTTTATCACTTCTAATATCCGACATATTTACCAGAATAATAAAGGTGGTAGGACAAAAAGCGCGTCTTCAAGGTGACATGCCACCATTATTTGATAAATACGGAAGGGTGAGCAAAACATGACCTCTCCGAGGAATATTAAAAAGCAATGCGTAGAACTCGGTCGGGGTGCGTTTATTTGAATTCATATATTGTTTTAAGAACTTAATGATTTTGAGTTTTTGAAATGGACAATTAATTTATAAAGCAAATGCGTTTTTCAATACAGCCAAACCCATTTCGGTAAGATGAACATGAAGTAAAACTTTATACTCTTCCGATTGCTATTGTCAGTTTTGGATGCATGCATGTTGTGGGATGAATTTCTTTAACATTCCTTTTATACTGTGACTGCTAAGTTTTTTTCAAACGGACCAAGAACCATTTCGCAATCGCTCGCATGGGCACCAATTACTTTTTGCGATGTTTTCAAAATACTGGTACAATTACTCTCGAAAGAGTGAATTTCTTGATTAAATTTGATAGTTAAAACGTGTATAATTCCTCTAGATATCAAATAACATAAGGAAGACGGCAGATATGAACTTTTTCACTTTTTGAGGATATATATATATATAAACCATAAACACAGTAATCAACCCGAAGGTTTAGTAGGTGATGGCAGAGCTCACCCATGTACCAAGCCCGACGGCGTGTGAATATCCACACATCAGGGTAGGGGGGCCAGTTCCTTTCCCTGTGCCGGTTATGGTTTCCCAGGATGATCTGGTACCCGAAAAATGTATATATATATATATATATATATATACATAATTTTATATTTATATACTTATTATTTAATATATATAATAAAAAATATATATAATATATATTTTTTATTTATATATATATTATTTTGTTTATATATATATATATATATATATATATGTACAAACACTCGCAATCTGACACATATAGAATATCGATTCATCAAAAACGTCTGATCATCGAAAATAAATACATGGAAATCATTGAAACATTTAGGCCCTAAATTACTGGAAAATAACGAAGCATCAAAGCCTTCATATCGAATGTGCAGTATCGATATCGGTATCGATTCAACCGTCGTAAATATCGAACAATGAATAGTAAAGTAGAAAATACCGATTCGATAGATTTAAAAATCGAATATTAAAAACCATGTATTCTTCGGACCCATCGTATCACCAAAATCATTCCCTCTATCGAATAATTTAAAACGACCTAACTATCGAATACATTGACTCACCATTGATCACAAATATGACCAAAACAACTGAATCATAAAAATCCACTGAAGAGTGGAAATATCGTCTTCGACAAAATTCAAGAAAAATAATTTCGTCCAAAGCTTCATTAACTGGGTGGAAACCCAACGTCCATTTCGTAATTAAACTGATCCGGTTCAATCAATTAACCCGCCCATATCAAGGCAGTGCCGACGTGAGCTCACCTCAGACAATCCGCCCGCTCTCTTCCACTTAATGTAGTTTTACAGCGCAGCAATGTAGGGTCTGCTCTAAGAACGTAACCCGGTTGCTGGAGAGAATAAAAGCGAGGCATAGGATCCGTATGAGAGCGCTCTCGGGAAAGATGGAGACAAGTTAAAAGGAAGAGAAAATGAAAAGAGACTTAGCCCATGTCCTTCCTTCTGCATTTACGTCGACGAAAAATTGCAAAAAAAAACATCCGCGCCAAATCCGATTTTCCGAAATGGGGACAACCTGCGGATGGGAAACCAATTTTATTCCTTTCCTTCCCTCCTGCCTACTCGTCAGCCAAAAACTGCCACCGACACTCACACTTTCCCCCGATACAATTCATTCCCCCTTCTATCCTGACAACGGCTCTCTCTCTCTCTCCAATGTTGGAAGACGAAAACCTTTCTTTCTTTTCACATCTCATTCGTTTTTCATCACCCTGTCATGTCATCTTTTTTCTATTAATCGCAAGAATCAGACGTTTCGCCGGTCCCCCGTCCTGTCTCCGTAGCCTAGAGAAGAAAAGGAATGCATACACAGAGTCGCTGGAATAATTGTGATAAAAATTTAAATCGTAAATTTCACATTTGAAAGGAAACTATAAAAAATAACTCAACATATAAACAGCGAAGATAATTGGTAAAATAAAAGACGCCAATTTGGGGACGTGGTAGCGTAGAGGGAAGAGCGATTCACTACTGACCGGAGGGTTCTGGTTCGATTTCGAGTGAGGTCTTCAGGCATCAACCTTCGGCTTCAATACTGTGGAACAATAATTTTTACGAAACCGACCTTGTTGTTACCATGTGGATAATCTCAATAAAAAATGAAATCACAAGTGTTTTGCAAAGTTCACCAAATATTATCATGGCCGTTCCAAGTGTATCAATTTTAAAAAACCCCTGTCTGGGATTTTTTTCGTCATTTTTGCCTAGACAAAAAATTCTACGAATGTTTCAGGAGAAATCTAAAACCATAATTAAACTTTTTTCTTATCAACCATATGCTTAAGTTCTTCGGAAAAGGACCAATCAGAGAGCAGTACCTGGACGGGACCACCTATATAAGGGCGGCCAAAATCCGAGTCCCTTATCTTCGACCTGAAGACGCCGGATGCAACTTCGGCGAAACTGTTGTCGGCTTCAAACAACAACGCGGTGAAAACCCGAATATGCAGAATTCTTCAAGCCACCGCCGCGAAAATCTACGCAGCCATATACGCAGTCAAATACTTAAGCCCTTTTTCGTGTTTTAAATCCAAACATTAAATGGATAATAAGGAGTCCCAGTTGCTTCCAGTATGTTCGGTTTCCCAGGAAGAAACAAGATTTCTGATACCCGAAATGTCAAAGGGCACAGATGAATTTGGAGAGACCCAGTTTCCATAGGTATCGAGGCAGGGTCCTCTAGTCAATAGACAAACACTGTACTTTTATGATTAGTATTATTCTGCCGGTTAAGGGTCTGTTTTTGATGTGTCCCAGGACTATTCGACTATATACGACAGGAACGAACCCAAAAGTGGTAGGACTGATTTTCTCTGGCGCGAACGGAGCGGTGGAGGGGGGTCTGCCTGGTCAGGTAAGGTGGAGGGGGCTCTTAGCAACAGACCGACACCAACCTCAGTCGCCTACGGGCTGTCGTTGAGTGAGGACACCGTTTGTAGTGAAGCAAGTTTTTTGTCCGCGTCGAAAAACAAAATGAATCTGAATTTAGAGCAACGTTATTCCGTGAAGTTTTGCGCGAAACTCGGGAAGACGGCAACTGAGACCCTCGATATGATCAAGCAGGCTCATGGGGACACTGCCTTAAGCCGTTCCACAGTGGAATAAGTTGTTTTAAGAGGGTAGGGAGATCGTTGAAGACGACCATCGCTCCGGACGGCCGTCGACGGCAAGAACCGACACGAATGTGGACAGAGTGAGGACACTGCTGAACACAGACCGACGCTTAACCAGTGAAGAAATTGCAGACCAGTTGGGTCTGTGTGCATCCAACGTCCAACGCATTATTTCACAGGATTTGGCCATGCGCAAGGTGTGCGCCAAAATGGTGCCGAAAATTCGTGCCATGGCGCGTTCGTCGTCAGACAGCTCCTGGCCAAATACGGCGTTGCCACGTTGCCGCACCCGCCCTATTCTCCCGATCTGGCACCACCGGACTTCTTCTTCTTCTCACCTGATGAAAATACAGCTCAATGGACGACGTTTTGACTCGATAAAGGCCGTTCAAGAGGCTTCGACGAGGGTCATCGACGGCATCCCCAAAGAAAATTTCCAGCGGGCGTACGGGGAATGGGAGCAACGTTATACTAAGTGTGTAGCAGCTCAAGGAGCATACTTTGAAGATTATTAAGTCGATGTAGGTATATGGTCAATAAAATTCTTGTAAAAAAATCAGTCCTACCACTTTTGGGTGCCACCCTGTATGTGCACTACTCTAATTCTAAGCCCTAACTAACACGAAAGAAAATATCGTAAAACATCCCATGCCACATACTACAATAACTCATTCTTTAGCACTGCAAACTAACTCCCTCGATTCCATCCAAAACTCTTATTCATTTCCTTCCGCTATCTCACTTTTCCCGCATTCTCCAATCTATGTGTCACCGTCTTCATCAACCCAGTGCCTCTCTTCCAATATCTCTTGGAGCCATTTGTTCTGTCTTCCTCGAATTTCTCCCAACAACTTTATCCCTATTCCCCCACCATGCTCAGAACGCCACCGTTTGTTTTCCCAGCATTCAATTTTATTTTCCCCGTTCTTATCCACACTCTCACATTTCCTCCAATCTACGATGCTCTTTGCTAATAATATTTAACAAAAAATAATATTCTCTGCCATTATTTAATGAATACATCAATTCGCTTACTGTTTATTGTTTTAAATTTGCAGTTGAAGTTTAGTTCACCTGTGACTAATGCCGATTTCTCATGCAAAATTCTATTAATCCTAGCGTGTTTGTCATGGCACATGATATGAATTGCATTCTGTCTATTAACCGGTCATCTTTCAAATCTCACAATATTACGCGGTGAAAAATAGGGCCCCCAGTGGTTATCTGCGTCGACTCAGCCCTAATTCCCCAACATTCAACGAAATAAAAATAATGTTCGGTTCGATTTCTTACTGATCTACTAAAAAACTATCTATAATATAATCAATGGAAATTACAAAAGAAAAGTTTTTGGTAATGGAGATTGGTAAAACACCACAGTTTCTTTACCGGTCGGCCAACTACGATGTGATCTTTGCGATCAATAAAATAGCACAGGCATTGCATAGAAGAGGCTAATTTACGAAATATTTCGAGGAACATGTACAGGTATTCTAAAGCATTTATTTTATTAAACGATATAATAAATACCTCTATTAATACCGGAATAATGCAGTAAGTACCGGTATTCATTTAGTAATTGGGTGTCATAATGGTGTTGGTTCCATAATGATAATTATAGTATACGTACATTACGCACATTAATATAGGAAGGCAGGACAAATGGATTTAGAATGCACTGAGAGAGGTAATAGGATGAGATACAGATGGGAGAGAATCCTGATTAAGCGAGGTAAAGGGAGGAAATGGGAATAGGAATTTTGAAAGGAAAAAAAAGGAGGTGGAAAGTACATAAAGACCGAGTAACTCTAATAAGCACATTTTTGCCAAATCGGTCGATCAAACCCGGTAGACCAACGCTAATAATAATAACTCATTGGTGAAATTGTTACAGATGGTAAATGTTCCGAACATTCTTATTGATCAGCGGACATATGACGGGGAAGGTTCATCTCAAAATGGACACCTTCGTGGACAGAAAAATCATAACGTGTGTCGATAAAATGATTACGAACCAAAAAACGTATATCATGATTCATATATCATTATTCATAACGTGCATATGATTAATAATAGATCTTTTCAATCATAATATTGTTTAGAAGCTCTCCAATCTACGTAATTTTCACTACTGAGTCCGTCATTCCCTAATAGCTAATCGCAAAGACCATTCCATTACCTATTTATCTTAGTTCCAGCTTTCACTTGCTCTGTAATTATTCACGTCCTCTGTTAAATTCAATTATGGTCTTGATTAAGCTGTCGTGCCTAAGGATGTGACCAATCAGTTTTCGTATTGTTCTTGTAAGTGCCCTTAATTGACTTCTCCCTGCACCCACTCACTTTTCGAAGTATTCTTTTAAATTTTCTCATATCTATCCACTTTACACGAATCCATTCCTCAAAGTACACCAACGCCTTTACGCATTATACCGAGGATTCCTGATGCTCATTTTTTTCTTCATTCATACATAATAATTCCACGTTCGTACTTTGCAAATGATGAAGTTTTTCTCGACAAGAAGGCAACCTTTTCATTTATTGAAGCCTCAAGTCGATCAAAATCGCATTAAAAATTTCCTTTCACCTCCTTTTTGTGATTTTCTCTCGTGGGAAGTCACTGGTATAACGTGTTGTGAACGAATTTTGGAAAAAAATATTTTTTTTCATTTCTTCGAAGATATTAGCAACTTTTCGTCATGTGTTTATTGCATGCACTAAGATTTCGGAGCCTACATACAGCATTTCGCTCAACGACAGCAGTGATCAGATTATACGAACATCATCGAACTCAGCGATTACATAACTTTGAATTCGGAATTTGGTACCCCAAGCGAGTATCATTCGAGGGTGCTGGTAATGATGAAATAATATTCACAGGTATTCGTCATCAATCGCGTCGGAACTGGAATAAAGTCGATTTAATCGCATTTCTGGTTTCCGACGAGCGCAGAAATGCAAACGCACGCCACGTTTAGAGAAGCGAATGGAACCGAAACGCACATAATTGGGAAAAAAAAACCTGAAAAAATGGTAATTTAAGATTTCAGAAGGAATCTCCTTCTTATTGATGTACTTGATGAATAAGGTCAAACAAAACACACCAGCATAGAATTATGTGTATCTGTCCGCATGAAATTTGATGACCTTCTGCAATTACAACATAGCCCGATTATCGGACATTCCCGTCAATCAGGGCGGTCGTCATTATTCCAAAGCGACAAGAATAATAAGATCTCTCACGACAGGTTGTTGCATTGAATTAGGTACCAGTTCATGTTGAATTCTGATCAGCTGCGATGGACGTTTTATCGACTTAACGACACGGGAAAAGGCACGGGAAGTATGACAACTGTACTCCCTATCTTCAGTTCATTTCAACGTGATTGTAAATGGTAAGTGAGGCACGGAAAGGGCTGGAGGCAGGAATGAAAGGATGTGGAAAATCCACGTAATCCAGTTAGGCGTGCGATTGATTGATGCTTTAATTAACAAGTCAGCCAAAGGGTTACGATCATTGTCGAGGGCATCAGAAAACCTATGTCATAGTCAATGGATGATAATCGATTAAAATAAAAATCATATAAGTGAATTGAAAAACAGGGTGGATATGCAAAATGTTTAAAATGCAGTTCAAAAACTGGAGCATTTTAACTACCTTACGAAACTTGGAAACCTAGTGCAAGGCGAAGTAGTTTCCACAAAGCGGTCTGAATTGATGACAGGGTGTAGGAAAATTAAGTAAAGATTAGTGAAAACCTGGTTTTTCAATAGAACATTATAATGGTACAAGTTCTTGCTATGGACTTTCAAATCGCCTGAATTACAGAGTGAAGAGGTAAATGTTGTCACACAAGTGTACACGCGTAAATGTTGCAATTCTCTTTTAAATATTAAATTTCAAGCAAACTGCAGTGTTACTTTATGTATTAAATTATATTGTATTCCTCTATATAATATTTTAAATAATATTTTTTTGTGAAATTCACACGTCAGTGTAGGGGTGCCAGATCCTTTCCCCACCTATGGTTTCCCAGGAAGTTCTGGTACCTCAAAAATCTCACAGCATGGGTGAAACCGAGATTGCCCAGAGGTATACCCAAGAATCGAATCTGGACCATTCTGTAAAGTATCTCAGGGCTATACTCACTGGACCACCACCATTATTTTTAACACAGTGAAAAATCCCAAGGAGGAAACACTAAACGTGACTGAAGTTTATGCAGACACTCCTTGCTTTTCTTTACCATGGTAAGATAGAAGTGCCTAAGCTACGCTGCCTTCCATGCCCGGTACCGGCTCAATCAATATTTAGCATCACAAAAAAAAACAAAATAAATTTCCGTGCATAAAACTTGTGACAAAGTGACTCTCATTAGACGAAGTGGCACTAATAAAAAAATTAATAAAAATGAATATGAAATTCGCCACTAGGTATCTCATTAACTATCGAGCAAAACATGATTTTATGCATGCATTTTCGCATTTCGCACGCAGAAACACCGATATCATATATTAAACGAAGGCAATATTAGATATTCCGTCCAAACCGCAGTTGATAACCAGTTTGAGATTAATGCGTCAGAGAAAGGAGAGAGTATAACGTTAAAAATGAAAGAGAATGATGACAGCGATCTTCTTCTCTTTAATTTCGAAAGCTTCCTGCCTGTTTCTGACAGTCGCGTTAATTCATTTGGAACAAACAAGAAATCAGCGACCAGTTTAATTAAAGTTTCTGTCACAACGAGTATCTGATATAATGTCACTGTAAAGAGTACAGGTAACTAATGCCATATTTATGATGCTGCGGCTCACACCAACGTGGCAGTTGATCACTCATTAAAAAACGTAACCGACTAGGAAAAACCATTAAAAAATATCGCCAAGTGGAGAATTAAACAAAAAATGAGTTTTAAGAGAGGTTTGGTGTACCTTACATCTCCTATCTGCGAAAATTTAAACGGAATGAGACTAATCAATGCTAATATATCGGCAAAAGCCATTCAATAAGGTTACGCAAAGGCGTTATTTTTTAATGGGAAAAAACCGTTATCTTTCAATTCATCAACTGTTTAAAATTCAAGTTATTATTCTTCTTTTTATTCTGTTACATGAATTTACACGTACATCACTGCATGTATCTGTGATTAGGACACCTGATAAGTAACATTTATATAATATTTATAATCTCTGATGATTGGATTCATCACCGCCAAAACAAGCAATGGATATTATTCATCTATTGCAGTTTTAATGCTCGATATTCTAGATAATACTAGATATCCTCTGTATAATCCAATGGATTGATTTCTTTGTTTGAATAACAAAGAAATGTACATTGAAAGTTCAATTGCAAACATGAGAGCAGAGAATCTTTCAAAACCTTTGCAAGGAGGTCAACATAAAAGGGTGAAAATATATATTTCTTGCTTTTTTGGGTAAATAGCAAACCTTTTTTTTGGGTAATTTGGTGAGTAATATTTAACTTGTAAAGACGAAACTAACCTAGCCAACACGGCGATTAACTATATCTCTTTCGCACAAATCTAACCGTGCCTAATTGGCATTTTTTATGGAAACTACTTGAAAAATTTTAGCCAAATCTAAAACACAACCAGTACGCAAAAAGTTCACTTTAAAAACCTAATATTTTGCGCTATTTGCATATCTTTTACGCCTCTATGCCCTCTCTCTGTCGTGACGTGTATGCAAATACAGGTATGCAATCGAGATCTATCGCGACGTGACTGTAAATATGCACTCGTGATCTACGTCCGCGAGATTGGATTGACGGGAAAGTAGAAGCTAAGTACAAATAGGTACCATTTGCATCGCCGTCAAAAGGTTGCCTGCCCTTTGCATTCAAATGAATTCCGAACGCAATACCCAGCGACGATCGAAGTGGGTGGGCGAATCATTCAGAATGGAGGTGACCTCGTGGCCAAACCGTCGCCAACAACGCTCCGATGGGCGAAAGAACACATTTCAACCGTGTTCAGGCGGCATCTAGATGTGCCCGACGAGGAAGGACGACTTTTAATGAAACTTCCCCGTAGCTGCCCGTTCAGCCTCACTGAATCACGGTTAAGCATTCGTATATATCCGCAAATAGGCCTCTCCATTCCGCCGTCTGGTCCGCTACCCTTCTACTTTCCTCCACGATCGACTGCAAGTGCGTCAATTTTCATCACCTTCTTGGCCTCCTCGTTTAGAGTCCGCCCATCTATCCTTCATATCAACACGCACTAAGCACCCTTGTCAGTTTTTTTCCGCCGAAGAATTCTAATCAAGTGTAGGTCTGTGCCTTTAATATTTTTATTTCCTTTCTTTTCAACGTGACTCTTCCCTCCCCCCCCCCCCCAGAACGTTCGCAAATCTCCCTCATTCATCTCCAAAAATCACATATCTCTTTCATTTGATATGATCTGTTCCTTTATTATTTACCACGCATTTCCAATAAAAGATAAAATTCAAGTTACATAAATATAGGTATTAACTTAAATTCCAACTGCGGAGAATGCCGCTACAGTGATGACGCAGCGGTGACTTTTAACGGAGTCATCCGCTAATGCGGATTACAATTCAACAATTTTCGAGACGTAAAAATTTTAAAGTATAAGAGGACGCCTCGGGCCTAAAGCACTCAGCCGGACATTAAGTGATTCGGGTTCGAATCCCGGTCAAGGCGCATGATTTTTACACTTTGAGAACCGTTTTATTGCAATGCGTATCAACTGAAAACGTATTCATTTCGTCAAACAAACCACAAATTTCAAAATCTAAATGAATTATATGACAACAGTATGGAGACTTGGCTAAGCTGGATATGCTCCTCTGTCAATCAAATCTCCCTCATTCATCTCCAAAAATCACATTTCTCTTTCATTTGATATGATCTGTTCCTTTATTATTTACCATGCATTTTCAAGAAAAGATTAAATTCAAGTTACATATATAACGCGTAAAGTAAAAGAGTAAAAGTAAAAGAGTAAAAGTAAAATTAAAAGAGGCATTTTCATTGGAGCTAGCATATATGTATATTCAGAAAACGATATAAACTTAAATTTCTGCATGGGATTGCGTCTTAACGTCCTCGCGTTGGTATGCTGGGTATGGTGAAGTAGCAGACTGTAAAAAAAAAAGGATTCTTCAGATGCATGTTTCCACATAATGTTGCCTTCCACCCATGAACATATCCATCGCATACCCCTTTCAACCCCTACTGCCATAGACGAAGGGGTGTTACATTTGACACCAAAGAAAGCTTTTTCCCTCGAAAAAAAATAGTTCAAAAGATAGCATAGAGAGGAAACTCATCCAAATGTCAGAAGTGTACTGGTAGAAGTGAGTTTTTGGTGGATATAGGAAATATTAACCAGTACATTTATCAATTTAGCCTAAAATCACTAAAAATCTCTAAAAACAGAACTGCACGTTGAAATAAACCACTTTAAGACTGCGAAAACCTTCACCACCGCTGTTCATTCCATCCAATATGTCTCTTCTTTGCCTTCCTCTACCTCGCTTGTTGAAAATTCACTCTACCGCAGTTTTCAACCTCCTCTACCTCCCTCTTTCCACCTCCCATTTATTTATTTGCCTTCTTCGAATGCCTCCTGTGTCTCTTCTCCAAGAATTTCCAAGTTTTTCTCTTTTTTTTCCATTCCTACCCGCACCCAGGTTGCCAAAAGCGTCCCAATAAGAGCTTACCCTCTTGGTTCTTAGGTTTCCGCGGCGTTTATCAGCAAAATTCCTCTCAACTTTTCGGATCTCCACATACTCGCGGAGCTACGATAGTCCGAATGATAGCAAAACAAAGGGCGAAGAATAAAAAACAGTTTCAACTTTCCGCCGTCGCGGAACACTCCCGGAGAGAACCCGCCCACGACATTCTTTTTGGCGCATAAAACATAATCGCTAAAGGGAAAATATACCAACCCAAGCTAACTCAGGATGGAATGGAATGGAACGCCCAAAAGGATGAATAGAGAAGACGGATACCCTGTCAATAGTTCTTGGAGGATAGTCCTTCGAGAAGGAACCAATCAGAAAGCAGCTAGCTCGCCATACACCCTGCATTAAGGAGGCCAAAACTTCCTTGGAATCACTCTTTCTTTCCAACCACGAAGAGGAACTTGCTCCTAAGACGGGGATTTCGGGTAGTTATTGTTGTACGCAATATGCTATTGTCACTGCTGTTCTTCAGTACCTGTCACGATTGTGGAATAAAAAGACATTTAAAACTGAATTTAACTGCAATCTATGTCAACAACTTCGGCCTGAAGACGCTGGTTGGAATACCATCAAAACTGTTGTCAACAGCATCAACTTAAGCGGTGAAGACACGAAAAATGGATAGACATTCTAGCTTATCCTCTTGATTTACTCAACCATCAAGTAAATCTTGAAGACAAACAAAATATGCCCTACATGTACTTTCCACGAGTCCTTTGTTTAAATCCATTCCAAAGACCTTTGACATCTACCCTTATGGAAAAAGTAGGTAACAATACACTTACCAAGTCACGCCAGTCTGTTGCTGGGTTTCAGAAGTCGTATGCTGGAATAAGGACCGATAACAGCTGTCTTCCTTCCAAGTGTTACGGTGTGCAGAATACTTCACGCTTCGTCTATGGGCTGGGGATTTCCTCTCCAGCACTGCAGATCGCTTTCCCGTTCTCTTTAAACACATCGCTGAAAGACCATCCCTGTAAAACAGAAGAACTTCAGAGCTACTTCCAACCCTTCTCGCACTCACGTGGCCATGTTTTTGTCGAATCGGAATCCCCTATACCTTGACGAACATTCGCCCGTACCTGAGCAGTGTCGGCTAGTTAGGGGCCAATTGCATTTCTCATGCGTTATTCTATCGCCAGTTAAGCACCGGGTCCGTCCTGACTGGCTCTGTACCCTCCAAGGATACGCTTAGTAAAATCGCATTCGACGGCCGCCACTTCTTTTCAAATGTGCCCGACAACTCAATGCATGCTAGAATTCATAGCACCGAGTGTCCCATCAAACTCAAAGTGCCGCGCCGCCTTGGTTCCTGCCCGCTCTTTTCTGAATTCAGCTCCATTTGACACTCAACTGCATGGGTTAGAGTCGAGAAAAGTAAGGATTTTTGACCAAGCCACGAGCAAAATGTTTGCTTCACATGTTGAAGAAAACTTTGTTGAAGGGTATCCTGGTATTCATCGCTATTTAGTAAATATTTGGGTGTTTTATTATTATTTGGTAGTCCAGCGTTTTAGGTAGGTTTTCGATGGACACATATTACACAACGATAAACTTCTTTCCCCCTCCCAACGAAACACAACCTCTAACCCCACACTACAACAACCCCTTATTTAATACGGAACACTTTCTTTTTCCCTTCATTCAGTTCAACACTCTTATCCTTCCTCTCCCCTATCTCGCTTGTCCAATATTCTATCCTCCTTTCACAACTTTCACAATCCCTAAACCAACTCAAAATGCTATACCCTCCACTTTTCCTGCCGCTTTAGTTTTTCTTCGAAAATCTTTCGTCTGTTTTCCTTTCCTATTCCACCTTCGCCATTTTTCTCCACACTGACATCTCAGAAGCCTTCAATCAAAGCCATCATCTTGCTTCCGCAATTTTCGAACCTTAAAAAACCTTGGTACACATCTTCAATTGTATCCTAACATGCTTCCTTAACTGCAATGACATGTATTAGTTCCTTTTTGTGGAGCCTGAACCTTTAAGTCAGCCTTTGCCTGACGCAATTATTCTTCAGATATCCATATTACTTCGGCCATTATGGTCCAAAACCTGTCCGAGATGGGTAAACGGTCCAACTTCTCTAGTTTTCACCCTCTTTTTTTAAATTTAAATGAACATCCCTCATTATCGAAAGCATCAAAACCTTAGTTGTTCAACTAAATCCTCAAACTAAACTTATCACGTACATTTTCTAACGGATGCTGTACAGTTGGGCCAACAAAAAAATTAATGACTAGCTATACACTAATTATCACAGGAAAGAAGTGAGAAATTGGATTAGTGAAATATATTTTACTGAAGGTTTGCCAAGCTATTAGTTTTTTATTACTTTAAGAGTTTCTGGGAGTTCCTGCTGCATATTTTCAGTATTAGTGAATAAACTCGGCCTTCATCCCACTTAACAGAGAAATTGCGAGGAGTTCAGTTAAGCGTCACTGTTGATAAGAGTTTCTTCCTCGCGTCTATCTCATTACGAAGAACGAAACTTTGAGTTTATCTGCACATACTATCCTTGCGCAGTAGGAAATCCTGAACAAATTGTGTAGTAAAAAGATAGCGAAACTTTAAACGGAAGAGGTTGAAGAATGCATACTAAATGGATGGTGTCAGAGATGGTTCCGGAAGGTGGTTCTGCGTAGATTTGACGAAAGATATTGAAAATGTCACTGAACTTGAAGGGATTGCATTCTGGTTGATACCCTTGCAGAGATGATTGAATAAAGAGGAGAGGACCAACGAGTTGGAAGATGATGGCCGGTATCAAGGTGGAAGGAACATTTTAATGAATTAAAACGTTGGTAGATGAGCTAGAAACTCAGGCACGGTGAGAATCTTCGTCTAGACCTGCCCCAATGCCAGGACAAAATCATTCATACGTCCAGACCAGATGTTTTAATTTCTCGATAAATTCAATCCTTAATAAACATTCTGAGACACTATAAAATCAGATAATGACAGATTTTAGCTTAAGAACTCAGCCCATACTTGAGCCGAACTCAAATTAATCCATATTTTACGATGAAATATCTACCAAACCCAGCAAATGGTTAATAATCTACCTTCTCATACCATAACCAATAGAAACACACCCGCATTTGAAAGAAATTGTGAACCCACGGTGGAATAGCGTTATAAAGTTACTATTCGAGATGGATTTTGGTCTATATTATTGTTGTCAATTATCTATTATTATTAGGTAATCTACCGGTTAAGGTAGGTTTTTAGACCTACCTTTTTTCCACCATTCTTCTTTTGCTTTATTTGTGGCCCTTCTCAATTTATTGTTTAACTCTTTGTACTTCATTTTGCCTAACTCTGTGTTTACATTTATATATATATATATATATATATATATATATATATATATATATATATATATATATATATATATATATTTATTATTATTGTTAGGTAATCTACCGTTTAAGGTAGATTTTTGGATGGACACAACTATCAAATAAACATTTTGTGACTCCCCACCTAGCAAACTAATCTATATCAGGTCCCTCTTCATCTCGGTGTACTTCTTTCCTCCCTTCATCCCGTCCAACATCCCTATCCTGTTCCTGCCCTTTCCTCGTTTGCCCAACATCCTCCCCTCTATTACCTTCTTCAACACCCACTACCGCTCAATACACCTTTCATCCATTTTTCCTGCCTCCATAGGATTTCTCTCAACAAACCCCTCTCCTCACCCCCCTTCTCCAGTACTTCCTCATTTATTTTCCTTTCGGTCCATTTCACCTTCTCCATTCTTCTCTCCACCCTCATTTCAAAAGCCTCCAACCTACGTCTATCCTCCTGCTTCAGTGACCACGTTTCCGCGCCGTACATAGCTACGCTCCATATCAGAGTTTTTACGATTCTTGTCTTAACATCACTACCCAACGTCCCCGAGTTGATGACGGGGACGTTGAGTAGGGATGTTAAGACAAGACTCGTAAAAAATCTGATACGGAGCGTAGCTATGTGCGGCGAGGAAATGTGGTCACTGAAGCAAATCAATTTGCACTACTTATTCGGCGGTTTTTCAAATCTTGGTCAGAGATGTCATTTTAATAATACGATCCACCGTCGTACGCAATTGAAGAACTTCAGACTCATTCTCGTTTGCAATTGGGCAATTTGCAAATTTCAACTCAAGATGCGGTCATTAAGTACTCACTGTGGTCATGTCTCACTGTCTCAGTACTCACTGTAGTCCGCATGACGGCATGCTCAAAACGCCTGAAAAACCTCACATAAGCCAAAATCTACAACAGTATTTTCCACTGGATATTGAATTGAAAAAAATAACATCCTTTACGCCATATCGTTTATGATGCATTCATGCATCAGAATTCGCCACGGGGAATTTTATCCAGAGCAATATTAAAAAAAACCTACTTCTCGGATGTAGAGGAAGGGGAAGAAGGAGCGCGCATTGCCTCGTGAGCTTTAAGACAATAGCCATTCAACCGACGAATGCCCGAGGGCACGACTCGCTCCCTCCAAACACACATGAATTGTAGGGACGCAGTGCGCTACTGTTGATTGCGCATTGAGTCGCAATGCAACCGCGACTGAGGACAACCGTCCATGACCCCAAGGGGCGATGGGGGCCAAAATATGTATCCAAAGGTTTGATTTCTTGGGCATAGGAAACGTCGGTCAAAAAAATATCCCCACTCTTTGCCATTGACGTATTTCGGTGTGAGAGTCTGCGAAAGACTACGTGAATAGCAATGGTGAGGGATGAAAGGTTCAGGTTAATTGTAAAAAAGTACAAGATATTTATCAAGAAGGGGTGGTATTATAGGTAATTTAAAACTTTGCATCATCTTTAGCGAAGTCTTTCAACACTATTTTGCGATATCATCATTACGAAAATAGGTACCTAATAGAATTCTGGGAAAATAATTCGAGATATCCAAAAATCCACGGACACGGAGGGGTACGAGAGGTATTTAAGATGATAACAAAATGGAGAGCATTTCTAAAAACATTTAAGAGATTAATTTGTTACATTAAACAATATGTTACGCATTAACTTTCTCCCAATGTTGGCTAAGAAAGGCATTCCTGGACTCCTGTGATAGAAATACTGGTATAGATAAATACTGCAATCAGTGGCATATTTCAGGTGAATTGATTTCTGACTACGCTTATTAAATATGCAGCAATATGGAGTTAGCCAGCTTTTCTCCTAACGTTTAGGTTTTATCAATCACTACCATCTATTTACAATAGGAACGATCATGATCCAAAAAATGATGTGGTGCATTTACCAAGAAAAACTGCCATGAATAGTTGTTGGTATATTAGTGGCCATATACGAGTACTAATGCACATGGCGTGAAATTTGCATATGTCATATGCGATTAGGGTATTAAAGCATAAAATATGAAGATAAACATAAGTGAACTGGCTTCTAAATGTCCCTTTACGGGCCTAATTACTCCAAGTGCAGGTAATGCAGAAATATAATTTCGACCCTATAGAGTGTTATCAGAGTTACATGTTTGAGAATTATGTGCTAATTAGTGATTAATGAGAATGTTTCCCATAAAATGCATTTATACAGTGTTTAGTATTTGCGGAAGAATTTAGACAAGCAGAAGTGTTAGTTAAGGCCATGCAATCGCAGTCTTAAAGATGACAATTTGTTGAATGATAAATATGTAAAGTGATTTTTATGTGCATGTATAAAAAACAACGAAATTATAAAAAACATATTGTATTGGTTGTATTTTGGGTAAAGAATTGTGGTATTTTGGGTGCTCGGACAAAGACAGACTATATATCCCTACATTTCTTCGAATACGCTAACCAGATACGATCTGACACCCTACATTACACTGTAAATGAAATTCGAAGGAAAAATATGTGATCACTAACGAGCTTATTTTTTCCGTATTTTTCGTGTCATTTTGTCAACATATGCAGGAAAACACCCGAATAAATGTCTGTATTGAAAAATTAAAGAGAGTAAAACGTGCACCAAAAGCAATTGGCTCTAAGCGTCAAACAAAAAAAAATTGTCTGTCATTGAAACAGTATACACTAAATGAGAATTTGGCGGGAAATTCGGGTCGACAAATGATTCCACGGTTTGCCACTCATAGCAACGTTATGGTCAACACTTTTGGCGACGATGGTTCACAGAAAACATATGGAATACTTGCATAAAAAAGTCGATGTAACTTACGGGGTCGCCTCGGAGGAAAAATTTCCTCTTGGTTACCGTTGATATGAATTTCAGATTTGCTTATCAGCAAAGCTAATGATATTCCTTGTCAGAACTACCACCAAGTTTTAGTAAATTGAACTAACTATTTAAGAGACTAGACCCATAATTATTCCACGACCACCATATAAAAAAAAAAGACTGGCAAGACTAAATCATTAGTAGCGAAAACCTCGTGGCATAATGAGGCCGTTCTTCTTACGGGAAAAAAAAAGTTTCCGACCCTGTGGCTGTCGCCCTCGGTAAACCGACGGTATTTTTAGCCGCCCACTTCACCATCCGCCCCATCTTGAATCCCTTCTTCCCCTCTCAACTCCTTTTCCTCATGCATGGAAATCTCTAATTACCCAAGGGATAGCAGGTCGGGGTCAGAATTTCCAAGGTTACAAACTGCAGAGTGACCCACGCGAGTTTATTCTTGTAACTCGTTGAAAGGAAACCACAGTTAAATTTCCTCCGCTCCCAATTTTGTGTTTCAGCGACTGTACGCAGTGGACAGAATACCTAAGTACTTAATTTTACACACGAAACCATAAATTAAGACCCCTCGGCACTTATACCTGACCTCAATTCGAATAGCGCAAACTTTAAGCCTAAAAACCTCTTTCTGACAATTTAATGAAAGCATCTCCAAATATACAAGTAACCCTTTTGCATTTGGAGTTTTAATAACCACGTACAAGGTAACCCAAAAGTTACTATTTGGGTTTGTGGCAGGCGGTAATTACACTCCAAACTACTATTCACACAAAATACTAGCGCGGTCGCACGTGTTATTCCTATACCTTATGACTCGAATGAAAAATGACCTCTTAAATTTATCTTATCAACACTGAATATCTATAATCTAGGTAACATGATCTCTCTTACCGTAGTACGATGAAGCTAAGTGTACATTGTCAGCATAATCACTTAAGAAAATTCCTTCCAATAAATATAAGAGATCCAATCTGCAATCGAAACTGCGCTACATGATGACAGTGATTCCCAACCTAGCTCCGCTAATAATTATACTATCAAGAGCATCTTGAAGATGCATCGATTGCCTACATTAGCAGCATATTCTAAACATGCCATGACTAGCGAAAGGTATTTTCTCTTTAACCTTATCATTACATTCCTCCAATATTGTTTAAATTTTAAATTGTATATAATGAATATATATATATATATATATATGTGTGTGTGTATAATCCTCAAAATGGCGCTCTCCGGCGACGCACAAACACACAAACACTAAGATAATAAATATTACACACACATAAACATAAAAAAAGGACACTTACAGTAGAGATTTACGTTTCGACGGCACGGCCGTCGTCATCAGAAATATATATATATATATATATATATATATATATATATATATATATATATATATATATATATATATATATATATATAACTTAGACAGTAACACACAGCACCAGAACACATAAAAAGAACACTCACAATAATATCTTGATAATTTCGACGGACTCGAACTCCGTCTTCTTCGGAAGATAAGATATGACTCTATATATTAGGTAAACTACCGGTTAGGGTAGGTTTTTGGATGGACACAACTATCAAATAAATATTTTGTAACTCCAAACAAAACCCAATCCAGCAACCTAAACTACATCAGGTCCCTCTTCATCTCTATGTACTTCTTTCCACCCTTCATCCCATCCAACATCCCTATCCTGTTCCTACCCTTACCTCGCTTGCCCAACATTCTCCCCTCTATTACCTTCTTCAGCATTCCACTACCGCTCAATACGCCTTTCATCCATTTTTCCTCCCTCCATAGGATTTCTCTCAACAAACCCCTCTCCTTACCCACCATCTCTAGTACTTCCTCATTTGTTTTCCTTTCGGTCCATTTCACCTTCTCCATCCTTCTCCACACCCACATTTCAAAAGCCTCCAATCTACGTCTATCCTCCTGCTTCAGTGCCCACGTTTCCGCGCCGTACATAGCTACATATCAGAGTTTTTACGAGTCTTGTCTTAACATCCCTACTCAACGTCCCCGTCATCAACTCCCTCCTCCTTGAGAAAGCCTCCTTGTCTAGCGCAATTCTTCTCCTTACGTCCCTACCACTTTGACCGTATTGGACCAAAACACTTCCGAATTATGTAAACTGCTATACCTGCTCTATTTTTTCCCCGCCTATTTTAATATTTAGCTTAGCCTTTTTCTTTCTGGAAAAACGCATAACCTTTGTTTTATTAATATTGATTCTCATCCCATATTTATCGCACTGAACCTCCAATTCACTCAGCAATGCTTGCAACCCCTTGGCTGACTGAGCAACTAATGCTTGGTCATCAGCAAACCTAACCGATTTTACGAATTCCCCTCCGACTTTCAATTCTACCTCCAGTTCTTCCCATGCCTCTTTAATAATTTCCTCTACATATACGTTGAACAGCACCGGTGACAATGGGCAACCCTGCCTTACACCTCTTCCTAACACTGCCCATCCGGACTCTCCGTTTCCTACTCGCACCTGAGCAGTCTGAGACATGTACAGGTTGCGGATCAGTCTCCTGTCCCTACAATCCATTCCTATTTTCTGCAATACACGCATTCATTTTTCCCAATTCACTCTGTCAAACGCTTTTTCGAAATCTACAAAACAGGCAAAAACGTCCTGGTTGTATTCTATATTCCTCTCGATTAGTGATCTCATTACTGCAATGGCATCACGCGTACCTCTTCCTTTCCTAAACCCAAACTGATCATCCCCTAAGTAATCATTTGCCTTACTCGCTATCCTTTTGTTGATGATCCTGAGAATAACTTTTGCTGGGTGAGATATCAAACTTATTGTTCTGTAATCCGCACATGATCTAGCCTTTGCCTTTTTTGGAATAGGAACTAACACCGATCTCACAAAATCTTCCGGCCAGATTCCTTCCTCATGGATGCTACGAATCAGTCCATATAGAGTCTTCTTCCCACATTTTCCTAAACATTCCAACAGTTCTACAGGAATGTTGTCCACCCTCACGGCCTTATTTGCTTTCATCTCCTTTAATGCCCTTTCTATTTCATCGTCGAGTATGCCTGGACCTAAGCTATCTTCTTCTACGTCATGTTCCTTTTCTATGTCTAACCTTTTCGGCCTATGTTCTTTACCATACAGTGTTTCTATATATTCCTTCCATCTCTCTTGGATTTTTCCTGTATATATATTAGTTCCTGTATATAGTTTTCCTTGGATATATATACCTGTATATATTAACCGCGCTTTCTTCTTTGGTTTTCCCGCCTTTGTTTATTTAAACGAATATGGATATTGCTGGACATTTCTTCAGCATAAAATGTTTTAGCAATAGCGACGTTTAAAGAAAATGGAAATCTAACATTTCATTCCTCAATTTTCGCCTCTATGAAAAAGTATAAAAGCATTCTGACATTGCCCCAGGAAACAAAGTGAAGGGTAGACTAGCACAGGGTTAAATAGACACTCTTGTGTCCTTCAAAGGACACACTTCTTGAGACTTCTTCAACAACATTTTGTTCACAAAAATAAAAGAACGACGAATCTCAATGTCTTCGTAAAGCTGTGGAATGAGCAATTTTTGACAGAAAATGTATTCATTTTCATCACATTTAAGTTTGCAAATTGGCATTTATATTCGAACTTATAAAATGTGTAAATCTCATTGGATAAGAGTTATTTAAAATTAAGTTTCTCTTTTGATTATTTTTAAATTCATTTTTTTGAAGATTTAATAGTTGAAGTTAAATTAAGTTAATTATACCCGTGCATAGGATATTTCTAACGCAATCCACTGACTCTCCGCTCCACGCCTCCTACGAGAAGTACGTGAAAGTACGAATATTGAGAAACTACCTTGGAAAATACTTCAAAGTTAAAAGAACACTCGCTAAAAATGATTCATTGCATTACTTCTGCATATTGCTTAAATTAATAAAACGCGACATACCAAGACCAGCGTTCTATCCGACTTTAGTGTGTTACATGCCTAACCTACCTCCTATTTTTAATCAAAATATTGGTTTCTAAAGACTGTTTAATGTTTGCAGATTTTGCATGAGGAACAAAATGTGGTACATAAAAGACGGGATGTTCACAGTTATTTTGTCCCCATCCATATGTACTGTGATGCTACCCCATGGCAATCCTCGTGTTTCCCACGATGTAAAAATTAAAAGAAATTTGACGCTGTCTTAATGTCTGTCACAAACTCTATGGCATTGATACAAGAATGCAAGCCTCTGAATATTGACCATTTAGCTCGACTATATTCTCTAACCAAAGAAAATGGTGTTATCTTCATTGATCAAGATCTATCTTACATATCCCCATAGGCCAAATAGAATCGGTCAGATTCAGCGACTTAACGTTACGTTCCATTCAAAATTATCCAGTCGATCATCCATCCAGGACCGTCCTGCCTCCCTATGCCACCACCCTTTGACCGTCTATTCGACAGCGTCCAGTCGGGAAGGTTGGTATAGTATGGACAGAGGGATTGACCTGGTAGGACAGTCGGTCGAGTTTAATTAACGCAGGAGGAGCGAACCAACCACATACAGACACGCCTCAAGTGCGAGATCAGGGCACTCATCGTCAGACTCGAACTAGAGACAGGCTATGATCCATCTTCACAATCAAGTTCAGTCTATATATCAATTGCGTTGGGTGTACCGGGATTCAAACCTGGAAACTCTGCTTAGAAAGTAGTACAACAGCCACCGAGACTATCGATCCACCCCAATTTAATTGAGATTTTTTATCACAGGTATTCGTTGTTAAATTTACAATGAGAATAATTAACGCATTAACATGAAATTAAACATTTATACAACGGACGGCCAAATCCAAATATCTCTTATTGTTTTAATGTTACAGAATCAAATGAACAGACGAATGTTACTTGCATCTAAGTCGGAGCATTGCTTCTTTTTCGTCCACGTTAAGAGGTCATCTGCCTCCATTTTCAAATCGATACGCACAAAATGTTGCAAATGTTGCCGACGATTGAATTGGATCGACATCAAGGCATCCGCGACAATAAACAACCAAAAATTCCGGGCGCTTGTATCTCATCCATACAATTGCGACCCTCCCATTTACACCACAGGCGTAATCGATCCATTGACACACTTGCGGGGACCAAAAAATAACAATTCATCACATGATGGCGAGAATACCAGAAAGCGTCAACCATTCACGGACTCTTTATTGATTTTAGAGTAATGCAGTACTGAAATATCATCGGGGTATATTCAGCAAACTTGTCAAGGGAGAGATCCCCTGGCTATGCGAAGAAATATTTTTCCTCATGTTCCGTTGAATTTAATTAAATTAATTGTCAATTTCCCTTTTCTCAATTAAGACACCCGCAATGTGAACGACAGGTTTCAGGGATGGGTAGTCATTTGAACTCTTTTAAACGCACATTTCGATTGATGATCACTGCTGCTTTGAACAATGAGTTACTAAATACCTGTACATATCTACGAACGAGCTGTAAAACACTGATGAACATACAGTTAGGAAAATTCATATTATGACGCATAGGAACAGCCTATAGAACATTAATTGGGAAGTTTCCAAACACAAGAAATGGCTCGTACCTGCTACTTTCCACATTGTGCAAAATAAATTTGAAAAAAAAAGTACAAATTGGTTCAACTAAAGAACATTTTAGGATATTAAAAAAAAGAAATGACAGTTTTTGTTATAATTATTACATGCATGCCAAAAAATTATGAACATGGAATAAACAACGGGTTAAAATAAGAGCGATAGACACCGTCGCAGATATTTTCCAGTACTCGTTCTTTGCCACACGATATAAAATAATAAAATCGAACCTAATCGCTCGTATATTATAATAATTATTGAAAATCTATCAGTAGAGATATATTTTGAAAGGACAGCCTATAAAATGGCACAAGCATACTTTTCCTTGCCTCAACTAACAAAACACAACCTGACATCTGGCAATACAATTAACAGTTCTTCAAATTTTCATATTTCCTTCCCCATTCATTCCCTTCAATATGCCTATCCTATTTCTTCCCTTACTCTTTTGTCTAACGTTCTCCCCTCTATCACATTCTTCAACATCCCATTGCCAATCAAAATGATCTGCACCAATCTCCCCTGCCTCCTTTGGATTTCTCCCAAATTACCCTTCATCTACATCTACATAAATACCCTGAATACCCTGCGAGCCACAAAAAAGGTGTGTGGCAGGGCGTGTAGCACCATGAGGGAAAGGTGAGGGTTGAGGGGGTTGGAGGTTAGGTGAGGAAAGATGGGGGGGAGCCTTTTCGAAAAAAAAATGTATAAAAACATACATATACACATTTCTATACATATCCTCGCGAAGTCCCAAACTTGTACGTAAATACTTATTGTAATGAACTAAGTCCTGGGGAATTTCGACTACAAACATTCTGGTCCCTTATCGTTCTTGGAAAAAATGACATTTTAAAACCTGTCAGTCTTGCAGTCTATCTCTCTAATCTTATGTTCGTGATCCCTTCGACCGTAATACATTGGGGTTCGTATTATATCCTTGATGTCATCGGAAAAGGGCCCATCTTCAAATGTTTTTAATAAGTTTAATCTATATTGTAAACGCCGCTGTGTAAGAGAATCCCAACCTAAATAACCCTTCTCCTCCACCATCATGCTTGGTGCTCCATCATTTGTTTGCCTTTCTGCATTTCCCCTTTTTCTTCCTTCTGCACACTCACTTTATATAAGCCACCAATCTACGCCTATTATCCTACTTTAATGGCTATGCTTCCGCGCCGTACAAATCCACGCTCCATGTCAAAGTTTTGAAGAGCCTTTTCTTAATATCCTTACTCAGCGTCCTTATCATCAATTCCCTAGAAGTGTATATTGTGGCTGTGAGCAGTTTTCGTCATTGCTAACTACTGAATCCACAGCATGTGATTCTCTCCATTCAGAAATTCTTAAAGGCATATTTGCCAAATAGGATTGAGCATACTTTCAGCTTAGATCATATTTCATAATATTCAAAGAAAATACATTAAAATAATTCGCGTGATGAAAATCGGGTATTCTAAAGTCTCCTTCTTCATGGCATTGACCCTTAGGGCTGTTCTGACGGAATCGGTGGCATGTGTTCCCGGCAGGGTCACCCATGCCAGATAGATCGAAGGGCAGGAGTCAGACGAAATGCAGTCCGGTAGCAGAAAAGACGTCTGTTGTTCAATTAAGCGGCTGCAAAACCTCCTGACCACATAGGGGAGGAGGCCGTTCGAGTGATGGTGTAACATTAAAATCTCTATCGAGGAAGGCAGCGGGAAAACACCTCATATTATCCCAAGATACTAAGGTCTGACAATAAAATGAACATGTTCCATAGCAAATGCAGAACTCAGGCCTAGCAGAAGTGTGTTGTGCCCAGCATCGGAGAGGAAAGGTTTACGCGGACATGAACTCACGAAATTCTTGTAAAGCGAAAATGTCAAAAACAAAACGGAAGAATACCGAAGTAGTTAGAAGAGAGACTTTGATTGTTAGGACGATATTAAGGAAAGGAAAATAAAGAAAGAAGTAAGAGATGCCGAGAAGAAATTTTGCTGTTTTAGGGCTGTGCAAGGCGAGATGGAAAGATAGTGAGGATTACCGGAGTGATAGCTATATAATAATGAAAAGTGGAGGGAATAGAGCCGGAGTATGAATACTTAGGGGAAATACTTTTGTGATGATATAAGGAAACAGGCGAAAGAAAATATGGCAGAGAGGTTTTGGTAGTGAGACTACGGTGTAGGAACAATAAATCACCGTAGGGAGAGAGCAACGGAGTTCTGCAGGAGAAAGGAACCTAACCTTAAGGTTGACATTAAGGAACCTAATCATAACGAGCACCAAGGTTAGACAACAAACAAAGTGGATAAGCATGGAAAATTCCTGGTATTCAGGAAGATATCGGTTTTACTAGGCACAGATATGGGCACTGTGTGAATAAATTGCTTTGTTTCCCGGGAGACGATGCGGACTCAGATTATAATTTACTGACAATGAGGTGTAGTGTCCGATTCGAAAATATAAAACAGAAAAGGCAGTTTAGGAAATGGATTTTGGAAGCATTAAAAGAATTGACCAGGAAGGAAGTAAGCCTTGTATCAGCAGGTTGAAGAGAAAATAATGAGCGAAGTAACGGAACTGGGTATTATAAATGAAAAATTGGAATACATGTATAAAAAAGGGATACCGAAAGCCCCAAAAAAACTATAGAAATAGTGAACAAGAAAAGGATAAGGAGACCGTGGATTATGGACGAGATGATTAGAGAGATAAAAGAGTGAAGGAAATGGAAGTGTGAACTCACAGTGAGGTAGAAGGAAGTATAAAGAGTACAATAATCAACTGGGGCGCGAAACAAATGCAGCTTAGGAAGCGTAGCGGAAGACGAGTGGCGAGGATGTGAAAATTTTACAGAGAAAAGTTGAACTCTGCTGCGATACACAGTGATAGTTAAAGCACTGTCAGGAAGTAAGAAGGAAAACCTTAACAACAGTAAAAGATAAGTCAGGAACATTATTAAGTGAACTAGGGAAGATACCAGGGTTTGGAAGGAATACATATATAGAGGAACTACATGGTAAAGACATAAATCGAGCAAGCTTAGAAAACGAAGGAAAATATGACACAGATGAAAATATACTTGGTCCAAAAATACCGGATACCAATATAAAATGGCATTTTAGAGAGCTGATATCAAATAAAGAGAACATTCCCGTGGAACTACTTAAAGGGTTAGGAAAAGTTGGTAGGAAGAATGGTGACTCCAAGGTCAAGGAACGTTGTCAGCACGCTCCTGTAAGGTCTCATTTGCTTGTAGATTATGCTTGAAGTTTACGGAATCCGACTGAAAAAGGTCTCATTCGGGAAATTGACAAGGGTCAACGTCGGGCAGCCCGTTTCGTCAAAAACTGTTACGATAAAACGAAAAGCGTCACTGAAATCTCTTGGAGTTGGGATGGGAATCATTGGAACAAAGACGATACAATGCTAGGTTGAACTTACTAAATAAATTCAGATCCGAATGTTTCAGCACCGAGGTGTCGCAAATTATTCGCACTCCAACATACATTGGTCGCTTGGATCATGTATATACAATTCGGGAAATAAGATGCGAAACCAGCAGACTCAAGGACTCCACCTTCCCACGGATAATACGGGATCAAAACTGTAGTGTTATGGATAGCAAAAATTCCACTTTCCACCCTCAGCGTCTAGGGAGTAATTAGTTCTACTCAACTGCATTCACTTTCACTGATCTCGTGTGTTTTGTCGCCAAAACCCTTTCTTTCCCCACGACCTCATTAGAATGCCATTAAATAATGTAGTACCCTTTACAGGATTGCTTGCTCTGCTTTTGTCTGTTTTTGAAATTCCCCATCCATACCTCGTCTCTCTCTGTAGGAGCACCCTCCTGCTATCTGCAGAGTTAATTTACATCTAAATCTACACAATACCCCGCAGCTGCCGCAAGGGCGTATGGCGGGGGTTGTTGGGTCATCCCCCGTAAAAGAGAACAAAACCACATGCAAAATCAACGAATAAGTTGGGTCGCATTCCCTGTCTGTGTCCTTGGGGGAGGAGACAATTGTACGAGTATGTTGCACGTCCTTGTGGTAGTTGAATTTCACCTTCTAACTTTTCAAATTCTAGCTTTCACGTTATTGGATGAAATTTTACTACACTCTAAGGTGCTATTGTTTGTTAGTTGATAGTCTATGTATTTACATACATGTAAGTTTAAAGGGTTTTTGCATGAATGTATACGCCACTGTAGGTGTAGGTTTTGATGGATGTGTTGATTTTGCATGTGGTTTGTGTTCTCTTTTACGGGTGGTGATCTAGCAAACCCCGCCACACGCCTTTGCGGCAGCTTGCTGGATATATTGAAGGTGTAGATGAAGAGTTTTCATTGACTAATTCGAAGAATTTTTGAGGGAGGAATTTGGTCGGACGACTTCGTCAGATATGTGCTAGTTACCATCCCTAAAAAAGGGAAAGGTAGCCAGATGTCAGCACTGTAGAACAAAAGGGTTGATTTCGAAGGGAGTGAAAGGGTCAGTGTTTCTCGAGAAGTTTCTTGAAAGAATTATCGATTCTTCAGGTGAGTTACAGAAACTATCCTGTTTCATGTACTCAGTATTTGTTGGCGGGCGGGGATGCTGTGTTGTAGGGTGAACGTGGTTCGTTGGTTGTCTGAGGTTCATCCTACCTACCACACTTCCTCCTCGCCTTCCCCACCGGTCCCAAACATTCCACATATTTTAATGAGGGAAAACAAGTATTTTGACTTCTTCTAATCACGTAGCAGGTCTATGAATTCACGAAGAAAACCAATTCATAATTCTCACTTTTTCATTGTCTGCTAAAGAATATTTTTAGATGAACAATCATTGTATCTAAATTAAAGAAATCTAGCTATTTTCCGATATCGCTATAGCCACGGTGACCATCAACGGAGAGGAGGGATGTGTTATAATTAATTAGATCACGCATATGACAAGCGTAACGAAACACCAACAGTAATTCAACAGATCACACCCATGATGTACCACCTGCCCTACGTCAGCCAACCGTCATTTTTCGGAGATTTGTCCAGCGATAGAGAATAGGATAGTCTCTCAAGGAAATTGAATGTCACAGGACCACGCCCACCAAACGAGCGAAAGGGATGGGGCCGATCATCGCGATAAAGTCACATACAAGGAGAAAAGAGATTAAATGCGTGGATGCGAGATGTTTACCAGAATGCCCCGTCAGGGAGACGAGGAAGGGAATTGCGAGGGCAAAGTGCAGCAGGTACATGCATGTTCGGTGAGATAGACATCGTCGCCGGGAGACAAGGGACGAGGGTACAAAGGACACCTGACGACTCGGCGAAATGAAGAGTGATAGGAGGATAATGGCCATAGGTTGTCGATACTGCAAGCATCGATATTAACATCAACAACGATATTGTCATCGAAGGATGTATGATATATAGAACATTATCATCATCGTTTTACGTTCTCAATATGTGGATGGGTGTGTAACGGCTTTCCTAGTCATTCCTCTACCCTACTAACCTCTTTATTCCTTCAGAATTTGTCCTGTCGAGGCCTCATATTTATATGGATTCATACCCAACTTTTTTCTTCAGGTACTTCATAATTAATGGTTAAGTAATCTATTAGTGTGCTATTCCTTCCTTACTTGGATTTCTCTAACAACTTTTGACGACCTTCCCCTTGCCTTCCCTCTCACCTTGCCTAGAAATTCATCGCATGTTTTCCTTTCGGCCCATTCCACCTTTCCCATCTAATTCCACGTCCACGTCACAAGAGCATAATAACTACGCCTATCATCTTGCTTCAACGATCGTGTTTTCGAGCCGTAAAAATATCCACAAAATTGGTCCAAAACACTTCCGAGATATGTAAACTGTTCTACCTGCTCTATTTTTTCCCCGCCTATTTTAATATTTAGCTTAGCCTTTTTCTTTCTGGAAAATCGCATAACCTTTGTTTTATTAATATTGATTCTCATCCCATATTTATCGCACTGAACCTCCAAATCACTCAACAATGCTTGCAACCCCTTGGCTGACTGAGCAACTAATGCTTGGTCATCAGCAAACCTAACCGATTTTACGAATTCCCCTCCGACTTTCATTCCTACCTCCAGTTCTTCCCATGCCTCTTTAATCATTTCCTCTACATATACGTTGAACAGTACCGGTGACAATGGGCAACCCTGCCTTACACCTCTTCCTAACACTGCCCATCCGGACTCTCCGTTCCCCACTCGCACCTGAGCAGTCTGAGACATGTACAGGTTGCGGATCAGTCTCCTTTCGCTCCAATCTATTTATATTTCCTGCAGTATACTAATTAGTTTTTTCCCACAATTATTAGTCCAACCTGCAACAATCTCATACGCAACTTTTTAATCGGCCTTCACTTTAATTCTATATTTTATGTTCAATTAAAAATAAATATAGGTTTGCATTAAATGAAGACAATTATTCCTGCAAAGTATGCTCCTAACGGCATATCAGAGTTTTGTGTTCTAACAGACAACGCCGCTTTTTTGGGAAATAACGTGTAGTTCAAGTGTAATACGTGGTGTTACAGAAATACAGGTATACATGGAGGTGGAAATTTGGTGATCTGTTTAGGCCCATAATCATTCACCATTAATTATATTAATTCTGTAAGACCACACGCACAGTTCGTGACACCAAGAATTGACAACTCTGCATAACCGATAGTAAAACCGCGAGGAGCACTGTTCTGTTGTATGTTACTTGGAATTGTAGTAATGCTTTTGCCGCGATGAACTACGTATGCCTTGGAACAAGGATAAAGCCCTCGCATCCTTCTTCCTCCTCCACCGTTGCGCTCTTAAGAGAGATTGAAGGAACAAAGACAGGTGTCTTCGCTGCCGTCCTCACTGGATACCCTTCCTCGCGCATTCCGAGATATCCCTCGCATCTCCTTACCCACACAGCTCATATCCCTGTTTCTTATCTTGTCTCGATCGATCAATCATTCAACCCTCAGGCATTTTTCTCCCCCATCGACCGTTCGAGTGCCCTCTTTCGTTTTTCCTTCTGGTCACGTACGCCCGCCTCTGCCCCTCCGACCTGGGCCGCGTATAGCGGGTTTGGGGGGAAGTTATTTACTCCAGAGCTCAGACCCTGAGGGTCCGATAATGCACTTCTTTTTCTCCACACGGGTACAAGTTTGTAACCCTGTCCCATCTGTGGTAATGAGATCATGACATCTAGTACACGCTTATACACGTGCCTACACAGGCTCCATAACCTTCCTGTCAGCCTCCACGCATAGCAAGAGAAGTTAGGAATTTCTTGCAGTGGAAATTCTATATCATATTAATTTGAGAATGTCCATTTATCCCGAATTATAAATTGCCAGAGGGAAAGGGCATTACTTATATCGGTCTATCTATGGAAAAATATTTTAAGTTTAATCAAATTGTCATAATCGGGAAACGATTGAGACAACAGATAGGGTAAACGTCTTTTGGTCTTAATACCATTTAAGTACTGACCAAATGGTGCGACTATTCTCAGCCCTTGTAAGTCTAGTTAGTTATCGAGTCCTTCTGATAGTCAAATACGGATTATACTGAGGGCCATAATTATCTGAGTCATAAATTAGCCAATGATGATGTTTTTTGTATTTTTCGATACCCTACAAACCACCGCTAGGGTGTGTGGCAGGGGATGAACACACACCAGACTAATTCCGCTACGAATATTTTTACCCCTACCACGGTCTGACAATGTTTTTCTGGTCCCTTATTGTTCATTCAAAAAATGACATCTTAAATCTATCTCTTCTACACATAATCTCTCAAATTTAATACACAAGATCTCGCCTACCATAGTACGATGGGGGTATTACACATTTTTATCATCACTTTCAAAATACACCTCCTTCCAAGTTATGCAAGGGATTTAATCTGTAATATATGACGAAGCATTTGTCTATGCCCTGGGTAATGCAAACATGACAATTTTTATTACAGTCAGGCCTATATGCATTCAAAAGACTTCGATTATATCGACTGATGGGTTTAAGTAATAGGCACAAGATAAGCTTGGTTGCTGCGGCAAGGGTTTCTGCAAGGCACGGAAAGGAGATGATGCCTTGGAAGATGTTGGAAAAGCACTAGAAAAATCAAGATTTGTGATACGAAATTATGACGCTCACGATGCAAAAACCAGTTGTCAAAGGAAAAACATGGGATGCATACATGTTATTTATTCAAATGGGGAAGAAGGAAATGGTACATTATGTTTACATACTGGATATATGCAATGTAGATGGATGTACCAGATGATTATCACAAAGTGTACGTGTATGTCACGGACATGACCACTTCGATATTTATTTCAAACTTCGGCAACCACTCACGCATTTTAAAAATAAATTTAAGCCAAGTGAATTAAAATAAATTCCTAAAGAAAATTGAGAAATTTAATGCACATCCAATATCTATTCTAAGTTGCTATTTAGTCCAGATACCTATGAACAAGTCGATTTCTTTTCGACTATTCGATATTCACTTTATTCTAAATGGTCGACACTGACGTGTGAAAATCTCATGTATCTAGCTAATTAAGTAAAATGACACCGCATTAACAATGACCGATCAGGCAGAGGGTCCGAAAATTCGGCAAAAAATTAAAAAAAAAAATAATTTCGTCTGTGTTTTTCTACGCAGAATACTTTTCCCTTCCTTCAGTAAAACAAACTCCGGGTGTCGAATAATTAAACGAAACAGAGTAGCTATTGCTAAGAGGTCGATATCGTTCGAGACGATGATAAATGTCGTTGTCGCGCGGGCATTTGAAAAAGAAGATCAATATGAAAACATGTTAAGAAAATGGAAGCGCACTTTAGGAGAACCAGCATTTTCTTTTTATTACTGGATTTACCAAACAGAACTTCGTGCGCAGGGAGAGATGAGGTAAAAAATAACTAAAAGCGCGGAAGTACGGGTGATGGCTGGACATTGGCGGCAATATAAAGGCATTCTGAGGGCACATAAGAGAAACGTTGGGCGTTCAGATGGGGGCAGAACAAGGAGAGGGAGCCTGCTCGCCCATTGGCTGGTGTCCTTTGATTCTCGGAAGGATTGGAGAGAGTTAGAGAGTGAAGGGTCGGATTGAAGTCTCGAAGAGAAGAGAGAATACTTCTCGTGAATAAATAACGTCTTTTCCCTGAAGGGGAGCACCAAATCGTATCGAGTTTTCTTCTCTAAAATTGAATCACGCGGAGGAATACTTTAGCAGCATCCAAGGAAATGGGCAGATTTATCTTTTGCCAATTTAACTGATTTACTCGCGCGGAGAAATACATTCCTAGACGCAACTATTTTAATTCTCCTACACAAAAATAAAACACTGAAAAACAGAATTGAAGCGCAATCGGTTGAGGAAAATTATACATAAATAATATATATTTTCATATTCATTCACATTGAAATAAAGATAAGGAAATGGGAAAGGAACACACATAAAGGACGAACACAAGAGAGGTGGGGATGGCGGAGGTGAGCAGATCACAAATTTAAAATATTTTCCTCGACCGGGACTTGAACAACGGATCTCTCCACTTGCCGGGCGGATGCTTTAACCACCTGAGCTACATAGATGATTTCTTCAAAGTTACACGGAAGCGATAAATAAAAAACTTAGCCAGCAACACACAATATGAGAACACATAAAAGGAACACTCCCACGTTATTTCTTGATAATTTCGCTGGAATCGAGCTCCATCTTCCTCGGAAGATTAGTTAGGACTGAATGGTGAAATTATTTCCATTTCGACATCCTCTCTCTCATTCCTATTCCATCTCCCCTCCCCTCTGGCCTCCCTTCTCCCTTTCCCCTTCCACAACCCTTTCTTTCACCCCTGCTCACCACCCATTCTCCCCTTCCCCATCCCCTTCTCTCTCTCAGAGAGTCAGTCCCTCAGTCAGTCAATATATATATATATATTTTTTTTAGATTTGTGATCTGCTCAAAACCGCCTTCCCCATCTTTCCTGTGTTGGTCTTTTATGTGTTTTCCTATCCCCTTTCCTTATATGTCTATTTCTATGTGCGAAAATAATATATATATATATATTATATATATATATATTATATATATATATTATTTATATATATATATATATATATATATATTATATCGGACTCGAACTCCGTCTTCTTCGGAAGATAAGATAAGACTGAGGAAAAGAGTACGTGGTGCAGAGAGAGTAGGGGCCGAGGGAGAGGGGAAAAACAGGTAGTGGGGGAGGGGTGAAGGAGGGGTATGTGGAGGGGGAGAAAGCGGAGCGGAGAACAGGAGGTGGGAGAGGGGTGAAGGAGGAGGTTATGGAGGGGGAAAGCGAGGCCAGAGGGGAGCGGAGATGGAATAAGGAGGATGCGGAAATAGTAACAAGCGACACAGAAAACTAACAATTCATCCACAGATACCACAACACCCATGACCAAGGCGTCAACTCACCAAGTCATCCTAAGGGCTCGACAAGTCAAACCCAGGACAAGGATGACAAAATGTATGCGGATGAATAAATTGTGCCATCACCTCGCAAGAAACAAATACACCTCCATCCAACCCATCCCCCCCCACCCATTTAGTGAACGCCATTGAGACCCGGATGTTGATAGACTTTACACAGCCATATAAATGCGAATTCCATTGTTTTTAATTTTATAGGGTTATCGGATGGGGAAAGGGATGCTAGAACGATCCGCTTCGATACAAACGATAATCCTCAAAATAGGACCCTTGTGAGTCGATACACTTGTTCCAGCGGCGTTCCCATTCCTGTAACGCTCCCGCGAAGGCATCATCGGGAACCTCTCGAAGACACATCGTCACGGCCTCTTTGACGGCGTCCAAAGTCCCGTATCGCGTTCCTTACAAACTCCTCTTTATCTTCGGGAACAGAAAGAAGTCCGGTGGTGCCAAGTCCGGGCTGTAGGGCGGGTGCGGCAGCGTTGCCACGCCGTGCTTGGCCAAGAAGTCCGGCACGACAAGCACGGTGTGAGACGGCGCATTGTCGTGACGCAGCCGCTAGATGTTTTTGATCGCTGGCCGGACGCGGGCGACTCGTTTTCGAAGCCTGTCGAGCACTTGGACGTAAAATGCAGCACTTACAGTTTGTCGTTCAGGCACAAATTCGTAGTGTACGACTCCCCTTTTGTCAAAAAAGACAATGAGCATCATAAACTTATTTTCCGGACGAACCCTGTAAGTATAGTTTTCAAGCGGTTGGTAAATAGAAAGATACCTACGATTCACTATTAAAGTCTTTTACGTTGAACTCTTTGCATCAACTTGACACTTCACCAACAGGGGTCGATAATATTCTTTATTTTTTTAGCAACGAATATACGCGAAAAAGTCTTAAATATGGTAAATACAAAAGAATTGGTGACCACAAAGCAGTATACGTTAAGTTTTCCCTTTGTGTGGTCAAAAATAAGATACCTTTGAAAAAAATTTACTTGTTTAGAAAATGCGACTATAATGACCGATTAAACGTTCCATAGAGTCAGTTTGCAAATTTTGAGAAATACAGTAATCATCGAAATACTGAGGATACATGGAATCACTTCTTTGGCATCAGGCGCTCAGCAGTCAACACGTTCATTCCCAGTAATTATATAACAGATGTCACGGAACCTACATGGTACGACGCTCATGTAACAAAAGCATTGCGACGTCATAGACTATGCCACGCTGAGATGGAAAATATTAGGGATGATATTTTTAGCGACGAAAGGAATGACATAAATTACGATAACAAGATATTTAGGCCAAATGCCAAGAAGGAATTCCGGAAAGCGTTAAGCGTATTCAAAAGAAAATGATGACCAGAAATTTAGAAATAGAATACGGAGGCATTTTGGGCGTACTTCAGAGAGTTTCAGCGAAAAAGGTTAACTGTTAAGTCACTCAAAAACGATAAACACGTAATAGTAACCAGCAGTTCGGAAAAGGCTAGCTTAGTGAGTTCATTCTATTAAAGCGTCTTTTCAACAAGATCTCTCCGAATATTTAAGATAACTTTCCGAATCGTGCCGGCCAACCGATTCCCAAATAGGAATCTCATATAACGTGTGCTGAAAAAATTTTAACGGCAATAAATCCTCTGACCTCGCTCATATATTTATGGATTTAGCGTCAGAAAATGTACCGTATCTATAAATAATATTTAAGAAGTCGCTAGTGGATCAAAACGTTCCCAGAAATTGCAAAACGGCTAATGCAGCACTAATATTTAAAATCAGAAACTGAAGGTAACGAGCAATCACAAATCTATTTCCCTCGCATCAATTTCGTGCAAGGTTATGAAACACATAGTTGCTAAGTTAGTCACAAGGAAAGAAGAAAATCCTATAGCCAATAAAAAATGCAGAAGAACTCCAATACCGGTATTTCGGTCACCAGGTGACCATCTACGGGGAGAGAAATCGAAAGGGAACTTGACAATTGAAAGAATAATATCCACCATTTTTATTGGCAAAAGGATTTTCTTCTTTCCTTGTGACAACTTGTTCAACAGCCAACAGCTCCACATCCTCTACATAGTTTCTAGTTCGATCTTGAGACACCTCGATAATAAAGGGTTATTAATGAAAAATACGCATCGTTTCCCAAAGGGTAGATTCTGTGAGACACAACTTGCACTTTTTGTTCATGATGTTCTTACTTCGGGAGGGATCAACATTCTAGCGAACGCGGTTTTTCTAGATTATAAGAAAGCTATCGACAAAGTGCCTCATCGTAAACTTCAAACAAAGCTACAAGAATATGGCATAGATACAGGGACAAATGTAAATGTTACAGTTGATTCAGGTATTCCCCAGGGAAGTGTTATCGGACCTCTTTTATTCCTACTTTACGTTAATGGCATTGAATCCGTATTCAATAGTAATATACGATTATTTGGCGACGATGCAGTTGTTTACCGTGATATCCGTGACCCTGAGGACACAGCAGCGTTATCAGATGACCTTAATGCTATACAACACTGATGCAACACTTGGGTATTAGAATTTAACTGAAAAAAGTGTGTAGTGATAATTTTATGGTGAAAGAACAATTCAATTTTGAATAACTATCGCATTTGGAATACCGAAATGGAATGCGTGGACCCAAACCTTACCTTACACACACTTGCTACCGGAATCTGTAGTGTAAGAGTAAATGTACCATTTTCATATCTGATAATTCACGGAGTTCTCCTCTCTAAATTAGTTTCCTTCACTTTTTTTTTGAGAAATGCAATTACTTCTAAGATTTACAAAGAATAGTTACGCTGCATTAAAGTTATATTTTAAGTACGGTAAAGAGTAGGTCTTAGTAATTTATAAATTCATTACTATTGAGCTTGTTTCAATTGATTCATTTATTAATTCAATCGTCGAATTCCATTGTAAATTAGGGTAAATTAAACCAGTGTTATATTTTCTTGTCATATTCACAGAAGAATTTTTCAACGTGATGACCGAGCTCGTGATTCAGAGTCTATATACGACTCTCGTATCTCGTCTCGTACACCTCATTTTTTTTTGGGCAGGCTGCATAGTGATCGCAATATGTTCTATATGTCCATTTCGCTTCGTAAGCTAGACTCAAATAGAGATGACGTTAGCAATAGGAAATAGGAAATATCTTGATTTTTTTACTTCTTATTCTTAAAAATAATTGATCGATTACAGAATGGTGATTACAATTCAATCACTTCATTCCTGTGAAGAAATAAGAGAGGTGTCCTTAATCACCAATCGTTTTCAAAATATATTTGGAGGAAATGATAAAAGAGACGCAGGGAGAACTGAAGATACGAATAAAAGTAATTCGGAAATTGAAACCCAGTAGACAATTATCCATTTAAGATGCGAAAGAGCGTAAGAAGCCGTGATGTTGTATGATTGATATGGATAATTTTGGACCTCCAGTTTTATTTGATGGATTTCGGTTATCGTTTGGGCCGTAATTCTACATTATTAATAGAAAAATAGAGCTGGAATTGAGCTGTTCTTCCCTTTGTGAAAATAGGTCGCAAAATACGCATGAATATTCCCACTCTCAAGAAGCTTTCCTCAAGAGTCTTAAGATATCCTCTCTATAAAAACACACTCCACAGGATTTTTAAACTCAATTCAGGAAATCCTGAAAGCAGATTTGTAAAGATATGTTTGAACAGATTCCTCGCATGACCCTCCAAACGTCGTTTTAGCACAAAAAAGACATGTCTAAATAGACGCATATTTTATTTTTTTTAATTTTCGTAATTATAATTTACCGTAAAAAAAATTCGGAGTCGTGTCCCAAAAGAATTTATATTGGAAGCCTTCTGACCAGAGGGAAGGGTTCATTAAAATGGCTGACCTATTTCTGTTTTCACAGAAAATGTTATTAGCGGCCTGGCAATTTCATTGGCAGCATGATTAAAGGAAACTGCGGTTTCCCCAAGTTTAATAAAAGCAACGGCACTAGGACGATTCGCCACGATGCAGCAGAGTTATGTTACCGAGTAAATTACAACGTAGGAAAACAAGTTGTTTTTTTCGATTGCCATCATTAATCACTAGGTGAAATCATTATTAATTACACATACATTTACAAATCTCGAAGAAATAAATGAATCGCTACCTGCGCATCTATGCTTTTAGCGACCTCATCATCGTACGGTATGGAAAAATATTCCGGTGGTCAATAGTTTGTAGTGAACTTTACCTCAAAGTTTGTGGCTATCGGTTTCATTTGCCCAAAAAGGTGGATTTTTAATGGCGGATACCCGCCGTTTCCACGTACACATATCCGACTCAATTAACCTCAGCACTTTTTACTGGCAGCGTGCACTTCATTAAATATTCATAGGCTAACCCTCCCGTTCTCCAGCATTTGGCGAAAAAATTCAATCAAACAGATTAAAACGAAACATCGCAGTGAAATGGATCATTGTTGTGCAAATAATTTTGTTTCGGACGGGGAGATGGCGTAATCAACTCAGTACGGGAAGGAATGGCTAAAAGTACACAAGGTCTGTCCCAAAAGTAGTAGGACTGAGTCGATTTAAAAAAATGTAGAGCCAGAATTCATCCACCCAAAATTCTTCGAAGTAGCACCCTTGTGGGTCCACACCGCTACCAGTGGGTTTTCAACGCCTTTTACGCTTTCTGGAAAGTGGTGCCGGGAAAGCTGCTAAGCACCCTCATCACGGCCTGTTATAACGCATTCATTGAGTCGTAATGACGTCCTGAAAGTACGTCACCACGACTCGATGAATCCTTTCCTTAAAGCTAGGATTTGAGATGGGGGAAGGGGAAGAAGTCTGGTGGGGTATTTATTAAATAATTTCGATCCTCACTCACATGGTCGAAGAGCTCTTAGTAGATCCGCGTGCGAGTTTCCTTTTATTCTTCCGAGATAACTCGCGGCACCAACGACGGACGAACCTCTCCCGCACCCATGTTTTCGGTCACAAGTCGCATATCATTTTTAGAGATACCGAGTGTATCAGAAACCATGCGAACATTTAAACTGCGATCCCTGTTCGTCAAAGTCATTGCTCCTGCAAGATGTTCGTCACTTTTTGAGGGCGTCCTGAACGATTGGCGTCTTCAACATTTTCTCTACCCTCCCGAAACAACCTGTGCCTCTCAAAAACATCCGATATACTACCCATGGCGTAATCACCATAAGCTTCATTGAGCATGCCGTGAGTCTATTTCCTGGTTTTCCAGTTCGACGCAGCGCGTAGCACTGTTCTAACATCCGGATCATGGCGAAACGTAACGAGATCAAGTTACAGAGGTATTGCAAACGAACGATCCGCACTCCGCAAAGGCTGGGAGCCAACTCTAACCGGCCTCCAGCCGTTCGTGAGACTCCCCTCCGGCGACCGCAGCTAGAGTAACCACCTCCCGTCCATCCATCTATCCGAGAAAAAATAAGTCATAAAACTTGTGGGACAGGCCTTGTATGAAAAGGATATTTTCTGAAATTTCGACAACACTCATAAATATTCAAACGTAAAGCGCAACTCTTTGTAATCGATATGATATTGCAAAAATTTTTACGAGTTTAAGTTTTCATAGAATTTCACTCACATACGCAAGTGATCACAAAATTTATTAACTACACGTAATACACACGCAATGCGGGAGAATCTCCAGAAATTATCGGAAGCATAATTATCGATCCAATTTGCGGTGACCGAGTCATTATTTTCGTATCGTTGCTACCTTGGAGCTACCCAGCTATTGTTGCCAGATCCTCTGAATTATCCCACTTTCCCAATTCTGAAGTTTACCCCTAATGAACTCAACCCATTTACGACTTCTTTATGTATACAGTTAGATTAGGAGTCATTAATGCCGTTGGTCTCTTTCTAGGTAATACCGTAACATCTAATGCCATGTGCCGTCCTTTGGTATGATAAATACTGCCCAGTGTCCATTCTGTCCACCAGCCTTCATGCTATCGTGACAAATATTTTTGCTCTTATTTAATGATAAACTGTATGCAGAGACACGCTCCTCAAATATTTCACCCAACCCTAGCTATAAAATTTAAAATGTGTACCACGAACCAAGTGACCTTTTGGTGAACAACAAAACCTAATAGTGACATGTTATGGAGCAATCCTAGTCGCAATGACGATCATAGCATTCCTTATGGAGGGAAATACGGTTAAGGGGTTGAAGGAGGAAAACTTTTTCTCCTCGGGAAAAAATAAAAAAAAACTAATAGACGAAAAATGACCGATTACTTATACTGCTATTAACTGTTTCATAAAATTTAAAAAATGCATTAAAAAAGACAACCCTCGGCTGTTCGTACTTTTTATCCTTGAGCAGTATCTATCATTTCATTATTTCCGAATTTTATGTAATAATCCTTTCATTTATTCATTCTTGGCCAATCCGTAAAAGAATCCTCACTTCGCACTTTTCCCTTCTTCCTTATCTCCCCCTCACATTCACTCATCCTACAATTCCTCTTTCACCTCCCTCTCTCTCAAACTATCCCTTCAACAAATCCCCTTTTCACCCTCCTGCCTCACCTACTCCCTCCTGCCACTTACAATCGCAACTTCGATCCACTTCGATTCGAACCACCTTCGATCGCAACCCCTGCAAATGAGTATGGCAGCCGACTCCGACGAGAAATTTTGGCGGAGATTTTCGTACAGGGGTGTACAGACAGTGGCACTCTTCCCTCCGTTCCCATTAAGGGAAGGCAAAGTTCAAAAATAAGCCTAATTTTATGTTGTGTCATAAAAATCGCTCCTTTTTATTAATTTCTTCTCTTACTGCCATGTCCTTATTTCGCAACTGTCATATGCAAGTAGTCCTGCAAAGAAGCTCCTCGGTTCCAGGGTGTCCATATGTGTCAACCACACTCACATCCATGGCTTTTTCTATTCACCCTCTCATCTCTCTCTCAAACAAACCAACTCCTCCTTAGCTAATATATGTGTTTGGTGATTCGGTGTTCGTCCTTTTTTTCTGCATGATATACTATACATACATGTATATATTTTATGTGTGTGTGTGTGTGCATGTATATGGCACTTTGGGCACCTGCAGCTCCACCCAAGCTAGTTGATTTTTCGGGTACCAGATCTTCCTGGGAAACCATAACCGGCACAGGGAAAGGAACTGGCCCCCCTACCCTGATGTGTGAATATTCACACGCCGTCGGGCCTGGTACATGGGTGAGCTCTACCATCACCTACTAAACCGACCTTCGGGTTGATTACTGTGTTTTTTATATGTGTGTGTGTGCATGTATACATACATATAAATATATATATATATATATATATATATATTCTTTTTTCAATATGTGGCCGCGGTGGTCCAGGGGGTAGAGCGTTGGACTGCTGACTGGATGGCCCGGGTCCCCGGGCAATTCACCCTGGGCACCTGTAGCTCCACCCAAACCATGCGGTTTTTCTGGTACGAGATCTTCCTGGGAAACCATAACCGGCACAGGGAAAGGAATTGGCCCCCTAATATGGTGTGCAGGGTGAATACCCTGATATGTCAATTTCACACGCTCCCTCGGGCTTTGTACGGGGTAAACTCTACACATCACCTACCAAACCATCCTTCGGGTTGATTACTGTGATTATGGTTTATGGTTATATAATGTATTTATTATATATATTGTATCTATATTTTTTATACATATATTTAAAATCTATCTGAAGATTAAATGGACAGACAAAGTAAGGAACGAGGAAGTATATAGAAGAGCAGAAAAGGATAAGACCATATTGAGAACTCTACGGCCAAGAAGAAATAGATGGATTGGACACCCATTGAGATAATTTGGATCGATTAAAAATATAATAGAAGAAAAAATAGAAGGGAAAATTCCACGAAGAAAACCAAGAGACATTAGTATATAGTAGGATAAATTAAGAAAGACAGACAATAAAAAAAGAAAAACAGAAAAGGTATTAGGGATTGAGGGAAATGACATTGAATAGAGTAGAATGGAGTGTTGCAGTAAACCAATCCTTGGATTGAAATACTGACGATGACGATTTAATCTATTTTTCCAAAAATGTCCCCGATAATTTGCTTGTTCTGATAGACAAAAAATAAAGTAATTAATATTTTTGGATCAGTGCCTAAATTTACATCCATCCCAAGCGGCCGTTAAGTCTCTCACCATCATGGGCAAATTCCTTCGTACGGCCATTGCCTTCCTTAAACGGGGTATTAACTTCCCTTTATTTATCACGACACCACTTCCGCTTGGTAATCTAATGGAAGTCACCGTAAACTTACCAGTTCAATATCATGTGCTGACCTCCCAGTTCAAAGGTAGCGCGCTTTGGCACTGATTTAGGCATTGATTTCCATTCCATTATTTGCCTTTATCGTTAGAAGGCGCCTCTTATAATAAGTGGACGGAACTAGGGCAAACGTTTTATCCACTGAGAAGCAATAGAAACTGAAAACGACAGAAATACGATTCTTTCTGCATTTTATAATATGAACACTTAAAACTCGTAAACCATTATTTAACAACACAGAACGGAACACCGCACAATCTGAATTGTTTTTAAAGTACGCAGAGCAAATCAGATGCCACTCCACGGAAGAGAACTAACTCCTGTCCTTTGGTCAAAATGTGATGGCAGAGATGGACACCTTTACAAAAGAGAAACCTTTCAGAAGTGTTTTCGGCTATCTTGAAAGGGATTAGGGTCCCAATTCCGTCATAAATGTAGTAAATGTTTCCCGGACAAAAATCTGATAACTTTCAGACCACCCTCGTATACTAGTATATCCCAACAAATGTTTCTGCAAAAACCGGCTATGAGCTGAAGAATATCAGAATAAGTCTTCAATGTCTTCATCAATTTATTGATGGACGAACTAAAAATTTCACTTTCATATCGTCATAATCCATTTTGTTGTCACTTGTCGTTTAGAAATCTGAAAGTTCTCCGCACATGTTACGTCACGACTGTTGGGTAATAATCGCGGAAAATTGCAAGGACAACAATATAAGGAGCGAGTTTCCCGCTTTTCCTGTCACTCTTGTTGAGCTCTCCCGCACAACAGGATTATGACGCCGTATTGTGGGATATGTTGGGCACAAAGCGTCCGTTCAACTACCTACGCGTACTCAACGACAGGGGATGAAAGGATAGAGGAGCGTTTGTGTTCGTGCGTAAGCTCACATCATGCGTCCAAAAATCCGACATGCACTGCACCCCACCTTGTACTACTTCCCGTTCTCGTGTCCACGAACCCTTGGTTTTCATTCCGAGTTGACGGGCGGAAAGAGGACGAGGCCCGTCCTGAAGGACAGGGTCACCGGATACCGCTGTTTCACCCTCTCACCCCTTCCATATCCATCATGCCTCCGCCCCCCTCCACCTTCCATTGTTTTCGGTCATTTTCTCTCATTGTTCGTGCGATGGTATCTCGACCCTTATAGTATTTTAGGTTTAATTTTAAGGGCGAAGGAGCACATTCACAAGGTCCTCCCCACAAAGGCTCTCCTCTATCCGAAGCGCCAATTACGCGAGGGAGTTTGTCTGTCTGTCATTGGAGTCTGCTTGGAAACTTCAAGGCACATAAGACTAGCGAACCGCGTGAAAAGTATGCTCGCAGTCATGCTACAACCTTAAACGCAAGACAATGGGAAGAGGACCTTTGGGGCAACATTTAAGAAACTCATGTTCGTCAAATAATGTTGGGAGAATATCAAAATGGAAATAAACCATGTGAGAAATGCTATTTCTCGTTAACAAAGATGGTAACCGCACGAGAACTTATGTATCTAACAACTCCCGGCAAAAGCCATACGAAATGTATGTATATGGGTATTATTAATAAGCATTTCAAGAAGTTTGTAGGCGAAGATTTTTATGCACATGAATTTTGTATGTCTTCTACTTAATAGTACACTACAAGGCACTCTAATGACGTGAAGTGAGTGTTATTGCTGCTAACAACTAAGATTTAATTACAATTAAGTATTCGGATTTTGTGGTTTTTTATTTTTGGGAAGTTCGAATTATTCTCGCACGCGTTTTTTATTACTTTTATATTGCCAAACAGTCCGAGGAAATAAGATTTCCATATGCACGTTTATTCTATTGCTTAGAAAGTGAAATTTCCCTCAATTACTCCCTGGGTTTTCACCTAGAAATTTACGTGGGTCATACAATTAGCCATTACAAAAAAAATAGAAAAATAAATTACTGTAGATATTTTTTAAATTTCAACTTTACTCCTTCCAGATCGATATACTTTTCTCGGCATTACTCCGACTTTCTTAAGCAAAAATTATTATTTCATGAAGTTCATAAAGTAGGATTTAGGAAGGTTCTCAAAATAGGCATCTGTCATGTCAACGACCTCACTCGAGGAGGTCATCACGCCACTTTCAATAGTCCTAGAGTCATTCCTTCCCAGTTTGTGTCTCTGATAAACTAGAATGATTTTTTGAAATCATTTTCTTTACAAATTGCTCACGTAATTTTCCTATTTCCGTTATGTCTCCGTGATTTCCGTAATTCAAATGTGACGTTTACTGGTTCATAAAGATTAGCCACCAAACGGGAAGTTTATTTCCACTCTAACAACTTAATTAAGTCTTTCACTGAATATCCCCTTGATCTAGCGTAGTGATAGATGTAAAGTGTAATCACACTCCTAATTATTCAATATTTTGATTGTAGCTGGACGGACATGAACGAAATTCAGAATAGAATCGCTCTATCTTATCGACCGCTCACGAAACGCAAGAGACTAATAATAAGCAATCGGAGCTTGTTTGGGACACGGGACGTCTAGAAGACGTCAAATTTGAAGCTCACCGTTGTTGCATGGACCCTGAAACTTAGAAAATTAAAACTTTTCGAATCGTGCGTCTGGAAATTCTGTATATGAAGAATAGATGGAAAAAGTCGGTCTGAGCGGGGATATGAAAAAGTGAATGAGCATTAGATATATTATTGGGAGAGAAGTGGAGAAGATCCGAGAAGTGTTGAAGATTGAATAGAGGAGATGCTGAGAGGTGAAGGGAAATTGAACATTGGAAAAGAAGGAATCGGTATTTCAAGGAAGATTCGGATGCAGATAAATAGCATTTTTTATCATCTTAAAAATAGGAACAAGGCAAACTTTGAAAATTCAGCAAAAATTATTAATATGGTACAACCAATTTCATCACATAGGTGACATCTTTATTCATCTATGTGATGAAACCGGTAGTACCGTATTAACAAATTTTTGTGAATTTACAAAGTACGTCTTATTCGTCAAGATGAATGTTTAAAAGGTTCACTCCGATACCATTAAAATCTTTAAAATATGTTGTTATAAGCATTATAATGCTTTATCGAGAATAAGCAACCACTGAGTGCCGCTTTATTTCCAACAGAATAATTTATTTACAGTCGTGATCGTTAATTAAATTTTTAATCGAGTTCTCCAATCAAAGTCAGCATTAAAAAAATAATCTCGGTGGATTCTCAAATTCCAGGGTATGCGTATTTACAACCCAGAAACTGTAATATGGATTGCTGTGTTGGCCCCATGACCCCAACAGCTTTAAATCAAGTCTGCAAGCCATTTTGCCCAACAAAGTTTTCAGAACTGAAAACACTACATAGAAATGAAAATACTTGATGCATGGAAATTTGCCTTGCCAACAATAACAATGACTCAATAGTTAAATATTAAAATAGGCGGGGGAAAATAGAGCAGGTAGAACATTTTACATATCTCGGAAGTGTTTTGGACCAATACGGCCAAAGTGGTAGGGACGTAAGGAGAAGAATTGCGCTAGGCAAGGAGGCTTTCTCAAGAAGGAGGGAGTTGATGACGGGGATGTTGTGTAGGGATGTTAAGACAAGACTCGTAAAAACTCTGATATGGAGCGTAGCTAGGTACGGCGCGGAAACGTGGTCGTTGAAGCAGGAGGATAGACGTAGATTGGAGGCTTTTGAAATGTGGGTGTGGAGAAGAATGGAGAAGGTTAAATGGACCGAAAGGAAAACAAATGAGGAAGTACTAGAAATGGTGGGGGAGGAGAGGGGTTTGTTGAGAGAAATCCTATGGAGGCAGGAAAAATGGATGAAAGGCGTATTGAGCGGTAGTGGAATGTTGAAGAGGGTAATAGAGGGGAGGATGTTGGGCAAGCGAGGAAAGGGCAGGAATAGGATAGGGATGTTGGACGGGATGAAGGGAAGAAGGAGGTACACGGAGATGAAGAGGGACCTGCTGTAGATTAGGTTGCTGGATTGGGTTTTCTTTGGAGTTACAAAATGTTTATTTGATAGTTGTGTCCATCCAAAAACCTACCTTAACCGGTAGATTACCTAATAATTATTTATTTATATCCGAGGTCACGGTACTTGAGGAAAACATAATATTTTTTTGTTATAAATGAAACGTTTAGCAGCAGGAAAACATTATCATTAAAAAAACAGACATTAATTAAATTATGCCGTTTCCCTTGTTTAACAACTCTAGGAAAGTCAAGTGGATATTGACGTTCCTCCATGAACACCCCAAAAGGAAAGAATAAGTGACAAAACGACCCTTATTGGTAATAATTAACAATATTGCGGATTTCTTGGCGTAAGTAATGAGGTAATAAATACTGAAAAACCAAAATTTCAGTCCCCCTTACAAAATAAAGGTGATGAAACCGTTCTAATTACTCCCTTGCTGATTGCCACAAATTCAATAGCTAATTTTTACACAAATAGATACACTCTAAAACTAATGATAAATATTTCAACACAATATTTTTTATGGAAACGATAATACCATAACTGCTCCACATCTGAACTGTTCGAATGGGCAAAAATATGCCCCGGGTGAGGATCGAACTCACGACCTTAAGATTATGAGACTTACGCGCTGCCTACTGCGCTACCGAGGCTATAAGATTAAAACGACTTATTTCATTTAATCAACCTTTTGGAAAAGTGCTTAATTTAGGGTCAAATTGTATCCCTCTGCTTTCGCAGGAAAAACACGCCCTGTTAATTGATGGGCTTAAGAGATGGTCAAATATTCAAGGCGATTAGGCATCACAGATTTCTTTTTTCTTTTACTGGTAAATTGTGGATGGAGACGGATTCCACACTCGTAGATTTCTTCGCCTGCCCCAACAAAACACAACCTGACGTCCGGAAATACAATTAACAGTTCTTCAATTCCGCGTATTTCCTTCCTCCCTTCATTCCGTTCAACATGGCTATCGAATTTCTGACCATTTGGCTTCACAGTCTTCTACATTCCATCGCCGATCAACATGTTCTGCACCCACGTTTCCTGTTTTCTTTGGATGTCCAACAAACCAACCTCTCGTCTTCCCTTTCATCACGCTCACTAGTATCTCTTCGTTCGATTGCCTTTCCCTCCATTATTCCTTTTTACATCCTTGTCCAGACCCATATTTCATGAGACTCCAATTCAATTGTCAAGGATAATATTCGGGAACATACGAACACGTACTAAATGAACCCGAAATAGGATTAATATTCTTGTAAACTAATTCGGGAAACCCCTGTGAAAATGTGAGCGTTTTATAATTTTGAATGTGCATCTGATCACGGGTGAGGGGGGATTACCTTCCTCCATAAATCACCAATGCAATCTTTATATTCGCCTCCTTTTACAGTACAGTGAAAAACTGTATACAACTTAAGGAAATATTATTTGATTAAGTCAGGCTCAATAAGGCTGTAAGAAGCTTAACTTTCTCAATTCTTTCTCAAATCTCCCGTGCGACTTTCTGATTTTGTCTGGGAATTGTCAGAGAAAGAAAGGAAAGATTGAGTTTAAAAAAAAAACACCCAAGTCGATTCTCTCCAGTGAACCTGTCTTACAATAGGTTTCAATTGAATCTCCTCCATCGCATTACGCCCTCTGAACATCCACCTTTATTTTCGCCCGCAAATCCTGCCATTTCTTATCCCATCAAGCATTCCAAACCTTCTTCTACCCTCTCTCTTTTTCCTTCATTTTTATCCTCTCAGACTCACCTTAACAAGCAATTTCGGTGTAATATTTGCATCAACTACGATTCATTATCGTTCTCTTCTTCATTTCCCTCCGAAAGCCTTCCTTCCCCTACTGCTATCTTCAATATTTCCTCAATTCTCATTCCGTTCATCTGTACGCTTTATCTCAACCATCCTTCTCCAAAACACATTTCAAAACTCTCAAGATATTTTTTTCTCTTTCTATTTTTTTTACGTAACCATCCATTCTGCGCTGCTCTAAGACACCGAAAATAAAAAAAAAATTAGTCAATCAATTTCATAATTCTAATGGGGTTCTACTTTTCCAAAAGTACTTCCGCATTTTTCAAAATCTTTCTCGTCTGTAAAAATATATTATATATACATATATATAACTTTTGGACGGCACAATAGAACACAGAATAAAACAGATAACACGTAAAAGGACACTCACACTGTAGATGATTTAAGCTTTCGGCCTACTCCGAGGCCTTCTTCAGGTCAGACTGGGAGGTTTTGAGGGAAGAGTGCCTGGGGAGGGGAGGGGGGCGGAAGGTTTAGGCACTGTTGGGAAAGAAATTAAAGATGGCGGTTAAGGGTGGGAATTTTAAAGGATCGGAAATATAGGATGTATGCGGATTCGCGAGTTCTCACCTCTATATTGGTGGCAGAATCGGGTAGGGATTCTAGAACTGGTAGGGAAAAGCATTCGTCAAATGATAGGTTGTGTGAACTTGCGTGTAAAGGGATAGGAAGAGAAGAGAGTGAAGCAGAATTACATGAGTAGCGGTGATATCACTATAAAAAGAAAGTGAATATATATATATATATATATATATATATATATATATATATATAGTCTGACCTGAAGAAGGCCTCGGAGTAGGCCGAAAGCTTAAATCATCTACAGTGTGAGTGTCCTTTTACGTGTTATCTGTTTTATTCTGTGTTCTATTGTGCTGTCCAAAAGTTATATTGCTCTCGTGAGTACTTCCGCATCATCGATATATATATATATATACTATATATAAACCATAAACACAGTAATCAACCCGAAGGTCGGTTTAGTAGGTGATGGTAGAGCTCACCCATGTACCAAGCCCTATACGGCGTGTGAATATTCACACATCAGGGTAGGGGGGCCAGTTACTTTCCGGTGCCGGTTCCGGGCCAGTGCCGGTTATGGTTTCCCAGGAAGACCTGGTACCCGAAAAATCAACTAGCTTGGGTGGAGCTGCAGGTGCCCAAAGTGCCTTGAATCGAACCCGGGACCCTTCGGTCAGTAGTCCAACGCTCTACCCACTAGACCACGGCGACCCACATATCTACTTATTTATATCTACATATCTACTTATATTATTATTAGGTAATCTACCGGTTAAGGTAGGTTTTTGGATGGACACAACTATCAAATAAACATTTTGTGACTCCCCACCTAGCAAACTAATCTATATCAGGTCCCTCTTCATCTCGGTGTACTTCTTTCCTCCCTTCATCCCGTCCAACATCCCTATCCTGTTCCTACCCTTACCTCGCTTGCCCAACATTCTCCCCTCTATTACCCTCTTCAACATTCCACTACCGCTCAATACGCCTTTCATCCATTTTTCCTGCCTCCATAGGATTTCTCTCAACAAACCCCTCTCCTCACCCACCATTTCCAGTACTTCCTCATTTGTTTTCCTTTCGGTCCATTTCACCTTCTCCATTCTTCTCCACACCCACATTTCAAAAGCCTCCAATCTACGTCTATCCTCCTGCTTCAGCGACCACGTTTCCGCGCCGTACATAGCTATGCTCCATATCAGAGTTTTTACGAGTCTTGTCTTAACATCCCTACTCAACGTCCCCGTCATCAACTCCCTCCTCCTTGAGAAAGCCTCCTTGCCCAGCGCAATTCTTCTCCTTACGTCCCTACCACTTTGACCGTATTGGTCCAAAACACTTCCGAGATATGTAAACTGCTCTACCTGCTCTATTCTTTCCCCGCCTATTTTAATATTTAGCTTAGCCTTTTTCTTTCTGGAAAATCGCATAACCTTTGTTTTATTAATATTGATTCTCATCCCATATTTATCGCACTGAACCTCCAATTCACTCAACAATGCTTGCAACCCCTTAGCTGACTGAGCAACTAATGCTTGGTCATCAGCAAACATATATATTAATATATATATATAATATATAATAATATATATATATATATATATATATATATATATTCACTTTCTTGGAAAAGCCACGAACGCGCACAAATGCTGAAAATATTTCCCTTGCTCAACAGTTTTTCTTTCTATCAATCTCTCAATGATTGTCTGATTCCTACACACTCTCGATTTTTTGGCTTTCCTACACTGATTTCCCCACTCTTAAAATTCTCTCCATCTTACTATATTCCTCCAGTACTGCTTGATCATCTGCTTATTTCTTTCTTCTCCAACATTACACCCCTTGATTTTTCTAAGGCCTTGTTAGAAACCTCTTTAGTATAACTATAGAAGAGAGAGTCAGTCTCATCAATTTCTGCTCTCACCACCAATTTCAGTTTTGCATGCAGTCCATTTGTTACTCTTCCACGGTCCCAGTCTATAACAATCATCTTCAAAGAGCATAGCTGATTATTAATCAGTATTTGTCGTCTGTAAGTCACAACAGGCATATTCATGAATTGTTGCTTCTTTATTGACCTTCGCTTAAAATATTATAAACGCCAATGACTACATTGTGGCTTATGAAACGCAAACAATGGTCAAATGATGCTTATTGTTTTTGTTGAAACAGCCCGAGACCTGCTTCTGCAAGAAGCAATTACGGCGTGCGTGCTAATCATTAGCTGAATGTTAGTACAGGGGAACGATGTAAGGCTGGCCAACTAGGCCCTAAAGCATTTCTCTGATTACCCTCAACCGATTTCTGAACGGACGAAAGCGACACCACTTTTCGTATTATGAACCAATCCCCATGTCCAACGTGAAGAAAAGGTAAGAAAAAGAAAACACTCAACAGCCTCGGGCTTCACTTTGTAGAAATAAGTGAGTTTTGATAAAAAAACTAAAACGATAAAAAGCCCTTCTCCACCAAACTGTCTGCTAATAATGAAGATAAACGCGTCTCACAATGTTGTTTCATCAACTTCGGGAATCGCATAGAGTCACATGAGCTAGGTCTGAACTAAATTGTATTTTTTTCTATGTTATAGTACAATATAAAAGCCATAGCAAGGGTGTGTGGCAAAGATTTCTTCTTGTCTCCGATTTTAAATATTGGTGTTACGTTAGCCGTTTTCGAATCTCTGGGAACTTTGTGATCTACCAGCGAGTTCTTAAATAATATATCTTGATACAGCGCAATTTCCATAGCTAGATCTTTAAATATACGAGCGGGCCCAAGAGGATTTATTAGGCTTAATATTTTACAGCAAAAGTTCTATTCCATTTTATAATTCTAGATTTTGACCATCGGTTGACCGGCACGATTTAATAAGCTATCGGGGGTATTCTGTGAGGCAGTGGTGAAGACGCTTTGAAAGTAGGAATTTAATAAGTTAGCCTTTTCCAAACTGCTAGTTACTCTTTCGCCTTTATCAATTATGACTGAATTAACAGTTGACTTGTTTCCCTGAATTTCTCTGACGTATGACCAAAATACTTTTGGATGGTAAATAGCTATATTCAAATAAACATTTTAAACCGAAGTCAATTCGAAAATCAATTCCAAAGAGTAGCTTTAAACTCGACTAAATCCTGTATCAATACAAGTCCTTTATGAAACTAAAATCTAGAGTGGGTTATTTCACTGCACTGCAAGTTTGTACCCTAAGTTTTGACCCCTAGAAAACTAAGGTTAAAGGTTCAGTACAATGACTCGGATGTGAACATGGGATATTGATTCAGTACCACAAGGACACAATGGTAGCTACCTAACCAAATAAGCGCAAATGAAGTGTTTACTCTCTTTTAACTCTTCTACACCTTTCGAGTGAAGTAACTGCTGACTAATTTCCCTGAACCTCTCAGACGTACAATCAAAATGCCTTCGGATTCCCTTTCAAATTTTCCGCTAAATTTTTCCTGTTGGAATCCCATAACGCTTTCCGAAATTCATTCTTGGCATTCGCCCAGGACATCTTATCCGGGCGAATGAGTGCATCCATAAGTGATCTCATTCTTTTTGTCGCTAGAGATATCATCCCTAAAATTTTTCATCCTGGCGTGACATAGCCTTTGACGTCGTAATGCCTTTCTAACATCCACGTTTTCCTTTTGAATTCGCTTAACGCTTTCCGAAATTCCTTCTTGGCAATAACCCTTACAGTCATAAGTGATCTCGTTCTTTTTGTCGCTAGAGAATTCATCCCTAATATTTCTCATCCTGGCGTGACACAGCTTTTGACGTCGAGATACCTTTCTAACATTCGCGTTGTGCAATATAATTTCCATGTTATCTTTTATAAACATACTGAAAATGAACTAGATGATTGCTAAGCGAATGGTCTCAAGGAAGTGATTCCACGAATCCCCATTATTTCGGGGGTTACTATCTGTCTTAAAACTAGCAAATTGACACTGCATCACGCATTTTAGGCCATTTTACCTGTGGTCTCCTTTTTTAATAAATTTTTCTTCGGGGTTTTTAATTTCTGACCCCAAAATGCGATAACATACCATGTGGTCACCAATTCACCCAGATGTGAGGTAATATGATTCACCAGGGAGAGATCGTGATTGAGGGAATAAAACATTAAACAGGAGATTATTATTAGGTAATCTACCGGCTGAGGTAGGTTTTTGGATGGACACAACTATCAAATAAATATTTTGTGACTCCAAACAAAACCCAATCTAGCAACCTAATCTACATCAGTGCCCATCATTACATTCTAGGGAATGATAATTGAGGTGGTTTCCCGTTTCCTCAATAGTGTTTTTAACGTGACACCATCACTTAATGGCCGCCCCACTGGGGTCAGACGCCATTGCAGCCGCCTCACTGAGGAACAGACGCTGCGTGGACTACCTTTCGTCTGGCTCCCAACCTTCGACCTATCTGGCATGGGTGACCCTACCAGGAGCAATTATTATTACTCCCGCCAGCACAGCCCTAGGGGTCATCGGAACGCACAAGCCCTTCCACCACGACAAGGTTGTAGTCCATGGGAGGGAAATACGAGATATAGTTTGAGAAATATGTGGGTCATGAAAAAGTTGGATTGTTTAAAATGGAAGAAATGGCTGTTACTCAAATCACCATACAGATAATAAAGCTTATGTACACGAGGAACACGGGTGAAATAGTTTTGAAGATACAGATGGGATAATAGACGGGGAAAATAATCGGATGAGTCATCAAATGTTAATTTTTGATGTTGCATCCCTGTTGCGTTATTACTACCTACCTATACTCTATCTGGTCTATATCTCTATCTACTCTTGCAGATTAGCATGTAGAATGAAGTGTAGTATACCTGAAACGTGTCCGAGGACTAGGAATGCTCAGAAGCCTAAAGAACGGAAGAACACGTTTGATACAGGGTACGAATGCAAGAGATGCGGAAATAGCCACCTGGAATAGGTCGGTAATGGACCACACTTATTTCCTGGAATGACAAAGTTGCTTAGTTAATCCAAAACTAGCCTTATTTGACTTCGTGAACCACAGGCAGATGATGGCTCGGTATAAATATGTTTCCGTTTTATTCTGAAACTCCGAGATAAGGAGTCCACCAACTCTCGACACTTATTCCTGGAGTAATGTTCAATTTAGGTCACCGAACAGCTTGCTTTTGAATCCAGGCTGCATTCAAAGTATTCCAAATTCAGGACGCACGTTGCCGTTGTTGTGTAGGTGTGACCTATATGCGCTCCCAGGTGGTGTAATTTTATAGGTCACCTAGTTTTCGAGGTCCCAATGCGAAAGATTCCACGGAAAAATATAACTGTAGTCCTGGTTTATTTTCATTCACTCCTGAACCAATAAACGTAGGTCATTATCTCAAAAATAAGTAACAATTAGTTCCCGTATGTATTATTGGACGTGACCTCAATGGAAAAAGCTGCCTAGTAATTGAATTGACAATTAAGTCAGGTGTACACAAATTCGTTGTTACGTTGGATTTATATTATAATGAAATAGTTCTTTTTAAAAAAAAAGGATTCAGCAAGCCATTTTTTCAAAACCGTTATTGTCAACAACCAAATTGGATTGGGAAAGGTTATTTCACAATTGGTCAAAACTTATTTAGCATTAATTTCTTTAGCAAATCCCCATATTATTGTCGTAGATATCAACTGATTGCAAGGTACTCTTTCATAATGACAAAAGAAGCATACAAGAAAATTAGCTATGCTCATCTATATTTAAAAATAGAGTGTCAATAAAAATAATCGAGGATTGAAAATATCTCCAGTTAATGATTTTCATAATCCCTCATATAAAGTAGTAGTTGTTCAATAATTAAATGATGTCGCCAATCCCTAACGAAAGTTTTGTATCAATTAACGTGTGAAACTATTCTGGTTTTCCTTCTACTATTTAATTCTTTGTAATTTTCTCTTCATTCCTTATAAAAGTCCTTATTTTATTCCTTTAGTTTCCCCTTTTACCCTATATTCATCCTTTTCCACGTTGTCGAAGGTCCAACACATGCTCTCATCATGTTCTCCACCCTGTTTTATACCTTCTTCAGATTCCCCCAATAAACTTGCCCTCTCCCACGACCTCATTAACTAATTTTACGATGGTTTTCGTCCCCGCGTATTTTATTTATTAATTTCTCCTACACACATGAAAGAGCCCCTCTACATTTTGGTATGAATTCTTTTGCTACAAATTCTACGTTCCCGTTCAATACAGGGGCTCGGGGAAAAAATTTGAGTCTTCTTAATTTTTTCCAGGTGCTTTTGCTTAGCGTTCCCGTCATTGATATCCTTCCGCGTCAACAAAGTAAGAAGAACTTGTTCAAGGAGTTGAGATCGCAAATTCATTGATATTCGTTTCAAACACTTCTTCTTGAGCAAAGCTAAAGCAATACTTTTGTAAGATCCATGATTTTTTAATGAAAAGACCGGTTTCGTCGAACTTTTGATATTTTCAATGGATTAATGATACAGAAACAAATGTTTTTCACTCAAATTTGATGCCATTTTTAAAAATTAAAATAAGAAAGGAATAAGGTTGACTTATATTATTTCAGGTGTGAGCGTATGTACATCCAACTGGCTGTCTTATTGAGAGCAAAGTAGTTAACGATCAGTCAATAATGCCTAACACGTCTTATTTCAGCTTTTGTTGCATTTTAAATAGACTTTTCGTCATAAATGCATCTATTTTTGTGCCATTAATCCATAACACGTCTAGTATTAGCACTTCAATGTATTTTGGCATGTAGATATAATGTCTTGTATTTTATGTATCAGCTTTACAATGGAAGTTTTAACACGGGAAAACCCCGATTGCCATAATAGCCATTTATTAGAATGCGCTACCTACTAAAAATTCAGATTTTATTCCCAAATGACATATACTTTTTGTACTTCTGGCGTTTCAAAGCAAACTCCTTAAGCCTTCTTAAAGTTGTCACTGGTAAATGGGAACCTATTCTTATATTGCAATTGTCGCGGAAAATAAGCCGGAAAATTCAAAGATCAAATTTACGCATGAAAAGATTGAGCAGATGATTGCAACCATTTTGCCTTTTCAAGGAGGAAAAAACCAGGTGACGATCTTCCCATACACTACGGATTAACGGTCATTCCAAAGGTCCAAACAGTTTAATTTCTAAGGGTAGCCTTGGATAAAAAGTTCACTTGTGTAGGCCACATCCGGGCTACCGTTAATAAAGCAAATGCTGCACCCCCTGCTCCACGATCATTGGTTAAACCGAGATACACTCTAACATTAAAAACGAAGTTAATGTCTATAGGTCACTGATATATCTTCTTCTATTAAATTTCCCACCAGCTTTGACCCATTGAGTTAAAAATCCCACCTAAAAAAAACCGAAAAACAGAAAACAAAATCACTAGAAAAGTAATTGGCACCCCTTGTTTTATTCGGAACCAAGATCTCAGAAAAGACGTCCCTTTTTATCACCATTCTTCACTATGTCAAAAGCTACCACTCCTTCGCAGAAAAATTAACCCTTGCTGAAAACCCCTTCAATCAATACCTTTGGAACTACGAAACAGCCAGTTTAAACAAACAATGACGACCAAAAAAAGCCTTTTCACACTCACATATAGTATTCCCATCCCCTCACCTTTGCCATTACTCTTTACTCTCAGACACGTTTAAATACTGTGTGACCAATCTATTACATGAAAAAACACCTATTAAGATACTCGCGGGAGATGACCAAAATGCTCAGGCAAGAGAATAATTAAAACACGTGATAAAATGGCAAAGCATGAGGTCATGAAAACCGTAAGGTGGAGCAATATCTCCTATCCTTAAATGGGGTTTCTCGCAACATTAAGAACAACAAAATTCAATACTTTTATCGGCTTTCCCAAAAATATTCGGTACATGAAAATCCAATTGTTAAAACTTTTAATTTCTGTTTCTAATAAGATAGCTATAAAAACAACCTCGCACTATAATTAGCCGATATCAACAGTTACCCTAACAGTTGCCCATTAGTTAACAATATCCTGTTTTAAAGTAGTTACAGTGACAACAATGACAAAGAACGGATGGCATGATTTGAACAACTAATTGTTATTTATTTTCACGATGGTGACGACTACAACTATATTTTTCCGCGGAATCCTTCACATTGAGACCTAGCAAACTAGGTGACCTATAAAATTACACCACCAGGGAGCGCATATAGGTCACACCTACACTACAACGGCAACGTGCGTCCTGGATTTGGAATGCTCTGAATGCACTATGGATACAAAACAAGCTGTTCGGTGACTTAAATTGCACATTACTCCAGGAATTAGTGTCGAGATTTGGTGGACTCTTCATCTCGGAGTTTCAGAATAAAATGAACACACGTTTATACTTCGCCATTATCCGCCTGAGGTACGCGAAGTCAAATACGTTTAGTTTTGGATTAACTAAGCAACTTTGCCCTTCCAGGAAATAAGTGTAGTCCGATACCGACCTATTCCAGGTTGCTATTTCCGCATCTCTTACATTATTGCACTTTATCAGACATGTTCTTCATAGAGTTGAAGTGATGAAGTGTATAAAAGATACATTTAACATGTATTTCCCACACGAACGGTTAGAATTACTATATGCGACCTCGCTAGGGGGAAGGTGAATGCATCTTTCTAAGCAGCTTAACATGTTGTCTAATCTTAGTTTATTTTTCTTTTTTAACGAGCACATCGCCTCGCAAACGTAGAGATCTATCACCCTTAGATTACACAGTTCAAGTGCTTGCGGTTATCATTATCTACACGATTATTATGTAAATTATTTTACTTATTCATTCTAACTATAATTAAGAGAAACCTTTATCTTGATGTCGCTTGTCTCTGCTGTATCACCCCCCTCCATACACTATTGCGGTGGTTTTCAGGTTTCACCTGTCATAACAAGGCCTGACATGTAGAAACCATAAAATCGCCTTATGAACATCATATTTATTTTATAAATGCTGCATTTAGTCTACATATTTACATATTCTACTATTACACACGTTCACACTTATGCAACAATGAGGATAACATTTTCTGCCCACATTTTAAATAAGCTATTATTGTGAGAAGCAAGGTAGAGAGAATGATATTCATTTGTTTCCGGACAAAACGTTTTGAAATTTTTTTACGGACGAAATGAAGATTAGATACTCTTCAGTCTATATTTTAAAGCTAAATTCAGGCATCGAAAACAGATGCGCATTTACACGTGGCGGTTTGGAATATAGGTCACTCCTGCCCTCGAAGTAGAAGGTTCCTCAATTTGGTTCGAAAATTCGATTTGTTCCCAAATTTAATCTGGCCGTTTCGCAATTTTCCTGCCCTAGAGGGCTGACCCGTACCCAGGACGAAATAGGTCACGTCCTACTTGAGGAAAGTTTTGAGGGCATGTAAATGACGTGTGCACCGTGTGGAACATTCATCGTCGAAAATTCTGAACAACTCGGAAAAGAAACTTCTTGTACTTGCATAAGAAAAAAAGTTTCATACTTTTTTTTAGGACGAAAGGCAACAGCACTACAAGTATAAGTTTAATTTGTTGGAATTCTTTAAAATTATATTGTGATAAACTTAAGTTTTATAAACTTGCATCATATCATTTTATGAACTCCTTCTACTCGTACTAATTATTTGCAAAAAAGAAAAAAAGCAGATGCCGAAACTGTTAATTTGTCACTAGTGACATTCACGGAGTACTTAAAGTTTAAACTTTTGGGTCATTGATAGAGCTAAAATGTCTACAATGTTGGCACCTGAAGATGAGGCAAATGGTTGAATCCGGGTCGTGTGAATACAAATAGTTTTGTGCAAATGGCAATGCTTAGCTATTATTTGTCTTCAATCAACAATGTTAGATATTACGCAACAGAGAGAGGGGTTGAACTATTCCAAACAATTGAAATATTGTTAACACGTAAAATGGGTTGGTACCATTTAATGTCTCCGTTATTTGAGAACAGAGGCATTTAATATACACAACAAATATACATTATGAATACAATTTTGCAATGTTTTTCGTCTGAAACAAAACCCTTGCAATATTCGCAGTGTACAACATGTATGTCCATTTCAAATTATAATTATTCATGTTAATTTAATGTTATACATTATAAATTTCGTTAACTAACAACATCATGTAAAGTTGCTACTCTAAAAAATTTTATGACGAAAAAAAAAAGAGTTTTAACATCCGTTCCCCTCACACTTAGTATCAAACGATGCCTTGCCGTAAGGAATTAACGAGAATTCTAAGGTATTTGAAGAAGGTCTAAGCCAACCAACCGTTCACGGAAATATTTATTCCAAATAAGCTAGAAGACATCTCTACTGAATATTATCTTCTGACTACGTTCGAGATGCTAACTTTGTCCTTCTGAAATAATGTTTTTGCTGTGGTTATATCTTAATTATCCCACGTATCTATGAGTTACGAACGAGACTAGAACGCACTTTTTAGCAAGGCAAACTTGAATAATTCGAAAAATGTCAACACAAATGTAGACCATTTTTCCATCAAATTTATTTTCATTTTTCAATGCACTCGTAGTCTTAAGTTTTAGTTTTTTTTAGTACCCGCGAGGGTGTGTGATTACTCAAGGGACTAATTTTGACACAAGGAAATACTTTTCCCGCCTGGCGCGTTCGGACAACGTTATTCTGATCCCTTATTGTTCGTGAGAAAATGGCATCCTATATCTATCTTCCTTCATCTATCCTATATCATCTTTCACCCAACACAAAGGTGAAACAGGTCCCTGACGCCATATCTTGGCCAAAGAATCGGGGAAATTGCCTACATTCAAGGTCAGTGCGAAGTATGTTTCCTCGATAGCCCAATTGGCCAGAGCATCCACCCGGCAAGTGGAAAGATCAGGTGCCCAAGCCTCGGTCAAGGAAATATTTCTACGCTTGTGATCTGCTCAATTCCGCCTTCCCCACCTTCCTGTGTTCGTCCTTTATATGTGTTCCTATCCCCCTTTCCTTATATCTATTTCCATGTGAATGAATATACACATATTCATTCACATGGAAATATGTATATATATGTAAAAAGTATAATATATATATATATATATACATTATACTTTATATATATATATATATAGTATGTAATGTATATATATATATATATATATATATATACATTCAAATACGAAGTCCCGCCATACGGCGCACAAATATTCATTCACTGGATGAAAAACATTCATTCCGCCCGGCAAGTGGAAGGTCCGGTGTTCAAATCCCGGTTAAGGAAATATTTTTACTTTCGTGATTTGCTCAAAAACCGCCTTCCCCACATGTCCTGTGTTCGCCTTTTATGTGTTTTCCTATCCCCTTTCCTTATACCTATTTCTATGTTTGAAGGTATATATATAGATAAATATATATATATATATATATATATATATATAATCGTATATGCAATTCATTACTTGCATTCTCATTACTCCTAATCGAAGGTGGCACGGTTTCAATGATCAAGAAATTTAAAAAACTATTCGCGATAAATTTTCGCCATGCACTTACATTCTCTGAGACGGGGCCTCAGATGTGACACCGATTTTGTGTCAGGAGGCAAGAGAAAAAATTATTTTAATTTTCTAGAGAACAACTTCACAAAACCTTACGAGTAAATTTTATTTTCTTAAATTTGTATTTTATTTCAACTTCTGACCAAAAAAATCATTACAAACATTATTTTTCGTATCGGATGTAGCTAGAGAGTGGTGGTGGTAGAAGGTGGTGAGGATCGAAGGAGAATTTTAGAAAAAAATAATGCAATTGCATGAGGAAATAAAAAATGTGTACGAAAATTGACGAAGAATCAAAGTCAGGAACCTGAGGAAGAGGGGGAGCGCATTTTGCGAAATAGAAGGATAAAGAGACAAGAAAGGTTGAGAAAGCAGCGGAGGAAGATTTTCGCCGGTGGAGGGAACCAGAGGGAGATGGATGAGGTGGAATAAAATCAAGGAGTTCTCGGAGGCTGGAATGTTTATTTTTTTTCACTACCTCTTAAATCTCTCAGGACGGGACATTAAAAACGAAAAGAAAAAAACGATGTGTTGAAGGACAAAATAAAAACAAAAAACTAACCCCTCTTAACGGGGCTTTTTGGAGTGCAAGTTTGGATTCTCTCGCAAGGAAGAATATTCCATTTTTTCAAACCCTTTCCACCTCGGTCGTATAGCCCTCCCACTCAACCCCTCGTAAAAGGGTTAGCCCAGGACAGTGATGGATACAGACGTGGGGGACATAAGGGGTGCGCACATCCCTCCCGAAAAATGGAAGGAGATATTATTTTAATGTAAAATGCGGAGAAGATTAAAAAAAATTATTAATGATCCGGTAAAAAAGTCATGTAATTTATGACGGACTCTACTTGGTTACTGTGTTTAAATCATTCAATTTACGAAAATTAATGTTTAATATCGAACATGCATTCATATGAGGCCAATGCATTTCCTCCCGGCAGTATACGCACACCAGATTTCGCACTTATTTCATAATGATAAAGCATGTAGCATTAAGATAGTGAAAGATTTGAGAGATGTTTCCAATGTAATTTCTTATCATTTTCCTCCTTAGGAGGGGGGATTTTTCAGGAGAAATCCAGCAGGAGGAGGAAATATGGATGAAGAGCGCCTGATTGAATATCTAATTCCGCATAGTGGCATTTGAGAACGTTTAAAGGTAAAGATGGGAAGATGTTCGGAAATCGATGAAGGAGAAACAGAATGTTGGAATCAATTAAGAGAAGAAGGAATGTGCTGGATCGAAGAGAAATACGTTATAATGTCGCCTCTGAAGTGTTATTTTTAAGATTAGGAAAGGAAATGTATTTTTATGCCATTGCAGAGTCCGTTTTCATCCACAACCAACCTAAATAAAACGGTAAAATAAAAAAATTAACGTAAAACTCTGAAAAAAATAGAGAAGGACTCTCAGGATTTTATGTTTTTTTTTAATATTACGCTGTCACAACTACCGAGATTTACTGCTGAAAAAAGTCTTTGTTACCACCGAAAAAATAATCAAATAAAATCCTGAGTTTCCCTTTTTTATGTTTTTCCTTGTGTTTTATGCAGTCATTACGTCATTTTCTAACCTTATGTTCACTTTTGTGAGCATTTTTTCGATGATATACCTACATGTGTATTGCATACCTACGCTTACCTTGTAAAATTACCCAGGTAAGTAAATATATCATTTGGTAAATTATAAGGTTGAAAAATCTATTTCATGAATATTTCCACATTCTGACTTTTAATAATCAAACCACTTTACTTTTCCACATAAACTTTTTAATTTTTACAACCCAGGTTTCGTTATAGCATAAAATCATCAGTGGTTTGATTATTAAAAGTCAGTATGAAAATTTTCCACCAAGTTACGCCAGAAACTGTTTTATTTCCACATTCATTACCAACAATACCCTTTTTTATTTATCCTTAATAAATATTAAAAATTTTACGGTATTTGAAGAATTAATGTAACTTAAAAACTAAGGCGAATCCTACAACGAAAGAGCGCTAATGTAATGTCCCGGTATATGTAATTTCCGTCTTTTCCCTTGGTTTACGAGATAATTTCCGCTTTTCAGGATGAGTTCCAGCTATTTTTCTAGAAAATAGCAAATTGTATTACCATATTTAGACTTGCAAGCACGACCTCATTAAAAAAAAAAAGTCGCTGAGAAAAATGACTTGCGCCTCATATCCATACCAATAGCGCGCTCCACCACGCTCATTTTTTTTTCTGCGCCGAAACCCACGCCAACGAACAAACCGAGGGTACAATAATAATGGGCGCATTTTTTCTCTGGCAACACTTTGTCACGAGTACAGGGGGGAGGAAATGCATCCAACTGCCCCATACCTCTGGATTTAATATAAAGATAGTAAAAATGGCATTTGACCGTCCAAAGTGACGGTAAAATGGGGCAAAACAACAATAGCAACAGATCGCGTACTTACTCAAGCGAGAAATAGGGACCTATTCCATGTCGAGAGGGTATAATGGGAGATCTTGGCCCGTGTAGTGGAAAAAAAATGAAACGCGGAGGTGGATGGAAATGAAAATAAAATAATGGACATTTAAACAGTCACCGAGGTTGGCTTCTTTCCATTAAAGCTCCCCCAACCGCATTCGACCTCCTGAGAGGCGTCTCCAATAGGAAAGAATCTAATACCAGAGGTTAGTTATATGCGATGCGATTTTCAATCGAACATCCCTCCTAAAAGGGGTATTTTCGAAGAGTACGGACAGACTGCAGTGGAGCAAGGAAGTCAGATATGCTACAAGGGCCAGACAAATGAAAACCGAACACCCGCCATGACAGACAGTCCAGACTTAAGGTGGTAACACTGTTGTCACGTATCGATGCTCTCATCGATGACTTACCTACTTTTATATATGGGTTATATTGTATGGTGCTAGCATCTTACGAAAAATCATGACTAATCTACGTCTAAGGATACCAAAACAAAGTTTATCGAGAAAAACTATTGTCAAACATATTCATTTAATTTTTTTTATTTCAAAAGTAAAACCAGAGCAAGCAAAATAATAGGAAGAAATAAAGAAGAAAATGATAAAAAAAGCCAATTCGAATACTACAGATAAAGGGAGCACTTGGAATGGAGTAAAAAAATATTATTAATTCGGCACCTTTGATAAACCAAAAGAACGGCAAGAGATGGCGTGGCAGTAGCTTTCAACAGAGTAAAAGCGCAATACAATGTAGCACTTTCAAAGTTTAATCCACCAATTTTAAAATGATCAAGTAACAATACACCCACATAAAAAAACAGAAAGAGAATAAAAGCCTAAAAAAATACAGGGAATTAGACAAGGATGACCTCTAACCAGCCCTATTCAACGAATCCCTAGACAAATTAGTATAAGGAACACAGGCATTGGAGATCGAAGGAGTCACGGTGATTAGAAAAGATATTAGCATACTCAGACTAGAGGATGACATCTCGGTAGATTCAGAAACCCGAGGAGAACTGCAAAAAACTCGAAATTCTAAGGACAAAGTACTTCGGGAACATATTATGTGAATTAGCAAGAAGAAAACTAAAATCTTTGTGCGCAAGAGACAAGTACATAAGGAGAAAAAAAAGAAGGTATAAGAAACCAATCTTAGGTTATAAATAGTAATGATGAAGAGAAAAAAATGTTTCCACCGTACAACTTTAAGTCGACAGCTTTACACAAACTTCAAGAGTCAATGCTTTCGAAACGCTCATCGTGAAGTGGAAAAGGACGGATTAACTCGTTAACGTTTCGCAACAGTTGATGCGTTTCTCATTTTCAAGTCAAACCTCTAATTAAACAATATGGTTTCGTTGACAGGTTGTCGATAGACGATAACATTCTCCACCATAATTGGCTATCGAAAACCAGTTTACAATAATCTCCATTTCTCCACACTGGGGCTCCTTTTAATATTTCACGTTTAAAGTGACATGTTTAACATCTTCAATGTACGAATTTTGCGTTTCATTGTGCTAAAATGCGAAAGTTTTATATGCCATAGCACTCAAAGACGATATTTTATTTTGGAACATAATTCGGGATGCATATGAACATATGTTACAGTTAGATGGGATTTAAATAGCACGGTCTTGATCCCAATGAAGGTATTTAACTTCAAAAAGTTTAATTGTAACCACAATTTCTATTCCTATTCTAAAAGGAGAATAGTAACAGCTGTGATTCCTTGAGCCGTGAGTTTAGTAGATATGGTATTATAATATAACAAAGCTAGAAAACATTCTGTAGGCTCCAATCAGAAGCTATTGTCATCTATTTTCCGGCAAATGTACAATCCGGTTACTGTTCCGATATCCGCACTCTTCGTATTTTGCGATGCGTATGAGGATATTTTTCCGAAGCATAACCGAACCCTGGAGCACGGATATTAGTCGAAATTAATCTTCGAACACTTGGAAAATGGCAGTCCGACATGTAGCAAACCAAAATACTAAATAATGTCCAATTCCCAAACTTCCCAATTACTAAAAAACCAAATGGATGCCGCCATGTTCCCCCTAAATATGGCAGGCATGATTTCATTTGATAGAATATTTTTTTAATTAATTTTTTTTATTTTCAGTCCTAAAACAACACTTTTTGGTCTTTACATCGGACTATCAACAGTGATACCGATGGAGAGAGACGATTACAAACACCCAAGCCCTAGGTGGAGAAAAAGCCACCCAGGCGGGAATCGAACACGTTACCCTTGGCTCGGCAGACGAGGACGTCAACACGCTGGCAAATTGATTCCGCCATAAGAGCTTACACAATGTTTTCCACTTTCATTTGCAAAAATTAACAAAACCGAGGAAGTTGATGTTTGCCATTAGATAGAAAAGGATATAACCTACTTGTTTAAGTTTGCTGAAAATGACGCTTACTATTGATAGCGGAGGTAGAGTCGGACGTATAACATACAAATGATCTTTTCTCGATGAATACTCAACTTAAAATTCATGTGCACATATCCAATGAATTTAAACTTTATATCCTCGCTTTAAACTATCCCTTGCCACCTAAAGTTTCCCCCACAGGCGACGAGAATGTCCCTTGAGTCTGTCCTTTTCTTTTACTAAGCGACGCTCCTGAATAGGGCCAAAATAAAAAGTTTAGAAAACTCCATGAAAAAATAAAAACGAGGCGAGACCAACGACGGAACAGTTTGTTCTCTTACTTCGCTTGTATTTATTTTGGAACTCTCAAGCCAACTCTCGGAGGAAACTCTTTTACTTCATTTCCTGCTTCCTTGCGAGGTTTTGATACGTAACGTAGTTAGTTAGTTATCGATGTAGCCCCGCGAGCGCGCCACTGCCTAAGTCAAGAGACCCACTTACGAATTATTACTTACACGATTATTTAAATAAGGCATTAAAAATAAGAAATTTCTCTGTTACATAAGCTATCATTGTTACCATTGTCAATGTCATTTTCACTGTCGTCATTGTCATTATAATTCTCAGTCATTAATATTATCATTCTCATTATCATTTTCAATCTCAATGTAATTATTAAAAATTGTAATTTATATTATTAACTGTCGGTATCATTATCATTGTCACTATCGTTGTCAGTATCATTGTCATAATCATTGTCATTATCAGTTTAATTGCCATCGTCATTGTCAAAATAATTGTCAATATCATTAGTATTGGTGTTTAAGATTTTGCATAGAAACCGACATAATATCACTACATTCTTAGCTGGGTAAAATAAGACAATCTGATGTCCCATAGTACATTAAACTGATCTTCAATCCCATAATAACTGATACACCCCTCATTCTATCCAACATTCCTATCCTTTTCCGCTTGCCTAACTCATCTCCTCTACATATCTCAGGATAAAGTTAATAATATCAATGAGATATTTTTTACATACTGATTAGTGAAAGATTTTATGGAATATTGGGGAATATGCGTAGCAGCTAACACGCATTCTTGTGGATATACGGTTCTCTTTAACTCAAGGGTGGGGGGATGTAATCTAGGGGACACTATGTTAGCATTTGTAGTTTTACGGCAAGAACTGACGGAAAGGTTACTGGTGAAATAGAAGAAGTGAGAAAACACACTAGTCGGCAAAATGTTAGTACGATTTTTTTATGACAAAAGACCTTTCATTAAAAACATTTTCTATAATCTAAGTGATTGTTATCACATTTACAGCCTCCCATTTTCAATGGCTTCTTGAATTAAGTAATATACATATTAGAGAGAATGAATGAATCTAGCGTCACGAAAAAATAAATTGCAGTGGCCAAACAGTACTAATATTTGGCCTAGAACCTGGTGACGCGTGGAAGTAAATACCGAGCCTAAAATCCCAGAAGATCGTATCTACCTCATATTTAACTTTAGGTAAAGGCAAAGGCTACATCATGTGAGGATTACAGAACAATAAGTTTGATATCCCACACAGCTAAAGTTATTCTCAGGATCATCAACAAAAGGATACAAAGTAAGGCAAATGATTATTTAGGGGATGATCAGTTTGGGTTTAGGAAAGGAAGAGGTACGCGTGATGCCATTGCAGTAATGAGATCACTAGTCGAGAGGAATATAGAATACAATCAGGACGTTTTTGCTTGTTTTGTAGATTTCGAAAAAGCGTTTGATAGAGTGAATTGGGAAAAATTAATGCGTGTATTGCAGAAAATAGGAATGGATTGGAGGGACAGGGGACTGATCCGCAACCTGTACATGTCTCAGACTGCTCAGGTGCCAGTGGGGAACGGAGAGTCCGGATGGGCAGTGTTAGGAAGAGGGGTAAGGCAGGGTTGCCCTTTGTCACCGGTGCTTTTCAACGTATATGTAGAGGAAATGATTACAGAGGCATAAGAAGAACTGGAGGTAGGAATGAAAGTCGGAGGGGAATTCGTAAAATCGGTTACGTTTGCTGATGACCAAGCATTAGTTGCTCAGTCAGCCAAGGGGTTGCAAGCATTGCTGAGTGAATTGGAGGTTCAGTGCGATAAATATAGGATAAGAATCAATATTAATAAAACAAAGGTCCCCGTCATCAACTCCCTCCTCCTTGAGAAAGGCTCCTTTCCTAGCGCAATTCTTCTCCTTACGTCCGTAACACTTTGACCGAATTGGTCCAAAACACTTCCCAGATATGTAAACTGTTCTACCTGCTCTATTTTTTCCCCACCTTTTTTAATATTTAGCTTAGCCTTTTTCTTCCTGGAAAATCGCATAACCTTTGTATTATTAATATTGATGATTAATGAATGATATAGCCTTTGCCTTTTTTGGAATAGGAACTAACACCGATCTCACAAAATCTTCCGGCCAGATTCCTTCCACATAGATACTACGAATCAGTCCATATATGGCCTTTTTCCCACCTTTTCCTAACCATTTCAACATTTCTACAGGAATGTTGTCCGCCCCCACAGCCTTATTTGCTTTCATCTCCTTTAATGGCCTTTCTATTTCATCGTCGAGTATGCCTGGACCTAAGCTATCTTCTTGTACGTCATGTTCCTTTTCTATGTCTAACCTTGTCGGCCTTAGTTCTTTACCATACAGTGTTTCTATATATTCCTTCCATCTCTCTTGGATTTTTCCTGGTTCAACGATTATCTTACCCCATTTATCTTTAACTGTTAGCACAGATCTTGCCTTCTTACTTCCCGATAATAACTTAACCTTGCTGTATAGAGAACCAATTTCACCCTTCTTCTGTAAACTTTCCATATCCTCGCATTGCGTTTTCCACCATTCTTCTTTTGCTTTATTTGTAGCCCTTCTCAATTTATTGTTTAACTCTTTGTACTTCATTTTGCCTAACTCTGTGTTTACATATATATATTATTTATTTATTATTATTATTAGGTAATCTACCGTTTAAGGTAGGTTTTTGGGTGGACACAACTATCAAATAAACATTTTGTGACTCCCCACCTAGCAAACTAATCTATATCAGGTCCCTCTTCATCTCGGTGTACTTCTTTCCTCCCTTCATCCCGTCCAACTTCCCTATCCTGTTCCTACCCTTACCTCGCTTGCCCAACATTCTCCCCTCTATTACCCTCTTCAACATTCCACTACCGCTCAATACGCCTTTCATCCATTTTTCCTGCCTCCATAGGATTTCTCTCTACAAACCCCTCTCCTCACCCACCCCTAGTACTTCCTCATTTGTCTTCCTTTCGGTCCATTTCGCCTTCTCCATTATGCTTCTCCTCCATGCTTATATACATATATATATGCGTTAATATATAATGCGTTAAAAAAATATATGTATATATATATATATATATTTAACGCTAAATACATTACTTAAACGCCTTAATTTACAATATGTCGATCTTCAACTTCGCATACTTCCTTCCTCTAAGCATTTAAAGGGGAAAATTTCATTTAGTCCTTCCACTTTGCTTTCCCAACATTCTTCCCTCCTTATCACAGTCTTCAAAATTTCACTGCCAAACAATGTTATCTTGCACATACTGTTTTTATTCCTTCAACCCAAATCTCCCAGCAAACATCTTTCCTCCCTTCCTACCTGTTTCATTTCCTTTCCGTCAATTTTATTCTATCCATTATTTTATACTTCTGCAAAGCTAAACACTAAAATTCTCTCCTCTTGTCTCGATATCCATATTTCCGGCCCATATACAAAACAGCGCTACATATCAATGTTTTTACCAATCTTTTTTTTTACATCTTTAGTTAAGGTCCCTCTAATAACGACACGTATATATTTAAATATTATTTTATCTCGTGAAATTCAACTATTAAAAATGATTACCATTGTGAACATATTCGTCTAAAACCTTTCCAAGATTATTTATATTTTTATATATTTCCAAGATTTCCAAGATGCCTGTTTCTTTATTTAAGCATTACCGGGCTTATTATGATAAATGCAATGTTTGCATGCATAAAAAATGCCATTAAACTTTTATAATTATTCTCCCTGTGCGAGCACCACGATATCTTTTCAGAGAAACGTTATGACGCCTCCTTCCTCCAACCCCAAGTGTCCTTTGCTCGGCACGGGAATCTGATAAGCCACTTTTAATTGTGCTGTCTCAGCGCGCGTTATATTACATTAATCTGGTCCGTCTTGATTAGAAACCCCTCAGTCTTTTGCTTAGAAAGGTATTTAGTCGTGGGCGGTACTTACACGTGATGACTGCACGTTCAAGATTTGTATAGAAAATATTGGTAAGATTTTTTTCCTGACGCGTGCTTGAAGTGCTGAATTAAGACCGTCGGTTAAGTGTGCGCATGATCACAGATTGAATTGGCATTGACAAGATAACAGTGCACACCATTATCATTCAAAAAATGGCGATGCGACAGAACAACGCTTAACTCGTCCCGATGGTCTTGACGGACGACCAAGAGTAGAGTCGAATGAAAGTCTGCTTGCGAAGACCTGTAACGACATCGCGACGATTCCCCAACCCCCTTACAATCCCAACTTGCCACCATCAGACAATTTTCTATTCCCAAAAGTGAAATTCTCGCTTAAAGGAGGACACCATGAAGTCCTAAGTGCCGTCAAAAAGGTTTGCAGGCATACCCTTAAGGAACTTCCGGAATCCGCCTTTGAGTCTTTAAAAAGCCGATGGAAAAAATGTCGAAGCTCAAGGGATGTGCTACGAAAAAAAATAGGCCATGTAGCAATATCGGAAAAAAAATCAATTTTCCGAAACGTTTTCCGACACTTTTTATACAAACCATTTATGATTTATCATATTAAATTCTTTTAACCCAGAAACTCAAATATATCTCCGGCCACTATTAAAAAAAACAGGTCGGGAATGTTAGTTTGCTTTCACCCATTCAAAGAAAATGTAAACAAAAAATAAAAACAGAGTTATATATACATAAATAAAAATATATATATATTTATACATATTTATATACATTTAACTCTGTACGTAATTTTTTGTTTACCGCGGAAGTCCAGGGGGTAGAGGTTGGACTACTGACCGGAGGGTCCCGGGTTCGATTACCGGACAAGGCACTCTGGGCACCTGCAGCTCCACTCAAGCTATGTGATTTTTCGGGTACCAGATCTTCCTGGGAAACCACAACCGGCACAGGGAAAGGAACTGGCCCCCCTACCCTGATGTGTGAATATTCACACGCCGTCGGGCTTGGTACATGGGTGAGCTCTACCATCACCTACTAAAACCGACCTTCGGGTTGATTACTGTAATTATGGTTTTATGGTATGTATGAGTAAAAAAGGTATAACTGTACATATATATATATATATATATATATATATATATATATATATATATATATATATATATATATATATACATAATTATATAATTCAAAAGAAGGATCAACCAACAAAACTAATGAAAAACACATAAAAAGAACAATCACAAGCCATCTGAAATTTTCATTGGCAAGACAAACCTCTGAGAAAAGAAGGATCTCTACAAAGGAACATCAGTGAAAAGGATATAGGTTTATACACATATGTTATAGAGAGAGTACGTCTCGACAGCAATGCAATTGAATATCCCGCGTCACTCCAATTATTTGGAGTGTAATAAAACTACTAGGAGTAGGTGAATGCGAATCGAAACTTTGCCGAGAAATAGATCTCAGTGCTCTCCAAGCTATGGAAGCGGCAGGACGTCAGTTATTGTAAACCTCTGCGCCCCGATCGCGTCACCAAGAAAGACGATCGAGCAGCGTTACGCGATTACTAAGTTTTCGGCAAAACTGAAAAAAATTCATGAAGAGACTGAAAAAATGATTCGTGAGGCTTACGGGGACTCTGTAATGTTATATTTACACATTTCGAGGTAAATAAACGCTTGTAAGGAGGACCGGGAAGAAGTTTCCGATGAAGAACGCTCTGGGTGGCCATCAACCAGCAAAACCGACAAAAATGTGGAACGTGTTCGACAATTGTTGAACTCTGATTGTCGACTGAGTATCAAGATGGTTGCCAATGAACTGAACTTGTCGTCTACTGCTGTGTTTTGCCCTGTTCCTGAAGTTTTTTGAATAATACCCAGAAACAAAACACCATAGCTCTGAGTGTCACACGGACTAGTCCCCTAACGCCAAAGAGGCAAGAATGAGCAAATCAAAAGTGAACACATTGCTCATTTCGACTGCAAGGACAGACAGTTAACGCTGCCTACTACGTGGACATGCTGGAAAGACTCCGAAAAAGGATCATCAGGACGAGGAAAGATATCTCCGCTACCTGGCAACTCCATCACGACAACACACCTGCCACAACCCGCTACGAATCCGCAAGATCCTGGCCAAACACCAAGTGCCAACGCTGTCCCGTCCCCCTATAGTCCTGACGTCGCCCCAGCAAATATCTTTTTGTACCCTCGGATTAAGGCATCCCTGAAAGGAACCCGTATTTCGTCCATAGAAGAGATCCCATTAGCCCTGACGAAGACCTTACGGGAGGTCCCCGAAGAGGCTTTCCAGGCGTACCTGCCATGGTCAAATGGTTGGAAAAAATGAGTAGAGGCCCAAGGACAGTGAATTGAAGAATTATTAGTGTTTGTGAAAATCTCTTAAATAAATTGCTTAAAAAAATAATTGCATCCCTTTAGGAAACCACCCTGTATATGTATATATATATATACATATACATATATATGATATATTATCTTCCGAAGAAGACGGAGTTCGAGTTCGTCGATATTATCAAGATGTTATTGAGACTGTTCTTTTTATGTGTTCTCGTGCTGTGTGCTACTGTCTAAGTTTTTTATTTAACACTTCCGCGTTACTTCGAAGAGAAAATACATATGTATACACATACATATACGTATATATATATATGCATATATATATATGTATATATTATTATTAGGTAATCTACCGTTTAAGGTAGGTTTTTGGATGGACACAACTATCAAATAAACATTTTGTGACTCCCCACCTATCAAACTAATCTATATCAGATCCCTCTTCATCTCGGTGTACTTCTTTCCTCCCTTCATCCCGTCCAACATCCCTATCCTGTTCCTGCCCTTACCTCGCTTTCCCAACAATCTTCCCTCTATTACCCTCTTCAACATTCCACTACCGCTCAATACGCCTTTCATCCATTTTTCCTGCCGCCATAGGATTTCTCTCAACAAACCCCTCTTCTCACCCACCATCTCTAGTACTTCCTCACTTGTTTTCCTTTCGGACCATTTCACCTTCTCCATTCTTCTCCACACCCACATTTCAAAAGCCTCCAAACTTCGTCTATCCTCCTGCTTCAGTGACCACGTTTCCACGCCGTACATAGCTACACTCCATATTAGAGTTTTTACGAGTCTTGTCTTAACATCCCTACTCAACGTCCCCGTCATCAACTCCCTCCTCCTTGAGAAAGCCTCCTTGCCTAGCGCAATTCTTCTCCTTACGTCCCTACCACTTTGACCGTATTGGTCCAAAACACTTCCGAGATATGTAAATTGCTCTACCTGCTCTATTTTTTCCCCGCCTATTTTAATATTTAGCTTATCCTTTTTCTTTCTAGAAAATCGCATAACCTTTGTTTTATAAATGTTGATTCTCATCCCATATTTATCGCACTGAACCTCCAATTCACTCAGCAATGCTTGCAACCCCTTGGCTGACTGAGCAACTAATGCTTGGTCATCAGCAAACCTAACCGATTTTACGAATTCCCCTCCGACTTTCATTCCTACCTCCAGTTTTTCCCATGCCTCTTTAATCATTTCCTCCACATATACGTTGAACAGCACCGGTTACAACCCTGCCTTACCCCTCTTCCTAACAATGCCCATCCGGACTCTCCGTTCCCCACTGGCACCTGAGCAGTCTGAGACATGTACAGGTTGCGGATCAGTGTCCTGTCCCTCCAATCCATTCCTATTTTCTGCAATACACGCATTAATTTTTCCTAATTCACTCTATCAAACGCTTTTTCGAAATCTACAAAACAAGCAAAAACGTCCTGATTGTATTCTATATTCCTCTCGACTAGTGATCTCATTACTGCAATGGCATCACGCGTACCTTTTCCCTTCCTAAACCCAAACTGATCATCCCCTAAATAATCATTTGCCTTACTTTGTATCCTTTTGTTGATGATCCTGAGAATAACTTTAGCTTATGCTTTACATTATAACTTTAGCTGCGTGGGATATCAAACTTATTGTTCTGTAATCCTCTCTCTCTCTCTCTCTCTCTCTCTCTCTCTCTATATATATATATATATATATATATATATATATATATATATATATATTTATTTATTTATTTATTTATTTATACACATTCAAACACGAAATACCGCCTTGTTCGTCCTTTATATATGTTCCTTTACCATTTTCCTTATCTCTATTTCAATGTGAATGAATTACAGAATATTTATATATATATATATATATTCACTTTCTTGGAAAAGCCACGAACGTGCACAAAAAAATGCACTAAATAGTAATAGCAAACACAGAAACTAAAACATATTAAAGAGGGACTCACTATTTCTCGAATTTTCGGTGGTGCAACCACCTTTCTCAAGATGAATTAGGAACAGAACTCTTTTCTGTTCCTAATTCCTCTTGAGAAAGGTGGTTGCACCACCGAAAATTCGAGAACTAGTGAGTCCCTCTTTAATATGTTTTAGTTTCTGTGTTTGCTATGACTATTTAGTGAATTATATATATATATATATATATATATATATATATATATATAATTTTCACTGAATCCCTACTCTTGACCCCTTTCGGCACCTCACCCATATCTGTCTCAGACGGATACAACCCTGCAACATCCGTCAGCACACCCTCCCTCGTCTTTCCCAAAAAACTCTTCCCTCACCCCTTAAGAACTCCCCCCACAGGAAGGAACTGTTTTCAGATTCTTTCGGCGCACCTCTCGTCCTGGCGTCTAACATTTTTTCCCCGCCATCCCTCCTTTTCTCCTTCCGTTCGCTCAAAAATGGCATATCCCTCCAAATACCAGCATCACTCGTTGCGAATCCCAATAGCGTGGCATCAGGAGTCCCCTCCTTGAAGTGAAAGGACGTGTATATAACACTCGTTCGCATTCAACTACTTCGCGAAAATGTTTTCCGCCGGTGCAACGAAAAGTGCTTGCAAACCATAAATTGAAAAATAAACTCTTCTCAAATTCCGCATGAATCTCTCATTCCGTTCAACACGACGCGAGGGTAGATTCCTTTAAATACTTGGGTGTAACAATTACTCACGATCTGTCCTGGGGAAAACGCATACGAGAAATATGCGGTCGTGCTAATAAAAATTGGGATTTGTGAAAAGAGTGTTAGGTAAATGCGACGAAAAGGTGAAAGAAGATGTTTCCTTGCCTTGGTCAGGCCCCACCTAGAGTATGCTGCCAGTATATGGGATCCTCATAACATAAATTTGGTTTCGGAATTAGATCGAGTTCAGCGGAGGGGGGCTAGATTTGTCAACCATCGTTATGACCAACTCAGCAGCGTATCCACTTTTCTAGACAATTTAGGTTGGGATTCTCTTATACAGCGGCGTTTTCAATATAGATTAAACTTATTAAAAACATTTAAAGATGGGCCCTTTTCCGATGACATCAAGGATATAATACGAACCCCAACGTATTACGGTCGAAGGGATCACGAACATAAGACTAGAGAGATAGACTGCAAGACTGACAGGTTTAAAATGTCATTTTTTCCAAGAACGATAAGGGACCAGAATGCTTGTAGCCGAAATTCCCCAGGACATATTTCATTACAATAAGTATTAACGTACAGGTTAGTGACTGCGCGAGGATATGTATGCATATATATGTTTATGTATGTACATATATGTATGTATGTGTGTGTGCATATATATATATATATTTTTTTTTTCTTACAGGTTCCCCCCACCTTTCCTCACCTAACGCCCAACCCCCTCAACCCTTACCCTTCCCTCATGGTGCTACACCCCCTGCCACACACCTTTTTGGTGGCTCGCAGGGTATTTATGTAGATGTAGGCACCAAGAAGTTGAATATTTTATTTTTTATTACCATGAATACACTGTTTAGAGATACACTCAGATGTTCCATTCGTGGTTGTGTCACTTTGTTCATCATTCGCTGTAATCTGAGGTTTCTCGGCGACCATATCTCGGAAAACTGCTGTTCATTATTTGCTGGCATTGCCAACAAATTCATTATTTCATGTGGATCACATTTCTACTATCAATATTCTAAAGCTAACGGTTTCAGGCTTAACTTTGTGGAATTCCTTCATGAAGAAGGTAAAAAAATAAAAACTTTACACTTCCACACACTTTTAATGTAATGTGACCATGGTTTCAATGCTGCGCTCATCATCAGGAACAATTCAACAATATTATTCAACTTATATAGCCAGGTGCTAGGTAGGGGAAGTTAGGGAGAGGGGTGGTAAAGTAGCAATCATTGGTGGGTGAAGGGAAGGTGAGGGTTATCTATTGGATGCAGGCGGTACAAACGGGGGGGGGGGGTGTTTGGCTCGCAGCATCGAAACCATGGTCGTGTTGCATTAAAATTGTGTGGTAGTGTAAAGTTTTTCTTTTTTTTACCCTCACCATCAATCAATCGTTCGCTCCCTCGCAACGAAAACAATTTCCAATATATCAAGGTGCATGGATTCATCGCTTTAGCATTATTTTAGCTTTTCCAAGATAAAGTACTTGTCCTCAAATCTAAATATAAACTAACCAGTACATGTTAGATGATGATGAACATCAATGTAAGTTATAACAGCTTGATTAAAATTGACCGAAATCTGGATATCTATGCATCCAACATTTAAATTAAGAGTTATGGTTGCATCTGTAATGGTGCACAGATTTTACTTACGCAATTATGGATCTTCTTTAACATTACTCTCGCTCAATCTGTCGAACAATTCTCATAATGCATGCATTTCAGTACAATTTCGTATGCGAGCCATTCAGTCTGGAATTCAAGTTATTGTGATAACTTGACCCCGACTCCCTTTTCTCTTTTCGCTCGCTTGATGAAACCTTAAAAAAAAAAAAAACGGATTTTTGGCAACTTTTTTTTCCATTTTCGTCCACCGCGCGTCATTTTTTCCTTCTCCCTTTCCTTTCCCATCTTAGCACAGCCCCTACGAAGGCTTCGACTCCTTGAATGGCCCGAGTCGGCAGTCGTAAAGTAGTCATCTCCATATTTATTGAGGTCCTTTTTATGCCTTCCGCCGCTTTTCCTATTTCCATTGTACCTCTCCTCTTCCACTTTCTCCTCTTCCTCCCTCTCTCTCCCCTCACGTCAAGAAAGAAGTAGACTGACTTATAGTTTTCTCGAGAAAAAAAAACCCGAATTCTGAGCACACGCTATGCGCATTCAAATGGTTCCATAAGGTTTTATGAAGCGGTTGCGAATATAGGACACTAGTCGCAATTACCCCTTAACGCCACCTCGTTGGCCCTTCGAGAATGCGTCACGAACCGAACCCGCAACAATGCAGTCCGTCGACATGACTACGCAAACGAAAAGCTTTCAATGAAGCATTCTGTTTCGAGTGTCATTGTTTATCTGAAAAACGTTGCCATGAATCAACAACGGCTTTTTTAAGAAAATAAGTCTAACAATCGAACGAGTGTTGAAAAAATAAACTGGCTTAATAATTAAACGATATTTCCTTGCTCCTGACTGGGGATTTCAATTATTGGTATTTTCTTTAAGTTTGCATTTAAGGGGACATTCGACAGGAATACCCAGAGGTAATTTACACAGTTGTTGCAGTTAAAAATTCTTGGATCAGAAGTTAATTCCGATCATTGGTTTGGAAAGCGTTTGGTGCTCAATTAAAAGTCATCAATTCAAAATAATTTATGTGTGCGCATTTTACAGATCACTCAGCAACAAAGACAATTCAATACTCGAATTAGATCAGCAAACCAAAGATTAATTATCCCAATACAATGATCGCGACGTTATAATCGGTGGAGATTTTCAATGTCCTCCCATCCATTGAATGGAAAAAGGCATTACGACGTCAAAGGCTAGGTCACGCAAAGATGAAAAATATTGGGGATGATATCTCTAGTGACAAAAGAATCGAGATCACTTATACTTACAAGATATCTAGGGAAAACACCACGAATGATTGAATAAATACTGAAAGTTTATATTTAGATTTGAGGAAAAGTATTTTCTCTTGGAAAAGCAAAACCCCAGCAAAAGCGGGGATTCCGTGCTCATTGAAATATTAGAAATTGTTTGCTTTGTGCCGGTTGTAGTTTCCCAGGAAAATTAGGAACCCGAAAAATTACACAGGACCACCCCCGATACACACATGGAAATAGATATAAGGAAAAGGTATAGGAACACAAATGAAGGACGAACACAGTAGTGGTGGGGAAGGTGGAATCAAGCAGACCACAAGTTTAAATTATTTCCCTGACCGGGACTTAAACACCGGATCTTTCGACTTGCCGGGCCGATGCTCTAACCACTTTAGCTATCGAGGAAACGTAATTTACAATGAGATCTGCAGGGGCTTTATGCACACCCCTGGGAATACATATTATATTTTTAAATAAATAAATATATATATATTATTTATTATATAAAAAAAAACCATAAACACAGTAATCAACCCGAAGGTCGGTTTAGTAGGTGATGGTAGAGCTCACCCATGTACCAAGCCCGACGGCGTGTGAATATTCACACATAGGGGGCCAGTTCCTTTCCCTGTGCCGGTTATGGTTTCCCAGGAAGATCTGGTACCCGAAAAATCAACAAGCTTGGGTGGAGCTGCAGGTGCCCAAAGTGCCTTGCCCGGGAATCGAACCCGGGACCCTCCGGTCAGCAGTCCAACGCTCTACCCGCTAGACCACCGCGACCCGTTATTTATTATATACCTATATATATATAATATTTATGTAAATATTCATTCACACATAGAAATAGATATTAGGAAAGGGGATAGGAAAACACATAAAAGACGAACATGTTCGTCCTCTGATGACGACGGCCGTGCCATCGAAACGTAAATATCTACTGTAAGTGTCCTTCTTTTATGTTTCTGTGTGTGTAATATCTATTATCTTAGTGTTTGTGTGTATATATATATATATATATATGCATACACATGGGGGAATAATAATGTAAATGGAATTAGCACTAGTAGACAAAGACAAAAATACAGAAACACTTATAAAAGAGAAACTCACTGGGTATCGAATCTACGGTGGTCGAACCACCTTTCTCAAAAGGAGGAAGGAACGGAATTTCGCTAGATGCCTTTTTCTCCGTCGTACAGTGTTAAAAGAGATTTTCAAACAATTGGATCGGAGATTTTTCTGGGATGACATTGTGCTCGAAAATCTACGTCCTAAGATTTAGCAAAATGTATGTTCGACTTCTCTTCGAGATAGCGATGCTCACTCTCCTCAATAAACGTTTGGGTAAAATGTAATTCGCCAGTTTCATGACTGCTTATCGATGCGAAGAAGTTCCCATATAAGTTCTTAAGGAGACGCCCATAAAGCGCGGCGAGAAAGAAATCCTGGAAGACAGCTGCAGTTATAAGTTTACAGCCAATAAAAGAACGCATCAAATGGCACAGCTACCGAAAGATAAGGGAGTGCAGATATGGCAGGGGTATGATATGAGATGGATGGCGGTTTCATGGCAACCTTTCCGAGAATTTAGATCCTCGTAGTTACCTCCTAATTTTTGGATCATTCTCAAAATTGTATTTTAGTGTGATTTTTCTAGAACTGACTTAATCACACAATGTTTTCTACAAAATAATATTACGGTTATCATTGTTGAATTGTAATAAAGAAACGTTTGGATCGAATAATGGGAAAAATGGTATTTTCTATCAATAAGCACCGAGTTCGATATTGCCTCACTTCCGCATTTAACAAGGAACTTTAGCTTGGAGGACTCTTAAGACGCGAAAATTTAATGGATACTATGATAAAGTGTTTAATACTCTTTTCATTTCACTGATCTATTTTTGGTTTCCCACGAAGCTCTATTAATCAGAAAATCGCAACAGTTCAAATTGAGGCGGCCGGCTAAAGATTTCACCCAAGATTTAAAATCGGTTCCCACAGTTCTGTAGTTAAAACGACCTAGTCACATAACTAAATTAAGCAAAATAAAATTATTCATAATGGTATCGATTTTGTAGGTTTTTTGCAGCGATAATGATCAGATCAAATGGGGCGCGTTTGTTAAAATGCAAACTTGGATTGCGAGACAATGCATAAAAAAATATAACTGGTCATCTCATTCAATAGAATATCGGCGACGATCAACCAGCAACAGTCAAAAGGTAAAATATCACGAGCTTGTGATCTAATCTGGTAGATACAAGAGTTCAGGCTGGATTTGAGATCAAATATTTGGAAAGCACTAAAAATATTCGGGTTAAAATTAGTCCGGGGCATTTTGCATTTTTTTGTATTTTTTTGTACTATTCAATCCACCGCTAGGGTGTGTGGTAGGGGATGAAAATACAAGTTATAAAATGAAAATACTTGTACACCAGCTTAGCTCCTGCCAGATTGAGGGATTCGTAGTCCCGCTCCTCTGATATTTTGCATTACCTTTGCCTTGCCGTCCCCGGTGGCGGCGGGGTAACGTCCTCGTCTACCAACTGAGAGGTCACGGGTTCGATTCCCGTCTGGGTGGATTTTTCTCCATCCAGGGCTTGGCTGTATGTAATTGTCTTCAATGTAATGTATGTAATGTAAGGGTTAGGTGGAAGAAGGGACTATTTAGTCTCAACCTCGCCCAATTAAGTCGATAATAAATAAATAAATATTTTTGAGACGCTACTGATTATATTATAACAAAGTCTTACAAATCTAGCTCCGCTACACTGCAGTCTTACGTATTCCCCGCATATACGTATTTCACCCAGTAGAGGTCGTTAAGGCGGGTAACGCCTAAGCATTTAAGCACGTTCACGCATTTCAGTTCGGATTTCCTGATGCAGTAGGCACTCGGGATGGAAATTCTCTTTTTCCAAAAATTCATCACTTGCACTTTTTTAAGTTTAATTCTAATTGCACAGAGTCATGCCAGCTTTTTATAGCATATAGGTCATCTGCTAAAGCTGTTTTATACCCTGAAATATGGATATCTCTGTAAACCACTGCATCGTCAACGAATAAACGTATCTTAGATGAAGTAATTTCTACCGCATTCGAGCTAACTACTTCCATGACTGCTCTTATTACCCGACCATTCAAAATGTCTTTCATCTAAGCCAATATATTTGTATCTATATAATATGCTTCTAACTTCTTGAGTACTTGTAGTTAACTATGAACACCTCCACGCTACTCTCGATCCAATTCGATAATCAATCCAATCATATGTCAATACATATGCTCATTAAGACAATACACTTTAATATTTCATCAATGAAATATTTGTAGACGGTAAAGAATTTGAAAAAAAGTATATCACTCACAGGATATAAGGGCTGGTTTTTTTTAATGTAAAACACTACGATGTCTGCATTTTTTAGGCGATGTTAAGAGGTCTAGCGGAGGTGGGTCTTCGAATCCATCGAAGGCCTATTAGGCTTACAGTGAATATTAATCGAGGCAGGGAGGGAATGTCCCTCATCACTCCGACCGCGCCACCAGCAGGAGTCGAGCGACGCCCCGAGTTGCCGCCGCGCCCGACGCGGGCGGGAAGCGGGTCGCACCCGCCACAGTGTTGCGCAGTCTCATCCGCTATATCCCCCCATTTCCCGCTCGCTAGTAGCGGCGGCGGTCTGGAGGATCGCCGGCGGATTGGGCGGTAGACGGGCGGGCGGGCGGAGAGGGAGGACACGAGTGGTTAGCAGGCGTCCTCTCTCTCTCTCAATCGTGGGAGGCGAGCAGGAAGCGGGGGGACGACACGAACGTGAGGGCCTGTCGCGCGCTCTTGTGGAGTGCCTGGAAATGGACCTGAGCGAAATTCTCATCTCCGAGGTCCAGAAGAGACCTGCCTTGTGGAACCTGAGAGGGAAGGCCTACCACAACAGAGTGATCGTGGAGCGGGATTGGAAGAAGGTGGCGGAAATAACTGGACTATCAGGTGAGCATGTACGCATATGTTTATCGTTAGCCTACCGTTTATGATATGTTTTGGATGGGCATAGACTGTCCGCAATTTCCTCCGATTTTATCATCCCTCATTCCGTCCAACATGCCGATGCCATAATTTTCCTACCCACACCTCGTTTGAAGAACGTCCATCCCTCTAATAGTCCCTCTCGTATGTCAAAGAATTTCCAGCTTTACACTTCGCCAATCAAAATGCTCTCTGCATCAACCTTTCCCGCCTATTTTGGATTTCTCCCAACGATCATCTCTCCTCCCCTTTCACCGTGCTTAGTACTCCTTCGTTTGTTTTCCATTGTACCCATTTCAAAAGTCTGCATTCAACGCCTGCCACCTTCCTTCATCTGGCAAAGTTTCCGAGCCGGGCAAAATCAAGCTCCATGCCAAATTTAGCCCTTAGAATATTCGGTATTTTCTGTAATCTGCACAGTTATTGTCTCCAAGTCTTCGAGTGATACACAACCAGGGGTTAGTCTAAATCTTTGGTGGGTCAGTCGTGAGGTCATCAATTTATATTCAAGGGTATTATGGTGTCTGCCAAAATCCCATACCTTCAACTAAGAAAGCAAATATTTGCCGGTTTTCGAACGAAAAAGCTCGTTCAACTCTTCTACCGACTTAAGATTTTTGGACAATAATGTAGACACTGAAATAGAGAATAGTGCGGGTCCTTTAGCAAATGTAGCTTACCCTATAAGAAAAATATAAATAAATATACCATTACCCCTACGCATAGGGTATATTTATCAAAAATAGTTTAGATTTTAAACATAGGTTTCGAAGTCCTTAATGACTTTTCACTTCGAATTATTTCGAGAAATTCCACTTTCATTTCCCTCAATTTTTAAATTTCTTCGTAACTTCTGTCTGCCTTCATGCTGTATAGAAGCCCAAATCTTTCCCTTTTGTATCACAGCCTTCAACATACAACTACCTTTCAATATTTTTTTTCTCCAAACACTTCCTGTCTTTTTCGGATTTCCCTCCCGCCCGATTCCTCTCCTCGCCTGCCATTTTTAAAACTACATTCTTTTGTCTCCCTTTCAGCCCGACATATTTTTTCCATCCTCCGTCAAGCCTACTTTTCGAAAGCCTACGATCCACAATCTAAGTCTCTTGCCACAAACATTAGTATTACGGTACGTACAGCGTAGGTAGTCTCCTTGGAAATGTTTGCAAAAGAAACACTTGGTTTTGAAAATATGTATCGTTTCCACAAAGTGACGCCTGAAGTTATCTCCTTGGAAATGTGTTACCTAATGTTTTCTTCACATCTTTACCTAGTGCACATGATTTAAGATTGATAATAAAAATGGGATCATTGTGGAATCCAGAAACACAAGTAGTAAAGTAAGAACGGAAAACCCCGACACTAGATGTTTTCGACCAGAACTTCACCACAGTGAACATAAGCCAAGTTACATCAGATCCAGTCGGCACAAGGGGAATTTTTGGAGGCACCCAGTTAATTCAGTAACCTTTTCTCAAAAAAAAAGCCCCCTATCTCTGTGATTTGTCTTTCGCGCAATCCGGTCCACTCAGTCGTGGTGGAATTCCTAATTCCGCCAAGGATTGCATCAACAGTCAGTTGTCCGGAACTGGAGCAGTGACAACGAACACGTTGGCACTCCTCCTATAAACACCTTACATATTCGATTTTTCTTGGACGAGTTTACCTCAGTGAAATCCTTGGATTAGTTCTCAGGGTGCTTCTTTTACTATTAGGATCAGTGCTGACTCCAGTGTTCTAACTTCTACTGCTACATGGTACCCAGCAAGCTATCGATCTGGCGTGTGGCAGGGAATGACTAAACATCAGGTACAGAAAATCAGAAATGGGAAAAGTATCTATAAAGGATTTGGATTCGAATTTCACACATATGAGGGAGACCGTTTCGAGAGATCGATTGTTGCGCCGCCATTCAGAATTTTTTCTTCAAGAACAACGGCGCTGCAGTCAACAAAAGAGAAGCGTTTGTGCGCATGGGCTAAATTCAAAAAGGGGGATGGTGTACGTAGCATGCAAGCAGCCGCAATGGCGTGTGGCGGAGATTTGCTAGGCCACGCCAGTCGTATGTGCGCAAATATTGTTTCATGCATGCAATTGAAAACATGTAAGCCCACATGCAAAAACTCTCGTGCACAAACATTTCTATGTACACATGCAATAATTTTTGCTCTTGACCAATTCAAATTCTAGTATTTAAGTTACGAGTTCGCATTTTAATTTTTTAGTTCAATCTCTATTTTGTTTTATCCCGGCGGTCGAATGTACCATTATAAAGTGGTGCCATAGTAATCTCCCCGGGGTCACGAGGAAATTCAGGCCCACTGTACCTCTCTAACAGTCTTATGGCCGAATTCCAAGATGACACTCTTCCCTCATCCCTCCAATGAAGATTTATTTCGGCGAACGAGAAAATGAATCCATCCTTCGACTTATTTTATTCATTAACCTTCGCTCTTTTTATTACTTAAAAATGAATGTTCTTTTACGTGATCTGAAAGATTCTCATATTTATCCGTGTTGTTTCATCTTACGTTTCATTATGTTTTTGAACAAGGCACTACGAAATGGCGTAAAAGTGCCATCTCATTGCTTTTCTAAAATGCTTACATCTAAATGTTTACCTATTATTCGAGCTCGCGAGAAAAACCAAAGTGGTTTTTCGAAGGTAAATTTATTACAGTAGCGCACAATATTATTGGATCACAAGAAGATTTCTCGGTAAACGGTGTTTTGTTGATTAATAATCATAACGGCACCCTAAATATTTTTTTTAATTTACATTTTTTTATCTGTATGGAATCTTAGATACTCAAAGATGGAAAGTAGGGAAAACTCGCGGATATCCTGGAGCTTATGCATTCAACTTCGTATGTTTAAAATTGTGCCTAGTACATGTTGCTTTGTATCAATTTTCATATATTTTGGGATGTAATCACGCTGCACTTCTTTCGTATTGTGAATCATTACTTGAAAAACTATTTTTATTGATTAAAAAAATGGAACAGAACATTATTTTTCAGTCTTGATCGTATTTGTTACGCATTGTAAATACTTATCTGATTTCATGGATCAACTTTTGATGTGAGGTCAGTTTCATTTGCTTCGATATGTGTTTTGGTATGATTCAGGTCTCTCAAGGCACGATATTAGTGGTTTCATTAATTAGTGTGAGTTCTCTATAGGTTTATAGTTAATAATGAACACGTATGAATGTGAAAGAGTTTGAAACGTTATGAAGTGACACCTGAAGTGAAGATGAATTAAGGAGGAACATTAGATCATCTTGGTCCCTTAAGAGCTTTGTTCAGCTGAAATCTCCCTTATTATTAGGTAATCTACCGTTTAAGGTAGGTTTTCAGATGGACATAACTATCAAATTAATATTTTGTTCCTTCTAAGAAAACCTACTCTACATTAGGTCCCTCTTTATCTCTGTGTACTTCCTTCTTCCCTTCATCCCGTCCAACATCCCTATACTATTCCTGCCCTTTCCTCGTTTGCCCAAAACATCCTCCCCTCTATTACCCTCTTCAACATTCCACTACCGCTCAATACGCCTTTCATCCATTTTTCCTGCCTCCATAGGATTTCTCCCCACAAACCCCTCTCCTCCCCCACCATCTCCAGTACTTCCTCATTTGTTTTCCTTTTGGTCCATTTCACCTTCTCCATTCTTCTCCACACCCACATTTCAAAAAGCCTCCAGGAAATCTCCCTTAAGTACCTATAATTAACGCAAATAATGCAGTGATTTCAAAAAGGTTTGTTTACAGCTGAATTAAAAAGCCTTATAATGATTACTTCCACACAATTTACCTATTTTTACGTTGTTTTCATATTCTCTGCAGTCCAATGTGCCATTCATTTCACCTCTTCAACTTGAATATGATATAATTGGAACACAATCTGTTTTACTTATACCAAAGTGGATTGGTTATATGATAATAGAAGTGTTATTATGTATTCTGCTATAATATTCGGCTATTGATAGCAAGATCAAAAGTAATTATTCGTAAATCATATTGAAACCAGCATGTTCTCATGCATAAAATATATGGAGCCATTTAATGTCGTGACGCGATCAATGAAATGAAGTGATTAAAAAAATTAAAACTCTACATGCTCCACTGAATTTTTTTAAAAGTTCCATAAATTTTAGCCGAGTATCGTACCATTGGATTCATCATGGGCGTCAGTACCGCAGTTAAGGTCAAATTATACAGGACCTTGACCCCTCAAAAAACGTTTTGTATCTTTCAAAATTTTCTTCAATAGGCTATGCCTTGCTTTCGGCCTTGTTTTTAGCAGATTACGTTAACAACACCATCAAGGGCTCTTCACGAGCCGTGAAGTACAATATATCAGCTGCCCATTCTACATGGGTGGATAAAGAACTATACAGCTGATATTACAAGAGAAATAGTAGCACCCATCATCGGTTTCTACTGCTTTTAGTTTTTTAATATGAAATTCAGTGGAGCTTGCAAAGAGTTTATCTTTTAAATTTCGTGCCGCAATAAAGTTGAGCCAACTGCCATAGAATTCAATCATGTGAAGTGATAGTCATCAAAATACTACGCATGGGTTCTTAGCAAAGAGTACGATGATGTTATTCGGTATAGTATTATTTTAGGTAACTCCGACTGAATTGGCAATTAAAAGGTGAAAGGTGATTACAATCTGAGACCGTTGCCCTGCTAAAGTGTGCTTTGATGATACTTATATTAATTTTGCATTTTCTTCTTTCACGAAGGAAGTCATATTTTAGATTGTGTGCAAAGACAGTAGTGCATTGCACAACAAGATCTACACTTGAATACATCTAAACAGATCAAACCGGAGGTTAAAATATTCTAATTCTACACAGTTAATAGTATTTTAATTTAATGAACCAGCTAGAATATTCTATTTTGTGGATAACATAGTCATTTTGTTGAACCATTATCTGAATAAATCGCTTCTGCGATAATTAAGAATATATAATTCAAACATAGCTATTCATCAAGGTTTCATATTATCGATCCTTATCGTGAAATTTCTTTTCCTTGCACACTCTAATATTTTTTCCCAATAGAATCGAAATAAAATTGCCAAGTTATGAAGAAAGACAAAAACCCTTCATACAAAATAGCTGGTTACAAATGGGTGAATTAATTAAATTATGACTGCAGAACGAGGAAACATTGCTTCTCTGCCCTATGTAAGAAAAACTAAATGTTTGAAATATGTACTATATGGCGTTTGGAGGCTTTTGAAGACAAGACTATGAAGGCCTTTGCAGTTATTTATTAGTTAAATGATCACATATCCTATGGTGAAACGTGTGAACTATACTGAAACGTTAACACGCGTAAGCGGGAAGGGTTTAATATGTTTCAATCCGCACTGCTTCAACCATAGAATAAATCAGAGTCCCTTTACAACATCATCACGATTGAAAACAACATAACGATTAGCATAAGGCATGCAATCTCCTTTTTATAAAAATCGGGCAATTTCCATTTTGTAACGTCCATACTAAATAGACTAAATATTGGAATGTTTTTTTTCTCTTGTCCTTAAAAAAATTGGGGATCACAACACCAGCGAAACACGGAAAGTTACAAATACTGTTTTGGACGTCAATTGCACCACAATAACATTCTCCAATATCGAGGATTGAAAATAAGTTCAGTAGTCTATCCAGTAATAGCAAAAAAAAATGTTTTAGATAGCCAGAGGAGAGCTATACATATACTTTATTGTATACATATGTCTAATATTATCAATACTAATATTCAGCACGAACAAAAATGATTAATCCTGTGGACAAATACTGATTAAGGAATATATTCTTAATCTCTATTTTCCTCATAGTAAACAAGGGCTAACATACTGCTCCATTGTACCTAAGGTTGCAGTGATATTATTAGCTCTTTCAAATGAAGAAATTACATCATGACGATCACAACTCATCACTGTTTGAATTGTCCTATTTACTTAATCTTTGTGCTATAAGTTTTTGTGCATAAATTTACAATTTTAAATCACAATTACAAAATTCAATTGGGGTTATCAATATTATTCTCGTAAAATAATTCGTAATTGTTTCCCTGAGTTCATTTTATGTTTTTTAAAAATACGGAAATACTGAGAATACGTGAAATCACTTCCTTGACATCCCGCGATTCGCAGGCAACAGGTTCATTCAAAGTTAATTTGTAAGAGATAATACGGAACCAAGATGATACAACGCTAGTGTTAGAAAATCGTTAAGCCTTCGAAGGCTCTTGTCACGCCAAGACAAAAAGCAATAGGAACGATAACTCTATTGGCAAAAAGGAATGAGATTACTTATAAATACAAGATATCTAGGACGAATACCAATAGCGAATTTTGGTAAACCTCAAGCGAATTCAAAAGTATTTTGGTCGTACGTCTGAAAGGTTCAAGGAGATAAATAAGTATACAGTTAATTCAGTCAAACACGATAAAGACGAAAGAGTAACCAACAGTTTGGAAAAGGCTAACTTATTAAATTTCTTCTCTTAAAGTATCTTCACCAATGTCTCACCGAATGTCTCCGATAGCTCAGCGATTCGTTCTCGCCAACCAATGCCCAAAATTAAAATCTCTCCTAATGGAATAGAATATGTTCTGAAAAATACGAGGCATGTGCCAAAAGTAGTATGACTTATTTTTTCCCACGGACGTGCGGCGATTTCTCTGGCTGGGTTCGCCGGAGAGGAGTTTCACGAAAGACTGGAGGTCGGTTAGAATTGGCTCCTAGCCTTTGCAGAGTGCGGATCGTTTGTTTGCAAAACCTCTATAACGCGACCTCGTTACGTTTCGTCATGATCCGACTATGGGAACAGCGCCACGCACTGCTTTAAACTGGGGAATCAGAAAAGAGACTGATCACATTCTCAAGGCATTTTATGGTGATAACGCTATGGGTATATCGGATGTTTTTAAGTGGCACAGGTTGTTTCAGGAGGGTAGAAAAGATTTTGAAGACGCCGATCGTTCTGGACACCATTTGACCTCAAAAAGTTACGAACATCTTGCAAGCGCAATGGCTTTGATGGACAGCGATCGCAGTTTAAGTGTTCACATGGTTTCTGATAAACTTGGCATATCTAAAAGCGATGTGCGTCAACTTGTGATCGAAAATATGGGTGCGAGAGAGGTGTGTCCGTCGTTGGTGCCGCGAGTTACCTCGGAAGAATAAAAGGAAATTCGCACGTGGATTTGCCAAGAGTTTCTCAACCATGTGAGTGAGGATCCAAATTTTTTAGACAATATCCCACCACTATTGTTCCCCTTGCCACCCCTCAACTTCGTACGGAAAGAACGTCACCATGACTCGGTCGAAGCGTCACAACAGGTCGTGACGATGGAACTTAGTCGCATTCCGGGGGCCGCCTTCCGGAAGGCGTACGAGGCGTGGAAAACCCTCTGGCAGCGGGGTGTGGGCGATTAAGGGTGCTACTTGGAAGATTTTTGAGCGTATTTATCAATTAAGGCAATACATTTTTTTATTGACTCAGTACTCAGTACTTTTAGGGCAAACCTAGTATTAATCCTGATCAAAAACCCGCATCTAGCGGAACTAGCATCAGCAATTGCACCGAGAAACTAGAAATTATATTTAAGAAATCACTAGTAGATCACAAATTTCGGATTCCAACATCTTCCGTTGGATCAAGGATGACTCCGTCCAGGGTTACCCTCCTTTTCGGAGGGCCGTTGCAGGGATGGTTGACGCTGCAGGAGGTAGGGTATCGCCTGAGAATAATGTGGAGGTCGGTCGACACGACAATTGAGATCCGAGACGAATAGGGTTGGTCATTCCCCTTTGAATGTCTTGGAATACGACTCCAACCAAGTCTGACCTCCTCTCTTCGTGAATCAAGGTGCTCCCAAACTACGCTCAATACTCCTTATTACCATTACAGGTTTACTCTCCCCTAGTGGCAATTTATAAATGAATATTATGTGTTTTCCGTATACCTTTACGTATAATTTACGTTTTCTTTAATGGATTACAGATGCTGCGTATTTCAAATATGCAATTAAGAAACATCTCTCTCTCTATCTCTCCTTTTCATTTCCTGCCACTACCCCCGTATGTCGTTTTCTATTTGTTCTATTGTTTACTAGGGTTGATATATTTTATTTAACATTTTAAATGTTTTTTTTTCATTTCTCTCACCCCCGTATAACCTATCCCTCCTTCATTACCCTTTCCACCAGTAATTACACCCCCTGTCATACACCTTTTTGGTGCATCATGTGTTATTAGTGTTGACGTAGACGTAAACATCATGTTAAACGGCCTTTTAGAAAATTACATTTTCCACATTGAATTAAGGTGAAAGTTGCGGTTCGAGACCCGATTGCAAAAGTAGTCAGCTATTTGCCCGGAACAAGAGGGTTGACGAGAAGTGTTTGAACTTGAAACATCCTGATCCTCATTTTGACTTATTGAGGGTGTCAGCGTGGCCACGTTAATGGTTCGAAAGGGAGCTCAAGAGGGAAGCGAGCGAGCGCGAAGGGCGTGGGAGCGGTGGCCCGCCTCCGACCTGCCTCTTCCCGCCCGACCATCCCCAGCGCTGCTGCACTAAGGGGCCAAGGTTGCCAGATATCCCCGTAGCCTGATGCCCTGTTTCCTGCACAAAACATGGAAGGTACCCATCGAGCATCATGTGTATTCATGCAAACGCTTATAAAACCACAAGGGAATGCATCTTTCTAAACAGAGAGGGCTTTCTCAACGCTGCCCAAGTTAAACTGCCTTAAGGCCTTGATAATTTATTCAAATATGTTAACTTTAAAACTAAAACTTACGAAAACTTACTTTTTCGTTTACCTTATCTTTAATTAAGTATGTTTTCTAAAAATATATTTATTAAAGTTCATTAAATCGGAAATAATGGAAGCGAATTTCAGAATAAGTCACCGATGTGTTCTTTTACGCAATCCTATTACTGCTTTTCGATTTCTTTGCGCATACGCTATTGTTTCGTATTTTCGTCGAAGCCTCTGTTGAGTTAAAAATACTGTTGATTCTGGAAAACCAAATCGGTGGGCTATTGAAACGCCTACGCACGTCTGTAATTGGCAATTCGAGTCACGAAAAGAATAGAAAATACACTTCGAACCTCGTTTTATTTCTTCAGTACTGAACATTGTACTCGCAAGATTAATCGAATACGACTTCTTCGTTTCAACATCACAATTTAAGTATCCAAAACTCAGTACTTAAATAGGTCTCGTGTAATTCCACACCTTCATCTCCATCTACACGTACATAAAGTACCCTGCGATCATCTTTCAAGTTCTCCTATCTCTATGAAAATCTCCAACATTCCATCTTCATCAATATCCTTCGTATCCATCTTCCCTATCTCCTTCGGATGTCCCCCAATAATCCCCTCTCCTACTCTATCATAATTAGGACTTCCTCGTTTGTTTTCCTTGAGGTCCATTCCACCTTTCCCATCCTTCTCCACGCCCACATTTCAAAATCCTTTCATCTTGCTTCAATGACCAAGTTTCTGAGCCGTGCAAAACCACGCTCCATATCAAGGTTTCACTAATTTTTTTGGTAATAACCTTTACTAAACGCCCCAGTCATCAATTTCCTCCTCCTTGTGAAAACTTTGCCTAAAACAATTCCTTTTCTTAATATCGTGACTGCTTTGCCATATTTGCCATCTTTGTCCAATAAACTTCCAAGGTAGGTTTAGCTGATCCAACAAAATGTTTTGGCCGAATTCCTGCCTCGTGCATGATATCAATCAACAAAAATAAACTCTCATTTTTACTTTTTCATAAAATAGTAACTAGTTCCATTAGATACCGAAATATTTCCTCAAGTTTAGATATTTTTAAAAATTTTATTTTAGGAACCGATCTGATTTTAACCCATGAGCACCAATAAAAAAAATTCTGAATGGTACTTACATACGATTGTTTACACTTCAAACAAGACCCTTGTAGAAATATACGACATATTTTTAAAACGTTCCTACGTGACAAAGTAACGAAACCACACACACAGAAACGTGACTATTTATTGGGTTGTTAATGTAAAAAAATGATAAGCATGCAAAAGTGTTTAATACGCCCTATGGTAGGAACGGTTAAAGGTGAAATAGCTGGACAGTATTTCATACATACACGCGCACATACTTCACGGCCTTCTTGGAAACGCTTATACCACTCGTAAACTCTTGATTTACTCATAGCAGAATCACCGTAGGCCTTTGTTAACATTTGACACACTTGTTGTTACACTTTATTTCATTTTTTACGCAAAATTTAATACAAATTCTTTGATCCATTTCTTTTAAACAAACGAAAATCGCCGAGCTCATAAAACATGTCCAACCTTAATGGCCATAATAGACAAGGTCCACAATGAAAACAGCTGAAAGTTTTATCATACTTCAGGGGCATGTATACCAACATAATAAAAAAAAAAGTTTGACAATCGAACTCTCCAAGCCCGCAAAATGAAAGAATTCCCGTTAGTTTTTGAACACACCTCGTATCCATGCATATAAAAAACTATATCCACAGTTGACGGGCACCGTACTCTTTCTCGCATAAATATGAAAAAAGTACTCTTTTTTCGCCGGGAGACTGAAACATTTAGATTACAATGGATTTGCCAAGGTCCGTAAGACGTCAAGGTCGGCCTTATGACTATTGCAATTAATGTTGATAATAATGAAGGAATTAATTAAACGCGACAGGTCACGAATTCATCTCAACTGCTTAATATCATTCTAGCATAATTATTTGGGAGTGGAACTAGACAAAATCCCAAGTACATCATTGTGCCATTACACCACCTACGTCTTTCGCGCGCAAAGTTGACCGTGTCACGGAATACAGAGCTTTAGTGACACCCACCTCCAAACCACATCCGCACTACAACTCCTCTCATAGTTGGCGGAGAAATGTAAACAACTCGCGTTGCCAAATTTACTCTTCTCCTCGTTATTGTCCATACACGTAAGCACGGGAGGTCAACCGCATTGTTGAAAATTGAAGCGCGAACGCGGACAATTGGTACCCAAACGAGGCGTAATTGGTGTGGCGATAGTCTCTTTTTTTTGTTGTGGTGCTGAAACATTCGGGAGAGCTGGGAATTGAAAAAAAGGAAATTGTGCATGAAGTGCTCTTTTCTCGCTTTCCTGTTATCTGCGCTCCTTACGTGAGGTGAACCTACCTGTCACCAAATGCACCTTCGACAAGCTAAGCTTCCACTTTGTTACCCATCAAATAAATGAATGATATCGCACCTTTTATTAAGGAATTAAGTTTCAGTCAATCGACGGCAGTCTCCAGTCAGCTTTGTTTATTGATGCTGTGTTTGATATTTCAGAGTTGAGAAACTTAAAAATGCATCCTTAATTTTGAAACATATGACCGGAGAGCAAATAAATTCACGTCATGGGACTCAATTTTTATCGAATTTTAAAGCTAGCAATGTTACGTTTTGAATAATATTGTTCATAAAGTAGTAAAACGAGATCGCCACGAGGATCTATGATTACGTGTAATGTAACTGGTTCGGTTTTCATCGAATATATCATTCTAGTATTACTGTAATATACTATTCCAGTATTACTGTGACTGAAGAAAATGAACGCAAACGAGTGTTGATTTGAATTTTACGTAGGTGGAGCCACCTTCTTATTCAAAAGGAAGAAAGACATAAAGAACTTGTTAACATATCATTGATTCTACTATCAGATCGAGAAACAAAGTATATTCTAAACATTTTATCGAGGCACTTACAGAAATAATTCTAGCCGTTATTTAAAAAACAATGGTGCTTTCTTCTCCAATTCTCCCATAATCAATCCTTCAAACTTTGGATATTATTATTGACCATTGTGGTATCCATAAGAAGAAATCATTGTTGAAAAGTTCAAACGGTAACCTGGTATTTTTAAAAGAATATTTAGCAAGCAAAAGTAATGTTTGAATTTTTTGTGATAAAATATAGATGTCTTCCCACTTATACCTAGAGGTATAAAGTGCTTAAGTGTAAGTCCCAATAAGTGTATTCGAATTTCTTGTTGCGAAGGGAAAAATAGAGCTCTAGTCTTAAGTGGTACGTTTCTCAATAGTTGGGGCTTCCTTCCCTTAAGAAGAAGGTAAGAAGTTTGAGCAAAAGGTTATTTTATTTTCATAAGATCTATTGAGTAGTTCCAATGAATTGAGGAGGTTAACAAACAAAATACAATTTGACATTTATCCGTAAAAGGTAATTGATATTGATTTCTTCCCAGAAACACTCAAAGATCTTCTACATAAGTTATACGATATCATTAGAATGTGCAATACGAGTATTTGCCTGTATTGTTATTCGTTAATATGGTAAACCAGGCAGTATAACTTTTAGTTACGGTAATTTTTTTTAAAGTCTCTATCCACAAGCTCAATAAATACATCGTTTATATCCTTCAAATCTCTGAAAATTAAACAGAAACACGGTACAGTGCGGTATTTCAAAACAAATTTAAATTGGATTTCTTAACAATTTCGTATCGGTTGATTTCGCGAATCGCCGAGCGTGAACGGAAGAAGGTAAACTAAAGTGAATCAGTGGTACAATGAATGAATGAGGTTACTTGAGCACAGCACGAAAACCAGAGAAGGAGGCGGGTGTCAAAGGAAATAATGACGGAAGAAAATGAAAGCTATTTCACGCAAGACCGCTTCCTTCTGCGGTAAAACCGTTCTTTCTTCTAAAAGGCTGAATCTTTCCACACAAGGGAAAAATATTACAATCTGAGGTAGAGTGCATGTACCCGACAGAGATGAAATGAGTTTATGGCGTGAACTAATTAAGATATGAAGAATAATCGGTACTCCCTCAATTTAGAGAGTGTCACCGTGAAATCGATTAAAAAAATACAATATTAAGGAAAGTTAGGTTAGTGGATTCTTCTCGGGATTTCATCCGGGTAATCTCCTCCATCTTCATCTGAAATTGAAGTCCTACATAAAGTTAAGTTTAATATTGAAGTAAGAGGCAAAAAATAGATGAACAGTTACCTATCCAGGGAGTGCTTTGGACCACGATTGTCAAAAATACAAGGTCTTGTAGTAGGGAGAGACGAAGATGAACTACGTTGAACGAAGAAGCTTCCGCAAGGAGAATGCAGTCGATAATAGATACATTGATTTAGGATGTTGAGAAAAGTTCGTCAAAACTTTGATGAGGAGCGTGGTCTTTTCACGGCGCGGAAACGTGGTCGTTGGAGCAATACGATAGGCGTAGATTGTAGACTTTTGAGAGATTTGGGCGAGGAGGAGGATGAATAAGGTGATATGGAGGAAAAGGAAAGAAACGGAGAAGTAATAGCTATGAAGAGAGTGTTGACGAGAGAAATGCCTAGGAGGTAGGAAAGGTGAATGCAAAGTTTCTTAATTAGCGATGGACTGTTAAAGACTGTGATATTATGAGGGAGAACGCTAGGCAAATAAGGGAAGGGGTAGGATGAGAATATTAAACGGAATGAAGGGTGGGACGAAGCATGCGGAATTGCAACACGGTTTATTGTATTGTGTGGGGTCAGATTTAGACGAGTTAAAGATATGTGGGTTTGTTAGGCAATTGTTCATTCAAAACATAACTTGAACGATAGAATACATAATAATATGTGTTATGCACTTTTTAATACATGTAGTCAAGAATAGAAAAAGGCGCGATTGTCCCAAATGGTAAATCTGACCGAGAAAAAACATTTCTCAGAACGTATAGTGCTTTCTTAAGGAACGATGGTACGTTAAATAATGGGTTGTTTGATGTAGTATCATTTCGTGCTCAATTTTTACATTTTATTTTCATAAAAAAGGTGTTCCCTTTTCCCTGAATGAAATTTATGCCAACTTCTTTAGTATTTGGTACGATCTGTAAGTTCTAATGGAGTAAGATCAAAAATTGGCAATTTAACAGGGTACTTACTATGAAGAGGTCAGTTGATTCCCCTGTTCCACCATTCGCTCTTCCGCCAAGTTCCATGATGAAAAACGCCGCACTGCGATTCCAACCAGAAGAGTTTCGATCAGCAGTCAAGTGTTTATTCTTCAACTTCACTTCCATGCTAGAAATAAAGAAAGACTATGATTAGATTCTTGGGTGGTAGGAATGTTAATTTAAACATTAAATGAAGAGGGGTTAAACCAGGGTATGTTGAGGAGTTTTTGTGTTTGGGCAGTGTGTTACATGTGAATGGGGCATTGTGAAAACGACAATAGGAGAAGAATCAAATCAGTGAAAAATGAATTTGAAAAAAAGAAGCGATGGTGTGTAAACTGAGTCACACTGTAAAGTAAAAATTAGTGAAGAGGTGGAGTTTTGTTCTTTATGGATGCGAGACCTTGTCTTTGAGGCTAGAGGACGAGCTAGATTGGAGGTTTTTGAAAAGTGGGCGTGGCGGAGAAGAATTGATAAAAGACAGAAGAGAAAGTAGAGTAAAAAGAGTGGAAGGTAATAGCGGAGGGTTTTAAAAACGATAATACAAGAGAGAGGAAGTTACTAAGGGGAAATCCGAATTAGGTAAAAAAGTGGATGGAGAAAATATTGAAAGTGATTGTTGAAGTTGAAGGCTGTGATAGATAGAACCCTTGTAATCCGGGTAGAGAAGAGAAGACTTTCCAGAGGAGTATTGAAGCCAGGCATAGTTATGAAGAAAGAAATAAGACAAGATAAACAAAGAGGAAGTTCTCGCGGTACTTAGGAGTAAATTGTCATTAGGAGTCGTACATAAACCTTTAAATGGGGAGAATACCTTGAGCATGAATAAGGACCAAAGGACTACTTCTCGAGTTATCAACTCGAGTCACTAATATCTCAAAACTTCAGCAAACGAGCTTTCTGAATGATCTCGTTGATACTCACTCACTATTCCTCGGAGAGACGAAGAAAATTGACTGTAAAATTGACCCAACGAGGCATAAGTCGCAATAAGTTCACACTCGCCGTAATATCACCGTTCTCATGCGTCATATTTCAACGGGGCTGATTTAATATGCATTCGTATTCGCCAGGATACGAGACGAGACGAAGCCTGTAATAAATGCAGATTGCATTCCCGTGATAAAATTGGGCATTGCGATGAGATTCACTCATGGCATTCATGGGAGAATTGAGCCATGCAGACAAAATTGAACTTAGGATGTCCATAGCAGTCCATTCTTGTGCTAATTATATTCCCTTTGCAAACAATTGTTATTTCAACAGTAAACCTTAAGTAATTGAACAGCTGATTATTTGTCGTCTTCGTTACCATTCCATCATGACTACCAAACGAGTCTCAACAATATAAACAGAATCGAACGCGAAAATAACAGGTGCCCAAGGGCGATTACGTAGCCAAGGTTCGGGAAGATAAACAGGGAATTGGTGGTCAGGCCATTAGCAGCAACCGTTCGGATTGAAGCCCAACTGGAATACAAGCCACTCGTCGGACAAACCACGTTTGATGTTTACCTGTAATGTTGGAAAGTAGCTTAACTTTGGGGTTAATTAACCTCGAACCGCAAGTTTTATCCCGACTAAAGGTGGATAAACTAGGTGCGCAGCTTTAACACTATTACTCTAGAGATGAAGATGTGTAAACCTGGTCTCTTCAGGATAACGTGCACTCCTCATATAGGAGAGTGGATGAAATAGAGTGCATATCCGCGGAGAATACTTACTAGGCTATTAAATCCTTTGGAGTAGCGTTGAAGTTTTGAGAAGACCAAAATTTGACTATGAATCCCACCATATCCCCAATGTATGCCTAGCATCCGGATAATTAATTATACACTATTATTAATAGTACTGTAACAGTTAAATTAGGCTCTTGTCTTCCGCTTATCCTCCAATCATTTGGATTAGAAGCAACATGTTGTACCCTAAAGTACAATTTGCCATTCTTCAACTAAGCAAATTTACCAACAGCCTTCATTTCGTCCAACATTCCTTATTGTTTTTCCCAACATTCTTTATCACCATATTTAATATTCTATGGGAATAAATGGCCATAGGAATGAGAGTCTGTAAGGAATTCATAAAATCAATTTGGTTTGTGGATGGTCAAGCTTTAGTTTGCAAGCCAGCTAAGAAGTCTCAAACATTGCTGAGCGCATTTGAAAATGAATATGATAGGATTGGGATGGGAACTGATATAATTAAAACCAAGTTTATTAATTATGAATATTAAATTAAAGGAAAAATGAATAGGAAAGCTAAGACCTTGGCAGTCTTTTGGACGAATTTTCTACAAAGTAGTAGGGATATAAAAATAATGATTGCGTTAAGAAAAGCATCTTACACAAAGAGTAGGGAATTAATGACCGAGATGGGGTATACATGTTTTTGATCTTTGAAGAAAGATGATAGGCGTAGATTGGAGGTTATTAAGAGGTCGAAAAGGGGAAAAAAGGTACAATGTATGGGCCGAAAAACCAGCGAAAAGTATTGCGTATGGCGAGACGTTTGCTGGGAGAAATATTTGGGGAAGGAATGTTGAAGACTGTGTTAGAGGGGATAATCAAAGGCAAAAGAGGAGGTGGTAGTACAGGCGTATGTTAGACGGAATGAAGGGAGGGAGGAAGTATGTGGAATTGAAGAAGGGATTATTGTATCGTGGGGTGGCAGTTTCCGTCTGGCTAGGAGAGACTAAGAAATGTAGGCATGTTCAGTCTGTGTCCATCCAAAACTTTCCTTTAACGTTAGGGTAGATTATAATAATGAATAATCTTCACGAGGTTCCCTTTCGGCCCAAGTAAAGACAGAAAGAGCGTGATTTCATGTCTTTTCAGGTAATCTCTTCCATTTCAATTTTTTCTTCTACACTGTCATAGACTTGAATGTTTCAGTTAAACTCACGCATTGTTTGACGTAAGATATTCTGTTCTGAAGATTGATTTCTCGCATTGACGATAGTAATTACTACAAAAATCAAATAATCTGGATCCATGACATTTTTTCATCTCTTTAGAAATCGATTTACGTTCCTGCCCCTCTTTCACTCATCTCACTCTGGATGAAATGCTAATACAAGTTCAACACATCTTGCATTTTTTTCCTGACCACAATCGTAAACTAAGATATTATGTTAAGGATTCTTAGAAGAGGTTTACGACCACCACTCGAACTTCCTACAATAACATCCATGACTGTTGACTTCCACTCCTTCTGGATCCAATGGAAAATCGCAAATGACCTTAGCTCCCCGTCGCTTTCCCTAACAACTACTTCTCCAATAGAAATTTATGTAAAACGACCTTCACGACGCCCACTGCACTCGAAGTAGTAGGATAAATTTCCCACTGACTCATTTTAAATGAGTAATTTTGATGCAGTGAACGCTGAAGAGTATTTTACTTTCCGTTTTTTTCTTCGATAATATGACCTTCAAGGAAGTTTTATCGTGTAATTGGTCCCTTTGATAATTCATCAGGAGATACATTTTAAGATGAAACGTTTATTCCCTAGCTTAGATAACTGGGCCTTCTGATCATAAAACAGATTTCGTGGAAAAGATACTGCTGTCAGGAAAGACGTAAAACGTATAGTATCAGTAATTTTGATATGATTTTAACTTTCTACGCAGGAAGAAGCCGTTTTTCGCCCAACATTTAACAAGAAATATTACGGGCAACATGAAATTGGCCTTCACTTAATGTTGGAAAAAATTAATTTGCATTGGACCTGATTCGCCAAATAGTTCTCTCAATGTTTAGACTGGCCAGTAGAGAGGTTCAAGTCTTGTCAGTGTTCACTAATCTCAAAAACTGCATGCAAACAACGACATTTCCCAAGCCCATGAGGGCGAACATGAAGTCACTGTTGAAGCCCGACAATTCGGAGTTTCCTCAATAATACTTGTGTTTTTCCGAAAGAAAGACACGAAGGTCATCCTCGTATTTCGGGTTTGAGCTGAACTGTATTTGCCTTACGGTTGTAAATCCCAGTCTCCATATCCAACAAATAGTCGCCTAGAAAGAAAAACACTCGTCCATCAGTTTCATTCTCTTTCGCAGCTTTTCATGCTAACAGATCTACTGCTTAATGACGTTTGAAATATTTCACTAATACAGCAGTATATACCGTGAAACTAAAACAGAGAGTTCAGCAGCGGAGTCTTAAAAGGTTTAATATATCAAACTAATATTATAGATACTAGTACTATATAGATAACTAAGCTAGTTATCTATAAAGGACTAGAATAATTTCAAACATCCGCTCATAATTATGCCTAATCTGATATTTATATATCAGCTACAAAAATGCACATAAAGTTGTTGTTAAACAATATTTCCACCCTTTCAATTAGTTAACTTCTCTGGTTGTACATATCGTTCAATTCGGTAATATAAAACCTTCGTCAGATGATGATTATCTGCCTATCACACGCCATAGTTGTGGATTTCCGGTTACAAAACAGTTATCGATGATCATGTAATTATACTCCCAAACCGTAATTGTCGATGAAGTATTGTCGCATTAGCAATTTTCTCTACTCGATTCAGATTTTCATTTGATTCCAACGCACTTTTTGTCACAGTTAAATAAGACGTATCGAAATCTCAAGTATATCTGCATGTCTCTTCCCTTAAGGTTATTCTAAAGCTTAAAGTTGGCGTTCACTGGCTCCGTAAGGTCAATAAATACAATTTACCCAACAGTATATTTATAAAGTAGGTAAGGAGTGATTTCGACTCAGGGATTGTTACTTTAAAAAGTGCAACTCAAACTATCCCCATTTGTTGTATCGCTAACCGCAACACATCAAACCCCTCTCGTTTTCTCTTCGACAATACAGATGTATTATGGGATTGGTATATCAAATACTTAAAAGACGTGATGTCTTATGACATACAAATTAAACTATCACCGAAAATTGGACACCAAACTAGCACAAACATATTGACGAGCACTTCGAAGTAAACCAAAGAAAATAGTCATGCAAAAATTATTGTCTTTGTGGTCCAGTAGTTTCTTTTTTTCCTCCTTTGTTTTAAAATGGTTTCAGCCTTGCGCTGATCAGTCTCTGAATAAAGTAAGCTATCTCCTTTGCGACGTTAAGAGTCGCTTCTTCAATCAGTGAAAAAGTTGACTTCTCAGTAAGTCTTCTTTCCCTTAATTGATTGAACAACCTCCTCGACCCTTTGACACCACAGAATTGAACCCGAAGGTTAGTTTTACAGGTGAGGGTACAGCTCATCCAATAACTAAGCTCAAGGTGTGTGAAAATCACGTATTCACGTAAGGTTATAAGGGTGGTCAGTTCCTTTCCCTGTGTCACCTATGGTCTCCAATACGAGCTCTCACCAGACAACATAACACAGTTTTAGTGAAATGTGCTCAGAGGCTTTACCTGGAATCGAACCAGAGCCCTGCGGTGAGTAGCCCAGTGCTCTACCGACTAGAATATCGCGCCCCCCTTTTAACGAATAACGTTAGCGACACCTCTGACAACTGCGGAGCGATCGAGATTATTATATTCTAGTACAAAACTCGATAAAATCCTCCACTAATACTTTTGCACAGTCCTTCCTAAGACAAATGATGTTAAATGGAGGAAAAATGCATTCAAAGGTGTACCTGCATGTTAATTAGCCTGGTTTCATTTTGGGTTAGCTGTGTTCTGAGTCAGCACGACAGCAGCACACCTCGGTGTTATGCTCGTTTTGACTAGGGGTCTCAGATTCGATGCTCGGTTGACTGCAGGTGTTTTTTAAGCAATATTGGATCACTCTATGTGAAACCAACTATAAGCTATGACAAGTTCCACTCGGCCGGAACCACTGATTTCTAAATGAAAGCTGAACATATCTTTTTAGAAAGTTTTTTGGAGTGACAACACATTAGTACTTGGATACTGACTGTTCAGCCAGCGTTTTATTCCGTGTGTTACCACTGATTTGTTAGACCCTTAGATTCACACGAGTTTTCTCATTTTTTCGGACACCGGATCTGTCCTATTAACTGAATGACTCACACATCTTATAATACAATAATTTCAAAGTGTAAGAAATCATTCGTCTTGATAAGGATATGAACCCGGGTCCTATAATGCTCATTTGGCGGATGACCGCATTAAAACTTACTGTTGCGGCATTCCCTGCAGTTTCCTAGAATTTGGCCCACACGCCGCTGGTATTGCTAGTATTGGTTGAAATTAGCTCTCGCTCATCCAACTAGATGTCATCGAATTGGTTGGTGTGGTTCATTAGAAAGCTAACTGAGACTTTCATTTCTGTTTGCAGTGGGAGCGTCAAAAGTGAGGTGGAAGAACCTACGAGACCATTTCAGGAAGGAACTGCTGAAACAGAACAGGTCAAACGCCGAGGGGGTTGGGGAGCAGCGGTTGTCCAAGTGGATCCACTTCGACTCACTACTGTTCCTGAAGCACGTGTTGAAACCGAGACGCATGAAGGGCAAGTTGGGGGCCGGAACTGCCGAGGACGCCCCGGATCCTATACCCGAAGAGACGGAGATGGCGGCGGGTCACGCGACTTCAGATGACAGCGGCGATTATGAGTTCACCCGAGCGGGTAATGCGTCCATCGAGGAACAGAAAGAGCAGACGGCGATGGTCCCGCAGCTGCAAACAGTTACGGGATACAACTCGACCGAAATGTCTACGGGAATGAAGTTGAAACGAGAATTGAAAGAGGGTAGCTGCATGGAAGACTTTTCCCTAGCCTCCGAGAGTCAGCTGCTGAAGCTCAAAGGTGACATGCTGTCGCTGATTCACTTGCTTGAAGACGACGACCTGAACTTTCTGAGGTCCCTCCTTCCATACATGAAATCCCTGCCGCCAATACGGAAGCTGGTTGTCAGGTCCCAATTTCAGAACTTATTGGTGCAGGAGATGATCAACTGTCAGAACCATTCGGGCGCAATGCAAGTTCCATCCAATCCCTGTACTCAAGTTTCTGCAGAGAGCAGTTCCTCTCCAGATCAAGATTAATTTCCGAGGTTTAACCCTAAACTGACGCTCAGACCTCAAACAATTGCCTTCATGCTTCGACACGTCAACAAAGGCGAGTATCATGAAATGAAACGACAACAATGGCCTTCAAAAAGAAAATAATGAAGGGCTTTTCTCTCCTGGGCTACATCTCATTCTCCAACCCTAATTACAACAATGGTCTCTTCAGCAACCACAAAATGTTTACGAATCTGTTACAAACTTTGGCCACAATGGAAAACAATAAAATGTTTCCTTTTTCCCATATTCAACTGTTCTATGGTTGCCATGACTTTTTGTAAATTAAATGTAATTTTCATAGGAATGGTAATTTCTTGAGACTGTTTAATCAATGCAATGGCGTATCCTGTTTATATTAAACAATACTATATTGGTTTATTTTAATTTGTGTCACTGATGTAAGTTTTTATAACTCTCCTGCCAGATATTTATACTTATCCTTTCTCTTAAGTAATGAAAGACTTGGAAAATGATTAAAATATTCTGGATTCGTTTTGCTTAGATAAACTCTTTCAATCCACAAGCGGCGACAAACAATGGTCGCTATGCACCCGACTAATTCATAAAATATATTTAATTTATCTAATCATAAAGGAACTAGGCTTGATGGCAGTATTTTATTTCGATGCCCTTATACCGTAGCTCAAAAAATATTTATCATACTTTTGTGTATTTTTGATCTATCCAGTGAATATTATTTGAAACTTTTTGTCATAAAATATCAATTGGAAAATATGATTAGACCAAAACCGCGAATAAAATTTAGAGAGATATAGTAAGCATCTTAGTATACCTATAGGTGCACATATATTTTCGAGGTACGTCGATATGTATTACAACTGTATCAGCAAATTTAAATGTGTACAGATGACGATTGTGACAGATGATGTGTAGATGGGATACATCTACACTACTTAAAATTACACTAAAGGACACGGTTTTGGATTACCTATAATGTTCTTAAATTAATTGGATGAATTTCCAACGAGTGAGTAGCCAAGTAATCTCCCCACTGATCTGACTCCTTCAATTTACTCCTAAAGGAATTCGATTTTCCTCATTTAAAACCGTAAAAAAACTCTTTTGATGAAATTATGTGTTCGCCACCCCTTCCCTTGCGTCGTACCTTGCGTAGGGCGCAAGAGGTGAAAAATAAATGGCAAGTCCGGTTTGGAAATTAAGAATCGGTTCATAATGAACATTAGCAAAATATTACGCACGTCCACGTGAGTTAGTTACCGCTCCTGATGGGGTGGACGGGACGCACATAGAACAGTTTAAAAATATTACCCTCCGCAATTAGAAAAACCTGAAATTATAGGTTTTTTATCCAAAATGAAACTAGGATATCTCTCTCTCTCTCCCAACCTCCTGACTGGCACTGACATCAGAGTTATTGACAAATAACACAGACAACAATCAGCTAACTTTTTGCCAAATTATACTCGCAGTTACAATGGCATATTTCTCATAGTTTTCTAACAGCTTTTCAATGTCTTCCTTGGAAATTTTCAACATTCGTTTGCTCATCGTCGGCGAGGGGAGGACATGAAAGTGGCATGCGGATACCACGAATGGCAAAAAAAACTAACGGAATAAAAGTGACGTCATTTATGGCGAATACAATAGGTGAGGGTAGGGTGGATAATGTGATACGTGAGGCCGTAACGAAAGTGGCGTTACGTAATCTAGGCACGGCAAGAAAATTAGACTTGCATATGTGTTTCAAAATACAAGCGGACGACATTAACAAATGCTCATTGGTGAACGGAAATGCATTCGAAGGAAATCGAAATATTTTGAAGAAGGATTCAATGAACTCAATCCGAATTAAGAGGCCAACGTAGACGATGTGAATGAAAAGAATGTAACCTACTAGATAACAGCCTCCCATAAATGATTTTTTCTTTGTTGCAGAAGAAGATGCCAAGATGGAGGCTTAGCCACGAATAATCTTCATAACTACAAGCTGTGACGGTTTTTGACAGATTTAGCTGGAATAAGTCCGAGTGCGACACGAGATGAAAATCAATCAATCGAAAAAATCAACCCGAGCAAATTTGGATGATATCTGAGGGAGGGTATTGGTGGTAATAATGGTGGTGACCTCTCTCCGTTGGGAAATAATGAGAGATTGGAAAGATTCCTCTAGTTGAAGAATATTTCTCGTCCCATTTGCTGGTCTTGGACCCAGTGCAGGAAAACATCCACGTTGAATGGGGAGGCAGGCGGCTAAAAACAGGCGGCCCGAGGAAAGCTGGCGCATCACAACTGATTGGCCAAATGGGTGCGAAGTCTCTACGAAATAAAATTTAGCATTATAAGATGGGATGATCAACAGAATAATATCAAATATTAACTAACGGGCAAGTAAAAGTTTGTGAAAAAAAAGGAATATAGAAGAGGGAAATTGAGTTAAAAAGGAAATGAGAGCCGATTTTGGAAGGGTTTCCACCTTTGAATTAGAAAGGAGAACGTCAGGAAGTTAAATCGTGAGGGGAGCGAGGCAAGAGATGAGCGTAAGAAGTGAAGTTAAGCAGGTGTAAGGACGGGAGAGGTATATAAGGGAGGGAGCTTATGGAGAAAGTGTGGTTAGAAGGAAAAATTAAGGGTATGGAAGGGTAAGGAGGTTGAGGAGGAGAGAAGTTTGGGTAGGGGAAGAAAGAAAGGTGGGGAGGGGGTCAAAAGGAAGAGCTTGGGATGGGCAAAAATGGGTTACTGGAAGGATGATAGGGAGAAGGGGATGACGGATGGGGAGACGGTCACCGGTAACGGGGGAGAAAATCTTCGGGAGGAATTGCTGATGATAAGTGTTGTTAGGTTAGTTGGATTGTTGGGGATGAGATTTTGCTGTGGAAGAGCGATTATTGAGGAAAGGTTTTGTAAGTTCAGAGGGAAATTTGAGGTGTACTTGTGATGGAGGAAGGGATTGTTGGTGGGAAGGATTGTTTGAGGTCTGGTATTGTAAGAGCATGGGATTTTCCATGGAGTTTATGTTGCTGGGAGACATTGTTGGAACTCAATGCTTATGTATTATTGGTGAACAATCTGTTGGGAAAGTATTGTTTATTTGTGCGGCATTTTTCGGGGCAGAGTGTTTGTCGGGGAGAAGGATTGTTTGGGGGGATGAGTTTGAGGGAAGAGGGAGTGGTTGCAGAAAAGAGGGTGAAATGGGGTCAGAGAGAGGAGGAAGGGGGAGGGTATATGTATGGGAATGGGATGAGGTAAGGGTGTGAAATATGGGAAGAGGTGGAGAGTGGGGGGGGGGGAAAGGGCGGAGGGAGATTAGGATGGGTGGATGCGGAGGCAAGTGGATCCTCAGAAGCCAAGGGGACGGAGAGAAACGGAGGAAAACAAAAGGAGAACAGTTTTATCTTCGAGATGGAAGGAGTTTGTACCAAAGCACGCGGGATACAAAGTGAGCTACTCCCTCCTTTTCTTTTTTTCATCTTCCCTGGAGAGCTGTACCGACCAACCTCCTTACGCTGGAAATAGGACCGTTAGTTTTCCTACTTCCCCCTCGAAAGAAAACTTTCATTAATGCGGTGAACCGCCGGTTACCAAACTTTATGTATCTCCAAGGGCCCGACCGTTCGTAAGAAATCAAGGAAAACAAAAGGAAAGAAAATCAATCCTTTTTCCCGGACCCTCTCTCCCCACGGGCCACCGTTTGCCATGGGGTGGGGAGGAACGAAGGTGGAGGCCAAACGGTGATGGGTGGGGTATGACCACATAAACATCCCCTTTGACCTCCTCCGATCCCTGCAAGTAGCCGGCTTGGCGACCGCTACTCCTGCCGCTGTTTGGTCACCGTCCTTCCCACCCCATAAGGGCCATACGGAAAGGGGAAAAGTTTTGTGTATGGTGAGTGGAGGACAAAGAGACGATCCCACCTGAATTGGAGCCAGAGAATGCTACCGGAAGGATTGGCGAACTCAGAACATGGGAAGGGCAACAAGATCTGGGGAAAGATAATTAAACATAGGGAGCAGCAGCAGCTGCCCATCCAAACTTTATCAAGGGTGACGCAAATATAGGGACAGATAATTAAATCGTGTCTCCCTGTCCAACCCAAGTCCACCAATCCCTTGAGTTGAGATTAACAATTCCAGTAGAGTGCGTGCCAACGAGATTAGAACTAAGCAAATATTCAGGGAGTGGAACAGTTACTCTTTCCTCAAACCCGTATGAACGGTCGTAAGGGGTTAAACACACAATTGGATGGAAAAGTATACCACGAAAAAATAAACTTGAATCGAAGCAACAAATAGCAATTTACATTTAAGGCATCTCTCCAAGTTTCCAAAAACAATATTACGTTCACAGGGATTTAAACTGAGAAGCAAAACCAGTTTTAAAGTCAAGTTATCTGTAATTCGTCACGAGCGAATGGAAATACGTTAGAGCTTGCACAAAACTCGTACAAACGATTTCTGATTCACACAGATGTTTCGATTTCTATACATCAAGCATAATAATTAATACTCGAATTGACTGTGCTTCAAACTTTTGCTATGTTTAAGATAATTTTACTTTGTGTTCCACTCGAAACAAATACAGATTCGATTATTTTCACTCCGGAACACCCAAGATTACGCTTTCATCTGCAGGATTTGAAAAGAGGTAGTGTGCAATGGTAGGATTTTAAAAGCCAACATTAGCCAAATTTATTTCTCAATTTTAACGAAGTACCTACTGTTCCTGAAAATGTTAAGTGAACTCTGAACATATGCCAGGGTCAATAAAATTGCTAAGTGGGCTAAACAAAGCTACTTTGATAAAAAATAAGTTGTACGAGAAATGCATGAGATCTTATTTAAGCAGGTGGAGGAAAAAACTAATTGGGCACATCCTTTGGCACTATAATCTAATGAAGACCGCAAATGAAGAAAACTAAAGAGCTAAAGATTTCAGCACAAGGTCAGTGATGAATCACTAGAAGCAGGTGATGGATGATGTCAGCGCAGAGGAATAGGCATCAAGAGATCGTCAGATTACAAGACAGCACGATTAGCTACCACAAACGAGTCCTATTATTCCATAACCCAAGGAAAAATTAAGATGTAATTATACAGCCGACTTATTATGAGCGGAGATGCATGGGTGTGACGTCACATGAAGAAAATGACGCCACAATGATGCGTGTTTCGTCATCACGATTGTCGAGTGGCTCGAAGAGCTTTTTGAACGGTGGATAAGCAGAAATTAAATGGTCGGTTGCCTTTTCTTCAATACATAGATAGATAGATATAGATAGATAAAGGACGGGTAACACAGCGGGGAAGAAGTCGAAATTAAATCATACGGACATAAAAACGTCTCCCTTTCACTTCTATAGAAAATAATTCCTCAGCCTAATGGCGTCGACTGAGTCACTGTGTCAACGGGATTTGCAATGAAACTGGCAAGAAAGAGTGAGGGTCTACTCACTTCCACGGTGCTATTAAGGGCCAATTTTGTGGAAACACAAGTGGACATTAAAGTGCCCGCCGGAGGATGAAAAGATGGCATCTTGACATTCCTTAAGACGACGTAAAGAATGCCAAATATTTCCTAACACTCCTACTCACTAAGAGACATCGCTATTTTTTTCCTACTTCACGGCGAGATCACATACATATACATGGTTCAAAGAGTTCCATCGATTGACTGCAGAAATACGGGCTTATCCCACAGTCCCTACTTTACCAGCACTAAACTTAAAGTCATGCGTAATGATTGCCTTATGTTGAAATTGAATACACTCTACTGTGAAGGAAAATAGCCGGTGTTCGAGTTCAGGTCAAGGAAATATTTTTACACTAGTGATCTGCTTGATACCGACTTCCCTACCTCTCCTGTGTTCGTCTTTAATGCGTGTTCCTATCCCCTTTCATTACATATATTTCCATATGAATATATATTAGAATCCCTAGAATATGCAGCCTTGCATTCAAAATGGGAGTGCTGCATTAAACCGATTCCTAGGATTGAAAATACTGATACATACGTATATATTCAAACACGAAATACCGCCATACGGCGAATAAATATTCATTCACATTGAAATAGAGATAAGGAAAATGGTAAAGGAACACACATAAAGGACGAACACAAGAGAGGTGGGGATGGCGGATGTGAGCAGATCACGAATGTAAAAATATTTTCAATCACTCCGCTCAAATCCGCCTTCCCCAACTCTCTTGTGTTCGTCCTTTGTGTGTGTTCCTTTCCCATTTCCTTATCTCTATTTCTATGTGAATGATTATTTGTTCACCGTATGTCGGGATTTCGTGTTTGAATGTATATGTATATATATATATATATATATATATATATATATATATATATATATATATATATATATATATATATATATATATATATATATATTACTGTCCATTCTCCTCGTGTTTGTCAATTTCTCCTTTGGTGGGCGTAACAGCTCCCTAATTCCATCTTCTGGGTAATGATTCGGAGCACTTTGGCGCTTTATAAGATCGCAGATTTCAGTGTAAAGGTACCTTTTCTCGAAATCTCAGGTGGTTAGAGCATCCGCCCGGAAAGTGGAGAGATCCGGTGTTCAAGTCCGAACAAAAAACCGAATAAAAAACAATAATACATCTAAAGATGTATAATTGAACAATGTTATAAACCAATTCATTCTGTCTTTCAATGAGATATCGAGTCTTATTTTGTTCTGCATTAATTTTATGCATAAAACAAAACATTAAAGGTGTTCTAACATTCTCCAATTCCTATATTATTCATGATATCTGTTTTCACTATTTTATTATAGTTATGTCTGCCAACGTGTGACTATGGTATACCATTTATTAGTTTTTTATCAATTTGGACAATGAAAAAAATGCAGAAGTTAGCCATAACGGTCCAATGCTGTGAAGTAGTAGGCCATGCTGAATAGCGTAAATACCCCTTATCCATAATAGAAAAATTCTCTTTATTTAATTATTTCATTTTTGAAAGCGCTCTTGGATTCCACAGTTTTATGCATAGAAATTTACACATGGAAATTCTCGCTAGAGGGATTAAATTGCACTCGAGATTCAATCTTTAGAAAATTTTAAAAAAATAGCAAGTGACCTGGAATCAGATGCTTACAAATGGAAATTTTAGCTTCAAATTTAATTATATTCCATTGGCCGAGGAAAATTAAATGATAATAATAAATTGGCGTATCTTGAAAATTAAATTGAATCTCTTGAAATACTTCAATACTGATTGTGCTCACCATTTGCCAATGAATTTAATCATTCTAATTCTGACCTATAAAAATGAATAGGCCTTGATATTATGACGCTATGACATGAGCACCTGTGTATGAATTCATACCTTAAAGCTTAACGCTAACCATCACATAAAGGACTTGGTGAGAAAATATTATTAATAACATTATTAAAATATAAATGGGCAGGTTGACAGTTCAGAGGGCACAAAAGTAATTAGCATTATAATCAAAAATGAATTTCTGAAACAAGCACACGGAACATTTTCACACTAATTTCTATGACAAATAAACATTCATTAACAACATAATAAATCATAAAATATCTACATCAAGTTGCTATTTACAAAAGAAAATCAAAGCATATAAAAGTATGTACTATAATATCTAGAACCATCTGAACGCCGCCAAATATGTAACATTAATAATACCATGCTATTAAAAGCAGATCCTCGATCAATATTAAATCAAAACTAAGCTTATGTATGCAATGGTAGTAGGATAAGATCTTTAATTAGAAATCAGTAAGTTTTTTAATAGGCGATGTTTTGGTATCACAGTAACATTAACTAAGATAGAGACTTTACTATATTTTTGCGGTGCGTAACAAGAAATGGAAGGGTAGAAAAATGGTAAAAGAGCGTCACGGTGTTAATTATCAACGGAGTAGAAGCTGAGGTTTGAATTTCATTTGGAGAGGTTACGTAATATTATTACGGAGCGTGACAATGTAGAATATGGTGGAAAGGGATCAAAACGCATAACGATTTAAGAATTAGGATTATAAATAAAAACTTCTTGCAAATATTACGAGCGTTAAGAGAGCCACGTCTCGTGGTTTAGGAGATGCTCTGGTGTAACGATGAAGGATAAGAGAGTGAAAACAAGCCTGAAAACCAATATGATTTCCTTTATGAATTCCACCCAATGTATTATTTTTTGATCTCATACATATGTATATATACGGTCAAGGAAATATCATTACGTCAGTGATCTGCTCAATTCCACCTTCCCCATCTATCCTGTGCTAGTCCTTCCTTTATGCGTGTTACTAACCCCTTTTCTTATATCTATTTCCATGTGAAGGACTGTGTTCACCAAATGGCGGATATATATGTGTGTATATATATATATATATATATATATATATATATATATATATATATATATATATATATATATATAGCACCTAGCAACCGTGTTTCATTGAATTAAAAATTCTACATCTGTATATATATATATATACAGATGTAGAATTTTTAATTCAATGAAACACGGTTGCTAGGTGGGGAGTCAGAAAATGTTTATTTGATAGCTGTGTCCATCCAAAACATGTATATATATATATATATATATATATATATATATATATATATATTATATATACACACACATGCCAATGCCATCGCAACTGACTATGACTTAAAATCTTCGCATCAATTACTGTTTTAACTACATACTTTTCGAGAATACCATTCAGAATTGGGTTTACATAAAAAAATATGAAACATAGTAACGCTTAATACTTAAAAAATAAAATATTGTAAGCAATTACGATCGGCCGTCTATATGAAATAAGACAAATAAATTGAACTCACTCAGAACCGCATAAAGCAAGGTGGAACGAAACGCTCATTCCTTCGAAAATATTCTCAATACGCAGAAGGAATTCCTGAAAGAAAGACCTAACACCAAGGGATATGTCTCAAAAACAACTATTAGGCATGGAAGGATCTTGTTTTATACTTAAGAAAATATATTCTTTCTTCTCTTTTTGCAGATCTCCTTTTTGATTTCGAAAGCCCAAAAGTTAACTACGCCATATCTTCTGTCGACCCAACCAATTTTTCCGTCCTTATGGAGACAGTAGAGGGAGGGGCAATCACACCATGCTGTCGGAGAAACTGCGCATCGTGTACACTACCACTAACCACCTGGCACGCGCCTGTTGCCATGGTTTCACGCCTGGAAACCGGTTCCCCGGGAGATTTCATCTGCGTGATACCCTCCATCCACCTCGCATACCCTCCCTGGCTCTCCAACCAACTGCCGCTTTGCTATCTTATTTAATTTTTCATCTTTCGTCAAGGTTCCGGGAAAGGTTGCCACGATTAGGACATTAGGAGAAGAAATTATACAAGGTGTGTTAAAAAATTAACGGGAATTTTAATTTTTTTCGGAAAATAATATTTATTTATTCTTATACATGGAAGTTGTCACCTTCAAAGTAGTCCCCATCGGAGATTATGCACTTGTTCCAGCGCTTCTTCCAATCCCCGAAACACTTCTCAAACTCGATCTTTGAGATAGCCTTTAGTTCTTTCAGCGATGCGCTTTTAATGTCATCGACGGCTGTAAAACAATGGCCCTTCAAGGTTCTCTTAATTTTGGAAATATTAACTATTTCCATATTCTCTTAATCTTTGGAATTACATAACGTTACAAGTTATGAGAGGTGTATACATATATACAGGTGTGTATATATATATATATATATATATATATATATATATATATATATATATATATATATATATATAATTCACTAAATAGTCATAGCAAACACAGAAACTAAAACATATAAAAGAGGGACTCACTAGTTCTCGAATTTTCGGTGGTGCAACCACCTTTCTCAAGAGGAATTAGGAACATAACTCTAATTCTGTGCTGTTCTCTAGTTCTGTTCCTAATTCCTCTTGAGAAAGGTGGTTGCACCACCGAAAATTCGAGAACTAGTGAGTCCCTCTTTTATATGTTTTAGTTTCTGTGTTTGCTATGACTATTTAGTGAATTTTATTGTGCACGTTCGTGGCTTTTCCAAGAAAGTGACTATATATATATATATATATAGTATAATACATTCAAATACGAAGTCCCGCCATACGGCGCACGAATATTCATTCAAATATAGAAATAGGTATAAGGAAAGGGGATAGGAAAACACATACGAGGCGAACACAGGACATGTGGGGAAGGCGGTTTTTGAGCAGATCACGAATGTAAAAATACTTCCTTAACCTGGATTTGAACACCGGACCTTCCACTTGCCGGGCGGATGTGCTACCATTACACCACCAAGGAAACCTAATTTACAGTGAGATCTACGATGTTTTAAAACGCCCAAGTGCTCCGAATCATTGGCCAAAGGAAGGCTTTAGGGAGCAGTTCCACCCACTATTCTCTATGATACTATATGCTTTCTAACCAACTGTCCCCTCTTCTTGTGTGTATTGTCTATTTCTCCTTTGGTGGGTAGGAATGGATTGGAGGGACAGGAGACTGATCCGCAACCTGTACATGTCTCAGACTGCTCAGGTGCGAGTGGGGAACGGAGAGTCTGGATGGGCAGTGTTAGGAAGAGGTGTAAGGCAGGGTTGCCCATTGTCACCGGTACTGTTCAACGTATATGTAGAGGAAATGATTAAAGAGGCATGGGAAGAACTGGAGGTAGGAATGAAAGTCGGAGGGGAACTCGTAAAATCGGTTAGGTTTGCTGATGACCAAGCATTAGTTGCTCAGTCAGCCAAGGGGTTGCAAGCATTGTTGAGTGAATTGGAGGTTCAGTGCGATAAATATGGGATGAGAATCAATATTAATAAAACAAAGGTTATGCGATTTTCCAGAAAGAAAAAGGCTAAGCTAAATATTAAAATAGGCGGGGAAAGAACAGAGCAGGTAGAGCAGTTTACATATCTCGGAAGTGTTTTGGACCAATACGGTCAAAGTGGTAGGGACGTAAGGAGAAGAATTGCGCTGGGCAAGGAGGCTTTCTCAAGGAGGAGGGAGTTGATGACGGGGACGTTGAGTAGGGATGTTAAGACAAGACTCGTAAAAACTCTGATATGGAGCATAGCTATGTACGGCGCGGAAACGTGGTCGCTGAAGCAGGAGGATAGACGTAGATTGGAGGCTTTTGAAATGTGGGTGTGGAGAAGAATGGAGAAGGTGAAATGGACCGAAAGGAAAACAAATGAGGAAGTACTGGAAATGGTGGGTGAGGAGAGGGGTTTGTTGAGAGAAATCCTATGGAGGCAGGAAAAATGGATGAAAGGCGTATTGAGCGGTAGTGGAATGTTGAAGAGGGTAATAGAGGGGAGAATGTTGGGCAAGCGAGGTAAGGGTAGGAACAGGATAGGGATGTTGGACGGGATGAAGGGAGGAAAGAAGTACACCGAGATGAAGAGGGACCTGATATAGATTAGTTTGCTAGGTGGGGAGTCACAAAATGTTTATTTGATAGTTGTGTCCATCCAAAAACCTACCTTAACCGGTAGATTACCTAATAATAATAATAATAATACACACATTATATACATATATATTTTGTAATTTTTTTTAATTTTTCCATGTATCGTGAAGGCAATTCAAATTCACAAGGTGGAACGAATAGTTACCAATTTGTAAAAAAGACTATAGAGAGGCCCACGTATTTAGAGATTAAACGCGAGAGATGGGCGTTTCTCAAGAGGTGTTTTAAGGTGGGATTAATCAGCCGCGCTAGACCAGTCGCCGTCGGAGAAAGGGTGGTAGTAAGGAAAGGAGGAGTATCTTGCGGAGAAGGTCAAAAAGGTTTGAGGGAGATGGGGAGGTAAAGCATAAGAAAAGAAACCGACAAGAGATGGCGCTTTGCGTAAAAGGAAACCGGAACCATGAAAGGAATGAAATTTTTAAATGCCTTTTGGTTGTATTAATCACACAGTGTCATACGACAGCGTATAAACGAGAGATGAAGTATTACTGCTCAACTTGCAACATAATGGGGCTATGCAAAAAGTTCCTCAACATATATAAATATAATTTTTGCCATACCGTTGCCAATACTGTCTCCTTTAAGAAAGCGGCATCGAACTACAGAAAATGAAAAATCCTTTTGTCGGTTAATACTTCGAATCCCAGCCATAGAGACAAATTTAAGGTTGGCTGTCATTCTTTCATGCTCAATGAACGCTTTATTTGATGTGTTCAAATCATTGCTCGGGGGATTTTGAATAGGAAAAAAATGATGGAAGTATCAATTCATTTCGTCACAAGAGCAATGTAATACACCGCGCTAATACGATATCATTCGCAATGAAGATTTGCTGAATTTGAGATAGCCTCATTAAAAAATTGAAATCCTTAAATAAGAGTGTAGTACATATTCCATCCAATGCACACGATATTGTCCTACCTCTAATTTGATTACCCAATAGAAACCACCACGTGAAGGGAAATAAAAAGACAGTCGGAGATGGCAAAAAATAGGACAGCCGTCTTCATTTAAATTACTTACATTATTCTTCTTCTGATGGCTTAATTTTATTTTTGTTGTGTCCCAGATGGAAAGGAAATTATTGAGACAAAAGCGTGGCAATAGCACCTGTGGTAGGAGTTGAAGGGATCGAAGCAACTCAGAGGGACTATCACGAAGCTGAGAGAACGATGAGCAACCCATCCCACGATCTTTGCGAATTAAAAGAAAGGAGCACTCAGTTGGCGGTCGTTAGCAAGGTCAAGAACATGGTCCGACCCGCGGCGCGTATCGCAGTCACACACCATGAGCACAAAGCGCTAGAGGGGAGCCTCTCCACCACGTTCTTCCTCCCCCTCCATTCGCACCTGTGAGTGATTCACCAGGAAATAAATTCACTCTTGCCGTGGTGCGAAGGTGATGACTATGAACCGAGTGACGCCGCCATTCCGCGCTCCTTCATTATTACGCGGAAATGGAAGCGAAACATGGCGGCGGAAGCAACAATGATCGGGAGCGAGACCGCGAACTTGCATTTACCAATTTGACCATTTTGGTCTTTCATATGATGAACTTTAAACGGGCGTGTTAATCAGTTGGATAGAGATCTCATTTACTGACCGGAGAGTCCAGGATGGATTCCCGTGTTATACCTCTCGTTAGACCCTGGTTCACACAAGCTAGGCCATTTTTTGTTAGCAGATCTACCTGGGAAACCATAAGCATCACAGGAAAAGGGAACTGAGCTTCCATAATATCCTGCTAATGTGTGTGAATTCCAAACGTCGGCGGGTTTAGTATTAGGTGACAACTAACCTCAACTATCAAACCAAACTCATGGGTGATTACTGTGGCATGGTTTGTGATCATATTTAACCTAGATATCCGGAAGTTGATCATAGTGTTTTGGTTAGCTACGGTGACCATTTTGATTGATTGGGTTAAATCGCTCGCCTGCCAGTCAAAAGGGGAAGGGTCCGAGTCGCGTCATTGGCGTTGCTTACTTCATCAGATATGACTCACCTTTAATACTTGTCACGGTCCGGCGCACATAATTCACATCATTTCATGGGCTTACTCATTTCTCGCTCCATTTCTCCAAGATTAAACAAAAGTACTCCACAAGTACCCACCCTTCGAATTAGAAATGTATCCTTGTTCCTACCCGGTGAACCACCGCTTCTTGTACCTCCAGAAACCTTCCTGTCGACGGTGGAAAGCGTTTAATCTCTTCATACTTCCTATCATATTTCGAAAAAATCCTTCAAAGTACGAGGGTAATCCAGGGAGTACCCTCCGTTTCCGTGTAGCGTGAGAACTAGTGGAGAGAGCCGAATGGTCGCTGTATTGACACACTCACAGTAGATTATTAATCCTCGAGCTGTAGTGGTTGGAAGGTCGCGCCTCTTGTCGCTTGTTTACAGCAGCAAGTCAAAATGAACAATGCAACTGAAGTTCCCGCTAAATTTGAAGTTCGTTCCGTGATAAGGTTTTTATTGATAGAATAACTTCAAAACTGCTGAAATTCATCGTAAAATTATTGCTCTGTACGGGGGCCATATTTGCTGAGTGACGAGAGTTGTGCGTCAGTGTTGTCGTTCGTTTAAGAGTGAATCCGAATCTCCATGATGGCCTGTGGTGAACAATGAACTGCACCTTAAAAATTATGGAAAAGTCCGTGAAAATCGTTTTGCGATAACTGAAATCTTTTTCCACTGATTACTAGGACTCTGTTGCATGGAGACACGACTGAAAAGTTAGGCTACTACGTATCTTGTACAACGGAGGTCACTTTCTGGACAGACAATTTGGCGGGAATTTCAATTGTGTTGTTCATTTCGACTCGCTATTGTAAACAAATGACAAGGGGTGTGACCTTCCAACCATTGCAGCTCGAGGCATACTGACCTACTGTCAATGGAGCGACCATTCGGCTCTCTCCACTAGTTCTCACACTACACGGAAAGGGAGGTTAATCTCTGGATTACCCTCGTACATAAATAAGTGGACTCCTTCAATTATTTAGCCAATTACCCTTACTGCGTCATTATTCTCTTTATCCAAGAAAACCATCCTCCTTTTCGGATCTGATGCTCACAATCTCATTTTATCTGAGTTAAGTTTATTTTAATGTTTTACCTTAATGTAAGTTAATCGTCATTTGTGCCAGTAGATGTTCCGCGCTTCTGGCCAGCGATATTAGATGGTATCTAAGTGCATAGGACGGGTACAGTTATTTGTATCAATGAAATTTTATTTTTGATAAATAATGGTCAAGATCAGAATAACGTTATCCGACCGTGCTATGGGAGAACATTATTTTGTGTCAAAAGTTGTCTGGTAATCAGTATGTCAAAAGTAATCACTCCCTGCCACACACCCTAGTGGCAGCTTGCAAGGTTTCATGTATGTGAGCAAGATTGATTTAATCTCCGACGGTAAGTTCTGTCTATCAACTATCTATCTACGTGATATCCTACAAGTCACCTCCTGGGTGTGTGGCAGGGACTGATTACACGCCAGGTATGCAAAATCAAAGATATGTTTTTCCTCGTTATTAAAAATGAAGTTACTAAAATTCAGTGAATTAACACACTCAGGTAATTAACTTATTAAGTGAATGGAATGTTAAATTATGCTAATTTAAATTACGTTAATCCTCAAGAGTAAGTGGTCGTACGGGGATCCATCAACAGTAAGTAAATCCTCATTTGTAGCATCCATTAACTGAACAATTGACCTCCAAAAGATTGCCGCAAAGCGATTTGTTCTACATAGTAAGTAAGCAAAGATCGAAAGTGAATTTTGTTGTCCAATTAACTGTTCTCATTCGCCTCCATGGTATTTAACCAGAGTTAATTACGAATTCGAGGGCATTATATATACAAGTTCCAGTTAATTACACATGTACGTATGAAAATCGATGTTTTCACTTTGAAACGTTCGATTGACACTCCGCGGCTGGCCAGTTCAGATCAATTGTTTATGATAGGGATTGAAGGGATTGCTGATGTCATAAACCTAATCGATTAAAATTTAACTACTCGAAAGGTATGAGAATCCGGCGATTGCAACACGAGCTCGTAATCTATACCCGTGGATCCGCTTAACAATTAAAAACGAGAACAGTCTGTTATCGGTTTTAGCGAGTTAACCTGCTGAAAAAGCTCCTAACGTGGGAGTTACGAAACGTTGATGTAATGAAACTTAGCCGGTAGTAAGCTATGCCCTCGTTAATACATTCGAGTTAAAAAATCAATTTTTCGAGAAACTCTTAACCCTTTGGTGTATTTTAATATCACCATTTCAAATAACCGTCTATTTAATTTGAAAAAATCTTGAGACATTAATCTCTAAAAAATGTTACATTTCGTCATACGGAAAGGAAAGCATAATAACAATCATTTTCAAATCAAATAAGACGAAGTACATTATTCGGAGAAACATAAATGTTGGTCAGTTGGTCAGCATTGACTATTTTCAACTAAAGAAATGGACATTCATATTTGACGTGAGGTTTCAAGAAGTCAAAATATTTTTGTTAAATTACCTTGAGGATTGCATACTTAAAAGTTAATTTTGACAAGCCTCATTTTAAACTTTGTCAATAATGTAAAACTTATATTAAAAATAAATCAACTTTTGCAATCCTCAATTCGACTATACACGTGACTGCACACTCCAAAAGGGAAATATGGTAGTATGAGACAACAGCAAGCAGTTACCCTGTTATCTCGGGTCATATCCGCGGCCTTAACCCAATGGAAAGGTTATTTATACGATAACGTAGCATAAAAACTAAAGTTTTTTAGATAATTCACTTTTCTAGGATAAAGTTCCATAAAGAAAACAATAAATCATAATCATCTTCTACGTAGCATGGATTATATCTCATCTCGCGACAATATCTTGGATACTTCTTATCTATTCATAAGTTTTCCCACATTTATGTCGCCATTATGCCTTCATAAAAGAGCTTCTCTCAGAATTATTCCTTTCATTCGTTACAATGCAGGTGAAGGTGATGAAAAAGTAAGAAAGAATTACCTCCTTGCTTAAGTTATGCGACATTTGGAATACGCGGTAAAAATCTAAGATCCCTGTTTGAAAAGTTTTGTCCATGAATTGGAAAAGGGTCAGAGAAAATCCACCACAATTCCTATAAATAGCCACGAAGAGAGAGTAAGAGTATGCTGCCAGTATATGGGATCCTCATAATATAAATTTGGTTTCGGAATTAGATCGAGTTCAGCGGAGGGGGGCTAGATTTGTCAAACATTGTTATGGCCAACGCAGCAGCGTATCCACTTTTCTAGATAATTTAGGTTGGGATTCTCTTATACAGCGGCGTTTACAATATAGATTAAACTTATTAAAAACATTTAAAGATGGGCCCTTTTCCGATGTCATCAAGGATGTAATACGAACCCCAACGAATTACGGTCGAAGGGATCACGAATATAAGATTAGAGAGATAGACTGCAAGACTGACAGGTTTAAAATGTCATTTTTTCCAAGAACGATAAGGGACCAGAATGTTTGTAGTGGAAATTCCCCGGGAGTTAGTTCATTACAATAAGTATTAACGTACAGGTTAGTGACTGCGCGAGGATATGTATGTATATATATGTTCATGTGAGTGGGTCGCGATGGTCTAGCGGGTAGACCGTTGGAGGGTCCCGGGTTCGATTCCCGGGCTAGGCACTTTGGGAACCTACAGCTCCACCCAAGCTAGTTGATTTTTCGGGTACCAGATCTTCCTGGGAAACCATAATCGGCACAGGGAAAGGAACTGGCCCTCCTACCCTTATGTGTGAATATTCACACGCCGTTGGGCTTGGTACACGGGTGAGCTCTACCATCACCTACTAAAAACCGACCTTCGGGTTGATTACTGTGTTTATTTTTTTATTATATGTTTATGTATGTACATATATGTATGTATGTATGTATATTATATATATATATATATATATTCATTCAAATTGAAATAGAGATAAGGAAAATGGTAAAGGAACACATATAAAGCGAATAAATATTTTTACATTCGTGATCTGCTCACATCCGCCATCCCCACCTCTGTTGTGTTTGTCCTTTATATGTGTTCCTTTACCATTTTCCTTATCTCTATTTCAATTTGAATGAATATTTATTCGCCATATGGCGGTATTTCGTGTTTGAATGTGTATATATATATATATATATATATATATATATATATATATATATATATATATATATATATATATATATATATATATATGTGTGTGTGTGTGTGTGTGTGTGTGTGTAAATATATATATATAGAATATGTATATATATGTTTTTGCATGTATGTATGGAATATATTTTTTTTCTTACAAGTTCCCCCCACCTTTCCACACTTATTTGATAACCCCCACCCTCTCATCCGTTGCCCTTCCCTCATGGTGCTACACCCCCTGCCACACACCTTTTTTGGCTCTTATTTATGTAGATGTATATGTAAGAGTGGTACTAATTTTCTGAAGAAATTAAGTTTGAGAGCCTCTTCATTGCCGAAGAATACATTCAAGACATAAACCTTAAGAAATATCCAGGACACCTGATTTTTTCTTGCGATTCCTGGAATATTCATCAGTACCAAAATTATATAGTTAGATTCGACCATCAGGACAAAATAAAAGATACAGTTACCGTCACAGACAGATTGAAGGTCACACTCACACAATACGCAATTAAAAGCAGAATGAACCCAGGCGCTAAAAATACTAACACTCGTATTAGTGATATAGTTAATTGGTGCATTACGTTAAGCAATTAAACGAGTGATTTTTTAATTGGGCTAAAATATATTCAAATGCATGCATGAATTAACAGTTGTGCAGGTCATTCATTAAACACCCCTTGCCACACGCTCTTGCTTAGGTTTGCGTGGTACACTGTTTAATCATAGGTGTACACTGATTTTATTTTTGTCCTATTTCCCATTAATTTCTAATTAATTCTTATACATTCAGTTCTTACCCAAAGTCTATGTCCCTTCCATCAATCTTGTTTGATACAGCTTTTGTCTGATCTCGCAAAATAGTATTTCTTCCGATTAAAACCTGCTTTCCTCATTTTTTTGCATCTAGCATTCAGAACTATTGAGAAGAGTCTGATTGAAGAAGACTGAAGACTTGTACTTTTTCCAATGTTGTGGTTTTTTATTATCATTTTACTTCCAACTGGTTTACACCTCAGGGATACCATTGTTTTTCCTTCATTTTGCGAAACAGTTACAATCACATGCATTGACGAATATCTTGTCGGTCGCTCAAATATTTTGTTTTGGAAAAAATACGTTAGTTTTTTTTAATTACATTATGATTTGTGATTTATCAGTTTTAAATTGACGTAAAAATTTGTTTATCCAACTATATTTTTATGCTATTCTGAGATTTAGCCGTGACGCAGTTAAAATCGATTCCATGCGAATTTCAAGGAAAATATTTTCCTTGCCGCCTTTTCTGAGAATCGATCGTCCAGCAACAAGGAAAAAGATACTTGAATGAACAGATAACGCTATCAAATTTATGTTAAATACTTTCCGCAAACGAAAGTCTTACTCCGATTTCAGGCGTAGGTGACAGGAATGAGGAGGAAAGAGGTCGAAGAAAAATCTAAGGGTTTAGGGTATTAAGCTATGCAGGACCAGATAAATTATTTAAGCAAATAAATTTAATCGGATAATGGGATACATAATTGTAACAGCTTACCCGGAGATGATTTCCTTTAAACCTTTTCCTGTAAACGTAAAGATCTTTCCTGTAAACGTAAAAGCTTCAAGAAGAGGATGGCCAAACGCCTGGACTAAATTACTTTTTCTTTTTATCTTTTGATCAGCCTATATACTACCTGGCTTGCTTATAATTATTTTTTAAAAATGTTTTATTTAATTGTATTTCTGCTAATAAAAATACATATACACATATTTTTGGCAATTTTTGTTGCAACTGTAATTTTTAATTGATAGGTTTAACTGCACCTTGTCACCTGGCTGAGTGACAAATTGCATTGTAACAAATAAATAAATGAAACGTTTTGGCATATATCGCTCTAGCGTTTAAATTTGGTATTTAACGACTGTCATGTAAGATTTATTTATTGCTATGTAGTGTTATTAAATTGCTAAGCCGTATAGTTAGCTATTTCGTCTTTTTAAATAAAGAAAAAGTAGCTAATTCGCATAAACGGCTAGAACACTTCGTTCCACCAGATGTCAATACGGTACACAATCATTATCTATTAATGAGGCAACGATTTTGAACTTGAACTGTAATGAAGAGGTTTGTTTATCCTATGGAAAAAAAATGCAATGCTTAATTTTCTCCCTTTCTATTTCAAGCCTACCTGAAGGGGTAAACAGTGGGAGTAATTGAGTGGTACTGGAATTGGGAGGAAGCTACTATGGGGTGTGAAAATGCATCTGGATAAGGTCCGGATAGCATACAATCTCTGTCCCAACAGTAAGTATGACTTGTCTTACCCGGATAGACTGACGGACGGGCAGCGGTTTCTCTGGCTGGGGTCAAGGGAGGGAAGTCTCAAGAAAGACTGGAGGCCATGGCAATTGGCTCTCAACATTTGCGGAGTGCGGATCATTCGTCTGCGAAACGTCAAAACGTGACCTCGTTACGCTCCGTCATGAACAGTGCTACGCCATCAAATTTTGCGTGAAACTGGGAAAAACCGGAAAAGAGACTCGTGATATTCTCAAGGTAACTTATGGTTATAACTCCATGAGAAGGTGCGGTGTTTTTGAGTGGTAAAAGTTGTTTCGGTAGGGTAGAGAAAGTGTTGAAGACGCCGATCGTTCAGGATGCCCTTCGACCACAAAAAATTGACAAAAATCTTTTAAGAGTGAAGGTTTTGTCCAACAGAGACCACAGATTAAGTGTTCACAATGTTTCTAACGAACTTGGCATCCCTAAATGTGGTGCGCAACGACTTTTGACCAAAAAATGAGCATGAGAAAAGTGCGTGCGAATTTGGTGCCGCGAGGGCTCCCGAACGAACAAAAGTAAACTCGCACGCGGATCTGCCAATACCTTCTCGATCATGCCTCAGCCACCCTACAGCCCGGATTCTGCCCCACGAGACCTCTTACTCTATCCCCGCCTCACATACGTGCTGAAATGACGTCACCACAGCTCGGTGGAAGCGTTACAACAGATCGTGACGAGGGAGTTCAGGAGCTGCCTTCCCGAAGACGTTCGAGGCGTGGAAAACCCGCTGCCAGAGGTGTGTGGACGCAGAAGTGTGCTATTTGGAAGACTTTTGAGTGAATGTGCCAATTCTGGCAATAATTTATTCTAATCGACACAGTCCTACTACTGAGATCCTACTAATTGAAGGGAGCTTATATTAGACGAATAGAGTTGGACTGTTGACCGGAACGACCCAGGTTCGGTTACCGAAAGCTGACTTTGGTCAATCACACCTAAAACCCCAATTAGAGAGCGTATTTTCGGAAAAGCAGACTTTGATATCAAAAGCAGAATGGTGGCATAGGGAAAGAAACTGATCGCCCTTTTTGGCTCTGTTATAACAGTTATAAAAAAAGTTCTGAGCTTCACGAAAAGGAGGAAGGCTAGGTAAAATCTTTAAAGCGCTGGAACAGGTCGAGCAGTTTACCCATCTTGGAAGTTGTTTTGGACTAAGATGGACAGAGTTGTAAGGGACTAAAGAAGAGGGACGTTGCGTAGGTCTGTTGAGAAAAGCTCAGCGAAAAAAATGCCATGGAACATGGTTTTTACCGCGCGCAAACATGACTGTTGAAGCAAGATTAAAGACATACATTTTGTCTATTGAAATGTGGGTATGGAGAAGGATTGAAATGTGCAGAATAGACGACAAAAGGAGTACTAGGCACGGTGAGAAGGGAGGAGAAATGATTTTTGGGAGAAATCCAAAATAATGGCGGCTGGAACGGAAAGCTGGAAAACTCTGTAACATAGGGGGAAGGATGTTCGTCAAACGAGGAGTGGGCAGGAATATGATAAAACCATGTTGGATGGAATTGAAGGATGACAGAATCAAAGGAAATGTTGCATAATATTTGCCACCCAGGGCCATAGAATTGCCATAGAATCTGACATGTCGACCACTAATGCCCGCTGGAATTCTAGCGTAAGAACTCCCGTCGATTAAATCGAAACAAAAGCGTGTCCGTACGCATGCGCAAAAATCGAAATTCTGAAAGAGAGTTCTGTCGTATGTATAAGTAAGGTTCCATCAGAGACTTAGCAACGATTTCGCATCCAATATTGTACGCCCTAATTCTAGTACTTGTTTTAGTAATTTTAATAAGCGTCATGTAAAATGGCCTTGAGAGATACTATAGAAAAAATAACACAAAGCGTGCATTAGTCGCATTAAAAAATTCATTGGGAAAGGCATTTCAATTAAGAACAAATGTCTTTCGAACATAATAATTCAAAACGCACATTTGAACCTTCACTCGGTTGAAACTTATCCTAATCTACCAGAACAGTCATTCGATCTAAACACTGTCACTTGATGGAGTGTCATGAATGCTTATAAAATATATGCCATCGCGATGCCGAAAGTGCCCTTCTACAACAACCGAATCATAATCATTGCTCGATCCCACCACATTTCGATCGCGTTGCGATGACGCGGGTCGTCAAGGAGACAGGGGGAGTTGACACAGAGGAGTGAGTGAAGATTCACCCAAAACGACCTTCAGTTAAGGGACGTCCCCCTTGCTCAAGTGCCAAACGTTTGCGAAGAAAATGATGTTGTCCCGGTTACATTCGCGAATTGAGGTCAACGACCATCACTTACATGAGCAATTTGACGGGAAGAGGGAAATATGTGATTGTCGAATGGGGTCCTTCCTTTGATTCATTTAAGGGTAATACAGGCTGGGAGAATCCTCGCTCTTCTGGACAATTGATGTCACCAGGACCAAACTCTCTGTTTTAGTAAGAGAGATTAAATTTAAATAATGATCTATATAAGGCCAAAATTTTGGGCACAGTTTTGTGCTGATATATTTTTTCAACAGTCACAAGCTACGATTAATGTATTTTCTCTGTGGTACACATTTTAAATTCGCGGCAAAGTATCTGGGATTCAAAATATAAAACTTCTATTAATTAATCGAAACATTTCCATAGAAAATCCGCCAGATTTGTTTGAAATTGCGACGAGAAGGGATTAATCCTGATGCGTATAATGTCGGAGGATTTCGGCTGGATGCCCCTTGATTCACGAAGAAAGCAGGCAAGACTAAAGACTTTTGGAAGGGTTCAGGACACCTCCGAAATTTCTTGCGACACAGGGAACGTTATTATTATGGCGCCAAATATCATCGGTAGATTCGACCAGAGGGATAAAATAATGGAGAGATGGACAACATCACTTAGAGATTCAAGTATTCATTCTACCCCCTCACACGATACGCAAATTTAACCAAGTCGAACGCAAGTACCCGAATATATTTACATGAAGGTAAACATTTAATGATTTAATCATTTATGAATTGATGTAAACATTGATTCATGCAGGTGTAAATGCACACCGTGTGATGACAGATTGTCATAAAGGTACAGTGCGTTTCGAGGAACGGATAGCCAGAAGAAGAAAATGAGCCATTTTGGCCAAATTCACATTAAAAGTTTGGTCAAATACAAATTCCGCGTGAATAGGTGTTCGCCATGTGACGGTTAAAACGTTTGGAGCAATAGTTCTTAAATTAAAAAAAAACCATTGCGATTTCAGAATGAAACATGAAAGGTGAATTCGTTTTCTCCGACTTCCGTTTGGAAACTGCCGAAAGAAGATAATTACCAGTGGAAATGCCATAAGAATAAAACTAATCCACAGTGGAGGTACGAGTATTGCGCATTCTCAATACATGGAAAGTAGTTCATAGGAGTTATGGATCGTGTGGTAGTTTTTATTCTTCCATTCGGACTGCACAGGGAGTTGTTATAGTTGGGTTTGTTGTTCAGAAGTGGCTTATATTTAATAAAACGCTGCCTATCTGGGTAACTAAAAAGAGCTGGGGGCAATAGATGTGGGTGGGAAGCATTAAAAAAGATTGCAATGGCGGAGATAGGTACAGGTGCATCTGGAGGTAATATGCCAGCATCCAATCCTATGGACCCAAGTCCTTTCTTTGGGAGGTTACCCCATTCATCAAAACTAATGTTTATAAGCGATGATTTGGTTGACCTTTCACCTTTGGCAGCTACTTATTCAAGCTGGTTATGCTTTCATGTCGAAGATTCCCTAATGTACTGAAAAGTTCAACTCTGGTTAGACTTTTATCATCAATTGCAGGTTCAATAACCATTTTTATCTACGCTACTTTCCTCGTTCATTGTACCTTAGGAAGAGTACTTATGTGAAATCTGGCATCTTAATGATAATTCTGGTATTATAAGTAAAAATAATTCTGGATACCTCGATTTTTTGAAAAGTTAATGCTGAAAAGATTATTGTAATATCTCCTTTATTAACAAATGCGCGACTCTCCAAGATATTTCAGGACATCTGTTTCCAAAATCCCAATATTATTGGATATCTACCTCTTCGTTACGGTTCACAACTGTTTCTTCGCTGCTAAGATAAATTTTGAACCTATATGTTGATTACTAGGTCACCAAAATAAAAACATTTCATTTTATGAACAAATAAATGCCAGAGGAAACCTGCACGTTTTACGATTGATTTTTAGCATTCATCAATTGAATATTAGTAATCAGTTATTTGGATTTTACTACCAATAATTATTGATTCCATTCCAAGCTATCAAAACGTTCTCAGGAACGAAGAGTTGAACGTCGCAATAAACCAGTATCGTGATCGTATTTCAGTAAGCATTCCATAAATTTATATAATATCGTAAAAGAGTTGATAAGTTCTACTGGGAATGGTTCAAGAATGTCACAGCAGTTGACGATTGAAAATTGCGAAACTCATTCACGATTTTTAAATACGAGAAATAGAAGTGCACTTCCTCAAGAAAATACTTCTTAGTCCGAATGACCGGTCTCGTTACATACTAACTAACATATGATGACGCTGCTGGGTGACGAAGCCAGTAGTCTTCAGAAAAGGGTATATTCTATGATTGGTGCTGTGATAATTTCCCTATTTTATTCAAATTTCATTAATATTCAGAGAAGTAGTAGTCGGCCTTAAGTTAATAGCCAGGAAATTTTTCTTGGGTTTAATTTTTTAAACTGCAAACACTTTCCAATCTAATTGCTATAACAATAAAACCACACGGACACCAAATTTTGTGACATATTTTAACAAAGATTGAGACTATTCACGGCGCTTGTACCTAATTATTATTACTCAGACCACCTCTCGTATAAGTACAGAAGTAAATATATCCCAATTAGATATCGTAGTGCATGCACCTATAGTTATAATGACCTAGTTTATTAGAATTATTTTACAGAATTATTGGTACAGGCAATTTATAAAAACAATCTATGATTCATTCTTCTTTTGAATCATCTCCAACCAAACACCCGGTAAGTCATTTCCAGGATGGCATGTAGATTTCTCTCTACAGCCACACAATACCCCACGAGTTGGCGCAAGTGGGCTTCGCAGATGTTTTCAGGGCACCAGCCATACATTCGCAAATATTAGTTCATGTATTCATTTGCATACATACAATAATTAGCTAATTTACAAAATCAATCGCGTGCATACACACATACATGCTTATATACATAATTGAATAATGTGTTAATCATTAAATTTTATTATTTAAGGGAATTAAACATTCTTGCGCCCTTGGATTTTATTTTGTTTTGCTATGCAAATCGTGCAGAGTAAGATCGAGTAACTGAATATATCTTTTGTTAATCTGAAAATGTCTTAAAATCTGAATATGTTTACATTTATTTTTATTTTATCCCGGTAGTCGAATCCATAGATATAATTTGGTGCCATAATAATTCCCTCAGTATGACAATAAAATTTCAGAGGTGACCTGTACTTCACTAACAATCTGCCTTAAGCCTGCTATATTTGGGAATCAAAGGTCTTCCCGAATATATCAGAGCCTTCAACATCTTTTCCAACCAAAATGCTACGCATCCACATTACCTGACTCCTTAGGATTTCGCAAATTCTCTCCCATTCCTAGCACTTCCTCCTTTGTTTTCCTTTCTGGCGATTAACATTTTCCATCCTTTTCCACACCCACATCTTCAAACTCTCCAATCTACGATATCACCTATCTATATATCTATCATATCTATCGCCTTGATCCAAAGACTATGTTTCTGCGTCGCAGGAAACCACGCTTCGTACCAAAGTTATCATCAATCTTTTCTTTACTTCCTCACTCATTCAACTGTCATTAACTAACTCCCTCCTCATCGTGAAAGTTTCTTTGACAAAAGCAATTTTTTCTTATTAAATCTCAACTACTTTCGCCGTCTTTGAAAAGAATCCTGCCAAGACAGGTAAACTGTTCCGCCTGCTCTAGCTTTAAATACCTCCCCTAATATTTTACAGTTTAAATAGAGGACAAAATTTAGAGCAGGTGGAACAGATGACTGGTTTCAGTTATTATTCGGGGATAACTGATTACTTTTGGATTGCCCCTGCTAACGCGAGATTCCAACTCCGAATAAGTCGTCACGGATATCGCTTTAAAGGGCCGCCAGGGACGTATGTATTGGCTTCTTGTGCTGAAATCTGCGACGCATGGCTTTTGCGTCGCAGATCGACTGCGTTGTTCTGCAAAAGGGAGAGGCGCCGCCCTGGCTGCCGGCTATACGAGCTGCGCGCGTGGGTCCACTTCTTCCTCATTCCTTCTCTCTCTCTCCCTCTCTCTCTCCCTCTCCTGCGTGGGATATTTTCCTTTTGGCATTCCGCCTTCACTGTGGCGCCTAGTCGATCTCTGACGCAGGGTAATTGCAAATAAAAAGGACGTAGGAGAACCTAATAAGATCAATTCGCATGCAATGAATGAGAATAGGGGTAATAATTAGGCAGGGACGCAATGGGAAAAAATAAACAATAGCAACGTAATCTCCGAAAACCTTGAAAACTTTGATGAATACGGGGAATCACTTCCATGAGACCACACGCTGAGCAGTCAACAAGTTCATTCCCAGAAAATGCATAAAAGATAACACGGAACCTAGATGGTACAACGCGGATGTTAAAAGTCGAAGACTATGTCACGCCAAGATGAAAAAATATTAGGTAGGAATTCTCTAGCGACAAAAAGAACGAGATCTCTTATCATTATAAGATTTCAAGGACAAATTCCCAGAATGAATTTCGGAAAGCGTTAAGTGAATTCAAAAGGAAACCGTTGGCGTAAAATTTAAGGATTATCCAAAAGCCTTTTGGTAATACGTCATAGAAATTAAAAGAAATTAGTCAACTGATAATTCACTCAAAAATGATAAAGGCGAAAGAGTAACCAGCAGCTTGGAAAATGTTAACTTATAAAATTACTACTTTCAAAGCGTCTTCACCAATATCTCACAGAATACCTCCGATAGCTTACCAAATCGTGCCGGTCAACGGTTGACCAACATTGAAATATTATATAATAGAACGTTACCTGAAAGATATTAAGCCTAATAAATCCTTCCGGAATCGATGAAATACCCGCTCATATATTTAAGGATCTAGCTTCGGAAATTGCACCGTATCTAGAAATAATATTTAAGAAGTCGCTGGTAGATCACAAAGTTCCCTGAGATTGGAAAACGCGTAATGTAACACCAATATTTGAAAACGGAGACAAGGAGAAACCCAGCAATTATAGACCCATTTCCCTCACATCCATTTCGTGCAAGGTTATGGAACATATAGTTGCTGGTTTGATAGTTAGAAACCTCGATAATCGGAATTTATCAATGAAAACTCAGCACGGATTCCCAAAAGGTAGATCCTGAAAGACAGGACTTGCGTTTCTTGTTCAAAATATTCTTATTTAGGGAAATAGCAATGTTCCAGTGCACGTGGCTTTTCTAGATTTAAAGGAATCCTTCGACAAAATACCTCATAGGAGACTACTATCAAAGCTAGAAGCATATGGCATATGTAAAAATATCCGGATTTGGATTAAAGATATTTGAATGATCGGGTTCAAAGAGTAGTGATAGATGGAATTAGCTCAAGTGCAGAAAATATACTTCAGGAGTTCCCCAGGGAAAAGTTATCGGAACTCTTTAATCCCTCCAGTGCGTTAACTACATTGACTCCATAGTCACTAGTAACACACGTTTATTTGCCGCTGATGCAGTGGTTTACAGGAATATCCGTGATTCTAAGGACACAGTAGTCAGATGTCAGGTGGCAGAGTTGTTGGCTGCGACTTCGTTGGGTTATAATGAGGAAGGACCGACTGAAAATCCAAGACACAGAGTCTAAACACACAAGTACGGTCAGATGAAATTAATGCTGTACAACACTGGTACGATATTTGGCATTTAGAATTAAACTTACAAAAGTGAGTATCCATAAATTTTGGAAAAATATCAATTCCTGCCCGAACGCCTACTGCATTGAGAACACCGACATTGAATGTTTAAACTCAATTAAATAACTAGGCGTTACCCTCACTCACGATCTCTCCTGGGTGAAAAACACATGTGGGAATATGTGGACAAGCTAACAAAAAATTAGGATTTATCAGAAGTGCACTTGGTAGATTTGATGAAAAGGCCAAAGGGAAACGTTATCTTTCGCTGGTTAGGCCTCATTTAGAATATTCTGCTAGTATATGGGATCCTCATGAAGTCGCATTGATGGCTAAATTGTATCGCGTGCAGCGTAGAGGAGCTAGATTTATAAAACGCTGTTAGGATAAACCTAGCTAGTAGCGTATCCAAAATATTACAGGAGCTAGGCTGGAAATAACTCACGGAGCGAAGGTTAAATTACAGTTTGAAGCTCTTGCATAAATTGGAAGGACGTCTCTTTACGAATGATGCTGAAAATAAATTATTAACCCTATAGTACTACGGTAGGAGACGTCATGTGAAAAAAATTAGAGATTAGAAAGACCAAAAAAGAACGATTGAGTGTCATAAAAACATTGTTCAAACGCGGTATGGTCATGTTCGGCTAAAATTCCCGGAAAAATTCGGGTAATGTGTATTCACCCCTTGCCACACACCCTAGCGGTGGCTTGAACGGTATATAAATAAAATGATAAAAAATACGGTTAAAATTTTCAATGGTCGGAAGCCGCACATTGACATCGCGGTTACCATGGAAACGGAAGCGGAAACCTTTACCCCTACCCCCTCGACACTTTCCTGCGGGTTTCCATGAAAATTTTGACGAAAGACTTCTCGGAAGTGATTAGATGGCAGAAGAGGGATCCGATCATTTCAATTTTACCAAAATATAAGATGAAATAACCACTTCAGATGTAAATGTTACGGGAAAAGTTGTATTTCCTCCTTCTGTTCGGAAAAAATCGTTCGAATTGAAACCCTTTGTGGCAGAGTTGTTGGCTGCGACTTCGTTGGGTTATAATGAGGAAGGACCGACTGAAAATCCAAGCCTCCCTGTGTTATTATTCCGAATATTGAGCGTCCGGGTTGATTCGCACTGGCCCTCGGGTACCTGAGCTGCGGTTCCAACGGGCGAGGCTAACGAGGGCCCTGTTTGCGGGAATCCAGTAATCCGCGTTACCACATCGCCAACGTAGCGGCCTTGAGGATCCTCTGAAAACTTAGCATCTCTAGATTTTGCTAGAGTATACCTTCGGTAGGGCACTCTTCTTTTTCTTAATTCGTTCATTTTCTCCCCCTGTCCTTTCAATCTCTCTTCACATGAACTAAGGGAAGCCGGGGTAAGCTAACGTAGGGACTCACTCGGCGACTCAGGAGTGGCCTCAAAAGAGGCTTTTAATTTTTAACTTTACCTGTTCGAGGACTAAAGCATGATGCCTTCATGGTAACTGAACCACTAACTGCACAAAGACTTAAACACGTATATACAGCAAACATTGATACAGTTTCTAGATTCAATACATACGTGACGTATCTATAATATCTTGTGTGCATGTACTACATTTATTTATATTAGAATATGTATAACCTATTATATAAGGGAGGACATTGGGCAAACAAGGAAGGGGTAGGCGGCTGGTTGGATGGATTGAAGGGAGGAAGGAGGAATGTTGAACTGAAGAGGGACACTGTAGTGATGGATGTCTAGGTGGCGTTTCGTTAAGAGGCAAGTAAATGTATCATTGTTCAGCATGTGTCCATTAATACCTAAAATCAAAATATTAACCGGTAGAACACCAATAATGATAAACACACACACACACATAGATATGTATATATGTGTATATACATCGATGATGCGGAAGCTCTCACGAGAGCAATATAACTTTTGGACGGCACAATAGAACACAGAATAAAACAAATAACACGTAAAAGAACACTCACAATTTAGATTATTTGAGCTTTCGGCCTACTCCGAGGCCTTCTTCAGGTTTGACCTGGGGATGGATGGGGAGGGGATGATCAGTTTGGGTTTAGGAAAGGAAGAGGTACGCGTGATGCCATTGCAGTAATGAGATCACTGATCGAGAGGAATAAAGAATATAATCAGGAAAGAATAAGGAAACCATGGTATACGGATGAGATGATTGCAAAGATGGATGAGAGGAGAAGATGGAAAAATGTAAACACATAGTTCGGCAAAATGAAGTACAAAGAGTTAAACAATAAATTGAGAAGGGCTACAAATAAAGCAAAAGAAGAATGGTGGAAGACGCAATGCGAGGATATGGAAAGTTTACAGAGGAAGGGTGAAATTGGTGCGGTGGTGGTGAAATACAGCAAGGTTAAGTTATTATCGGGAAGTCAGAAGTAAGAATAGTGGGATAAATGGGGTAAGATAAGGAAGTAAGATAAGTGGGGTAAGATAATAATTAACAAAGAAAAGATCCAAGAGAGATGGAAGGAACACATAGAATCACTGTATGGTAGAGAATTCAGGCCAACAAGGTTAGACATAGAAAAGGAACATGACGTAGAAGAAGATAGCTTAGGTCCAGGCATGTTCGACGATGAAATAGAAGGGGCATTAAGGGAGATGAAACCAAATAAGGCCGTGGTAGTGGATATCATTCCTGCGGAACTATTGAAAGGTTTAGGAAAATGTGGAAGGGAGACTAAATGGACTGGTTCGTAGTATCTACGAGGAAGGTATCCGGCCGGAAGCATTTGAGATTAGTGTTAGCTCCTATTCCGAAAAAGATAGAGGCTATATCATGTGAGGATTACAGAACAATAAGTTTGATATTTGAAAAGTATTTGAGAAATGATTAAAGGGGCATGGGAATAATTGGAGGTGGGGATGAAAGTCGGAGGGGAATTCGTAAAATCGGTTAGGTTTGCTGATGACCAAGCATTAGTTGCTCAGTCAGGCAAGGGGTTGCAAGCTTTGCTGAGTGAATTGGAGGTACAGTGCGATAAATATGGGATGAGAATCAATATTAATAAAACAAAGGTTATGCGATTTTCCAGAAAGAAAAAGGCTAAGCTAAATATTAAAATAGGCGGGGAAAAATAGAGCAGATAGAGCAGTTTACATATCTCGAAAGTGTTTTGGACCAATACGGTCAAAGTGGTAGGGACGTAAGGAGAAGAATTGCGCTAGGCAAGGAGGCTTTCTCAAGGAGGAGGGAGTTGATGACGGGGACGTTGAGTAGGGATGTTAAGACAAGACTCGTAAAAACTCTTATATGAAGTGTAGCCTATGTACGGCGCGGAAACGTGGTCACTGAAGCAGGAGGATAGACGTAGATTGGAGGCTTTTGAAATATGGGTGTGGAGAAGAATGGAGAAGGTGAAATGGACCGAAAGGAAAACAAATGAGGAAGTACTGGAAATGGTGGGTGAGGAGAGGGGTTTGTTGAGAGAAATCCTATGGAGGCAGGAAAAATGGATGAAAGGCGTATTGAGCGGTAGTGGAATGTTGAAGAAGGTAATAGAGGGGAGAATGTTGGGCAAGCGAGGTAAGGGTAGGAACAGGATAGGGATGTTGGACGGGATGAAGGGAGGAAAGAAGTACACAGAGATGAAGAGGGACCTGATGTAGAGTAGGTTGCTGGATTGGGTTTTGTGCCCATCCAAAAACCTACCTTAACCGGTAGATTACCTAATAATAATAATAATTTATACACACATATATGTGTATATACATATATTAATACATTTACACATACATTAATATCAACAATTGAACGTAAATTATGATACGGCATTACTGCCCTTTACGTTTGTGATACCCCATTAGATATCATGAAACGAAATTAAATCCCGCAGGCACTCATACATAATAAGTTCACTGGAAACGTCCTAAAATTTTTATTAAAATATAATTAAGATATTAAAAGTCGATATTCTTGTAAACTTTGGAAAAGCGGTAATAATGAACTGGTTTCCATGGAAATAATGAGATGACTTCCGGTGAGGAAGTGATTTAAAAATTACTACTGAGAACGAATAATATTCGAAATTCGATTCAAGTCGAATTTATCGCAAAAATGAAAAGTTTGAATGTGTAATTGGAATTGTTTTTGAAAAGAAGTTTATCATTTTAATTGGTTATTGGAATTTTATGAATTACAGTTGGGTTAGCATATGTTTGCATAGCAAGTATTTTAGGTTTTAAAATTAGGGTAATGGAAAACCTATATTCATGCATATGATATATATGAAATAGGAGGACGATATCATTGCAGACGATAAGTATATATTAATGTTCGTCTGTCACTATTTGAGTGATGAAATGACTCTGACATTCGATTCTTAAAAGGAACAGTATTGAAAATAGTCTTACACTACACTGCGAGAAAAACAATTTTTAACTGAAGATACTACATCGATGTTGTGCATCAATCATCGTTTATTATTCAATAAGCATAATTAAAAAATATATTTAAAATGATACAATTAACTTTTGTAATTCCGATCTAAAAAAATTAATTAAAACAAGTAATTTTTAATAGGCAAAAATATAGGCAAGGCAAAAAAGACTCACAATTGACGTCATATTCAATCTCACCCGAAAGAAAACATATTAAATTTAAATATCATTATTTTCCTGCGGATGAAGTTTTTCATAAGATAATTTGTTCCATCTTGCATTATTCTTTATAAGTTGACGTCCATGATTTTGTTTGAATGCATACTTTTTCTAATAAAATCTCCTGGAGAACACCGCATTCGGCAAACAAAAACTTAGAAGCTTAATTTTTAAAAATATGATAACGTAATAGTGATAATGATGTTCACTAGATTTTTTAGTTTACTGCCGCTTTAGTGATCTTCTACTGAGGTGGCTGCGATTGTTTCGATTTTTTTGAACTTATATTAATTAAATGATATTTTGAATGTTTTAGGACATTTTTTAATCCTCCCTTTCATTTGAGAAAAACAAGTTTAAAAAAATGATTCTCATTGCTTTGATATAATTCCCAACAGTGAAAGGGAGTAACACATCGACCTTTCAATTCGAGAAAAAAATATTGCCCATAACTGATGACACACCATTGACGCAAGTACACTACGAATAATGCTCATAAAAAAATAACAAACAACATGATCTCCATGAGCATGGAACTTGCTGTTCGCATTGTTGCGTAAGCAATAAACCCACTCTCGAACAAAGAGAATGGCATCGGCGACACCATGTCATTAAGGGAAGGATGACGTCAGCGGTTTGCGTTTCCGCGCTTATTCCAATTTATTTCGAATAAACGCCATCCCATTAAGGGTTTAATGTTCCGCCATTAGGTCAGCAGTGATCACGTGTATGGACGGTTCAACGATGAGGAAAGGATAAAGGATGACTGCAGTTCGTGTGGTTAAGTGGTATGAATCGTGTGGTGTGATGAAGAAAAAGACGTGGACATGAGACATCATTAAATACGCCTGTGAAAAGTGTTGAAGATCGAACCCAAAGAAATTAATACGACAGTGATTGGATTATGGCGGATCAAACAATACTGCCAGCTAATACCAGGATATTAATCGATCCTCCATCAATTTCTGTGTTGATTAACAACGAACGTTCGTCCGTTTTTTTTAAATTTATGTCAACTCCATTAAAAGGGGCAAATGATTAGTTGAATATATAGTCTATTGTTTTCTATTTCTAAGAACACAATTCAAGGCCACATTTTTTAAAATACCTTCAATTGAATTTTTCAAGGGGTTTCGTGAAGTATTCAATTAAAATAATAGTTCGCCCATTGACAATTTCAAATTTACCATACTTAGAAAGAGCGTTTTAGGTCTGAAAACACATGAAACTAGATGCCATTTTTACTTACGATCTTATGTACGCAATGTAACTCACATACAGTAGGAATGTTTCAATATTCGGCCAGTTCGAGATTAATGGCGCTGTTTTCGTTGTGAGAACTCTCATTCCTGCTTATATTTTGTGTACTCGCTTAAAACAAAATAAAAATATGGTTACTTTGTTAAAATAGAATAAAAATTATGCGAAGAAAAAATACTTTTATTGTATAGACAACATATAAAATTGAAGTTATTATATACAAAAACCGCATTGGTTAATATACACGTATTTTTCTGTTTATAGTGTTGCCCAGGAGATTCATCAAAGAGATATTTACGTTTCTCTATTTATCACTCTTCTTATCAAAGTTTTCACTAATATTTTATTAAAATACTAACCCAAAATCCCTGTCATAAAGTCCCATTTCCTTTTAAAAGCATGCGTAAAATAAAATTAAATAATTTATTTGTAAATATACCCTGCAAGCCACTGCCAGGGGATGAATACACACCAGAATAATTTTACCTGAACATAACCCTACCGCGGTCGAACAATGTTATTATGATCCCATATCGTTCGTAGAGAAAATGACATCCTAAATCTATCTGTTCTACACTTAATCTCTCTAATTTTATCAATATGATCTCTCCCACCGTAATAAGATGGGAGTAGTAATACATTTTCAAAATTATTGCTCAAAAGAGACGTCCTTCCAATGTATGCAAGAGCTTCAATCTGCACTTTAACCTTCGCTCCGTGAGTGATTCCCAGCCTAGCTACTCAACAGCAAGCAATAGTTAGCAATATTTTGGATACGCTACTAAGTTTATTATAACGTTTTACAAAACCCTCCTTACAAACTCCTCTACACTGCACTCAAACTCCAATTCGGCAATCAATACAACTTCGTGAGGACTCCATTTATATATACTAGCAGCATATTCTAAATGAGGGCAAGCCAGTGACGGATCACATTTCCCTTTGACCTTTTCATCACATTTGCCAAGTACTCTTCTAGTAAATCCTAATTTCTTGTTAGCTTTTCCACATATTCCCCGCATGTGTTTCACCCAGGAGTAATTCACGTGATCGATTCAGGACAACGAATAAATTTCATCAGAATTTTTCGGACAATCAATCAATCACGTGAGTTCTTTTACAAATATTATAATTACATGGCAAAATATTCGCCCATTGAATCCAATTACATTAGTATCATTAATAATACGGACATACTTGATGTTGCAACACTATGGTTAATAAATATTTTACAGTGATTCGGCAAATGCTATGCAATGTTACAGCTAAAACACTGCCCAACATTTTTACCTTATCAGCGAATGAGACTATTTTAACCTTATCTGAATGAGAAGCAATGTTAGGACGTCTGCATATGCCCTTGTGTTTCGCTAATTAAATAATTGTATGAAATTATTATATCACGCATACATTAATTTGGTCATGTCCATAAATTTTGCTAGACCAAAACCTTTCCGTTAATATGCTTCAAATCAAGAGGACATAAAACAGAAGCTTTATGAAATTTGCAGTTCACAGACACTCTGAAAGAAGTAAATTACTCAAATGCATCGTTGATATGCTAAGAGGTGGTCAAAAATTCATGATTCGAACTGGATCATGTCGATGAATGTCAATAAGCTAAGGGGTTGATAAAAATTGAAAAAATACCCAAACTTGGCTTTGTTAAAAAGAATTTCAATGAACTACCTTGAAAATCAGAACCTCTTTCTTTAGTACCCAAAAACATCGGCATAATTCTATTCTAATCGGCATGATGCTAGGTACAGGATTTTTTCCAGAGATACCACGAAGTTTGGCCACTTCTACCATCTCCGCATTTAATCGTTTTGCGTGAACAGTTCACCTAGCCCATTAACGTATCGATATACGTCATATCGTACTGCAAATGAGGTGTGAATGACCAAATAACAAACCACCATGCAGATTTCCTCGAACCCCGGTTCTCCACTTCCACAAGCTATTATAATTTCTTGTTTTTCAAGACCCGAATAGCCACAATAAAATTTTCCCTCGAATAATTGTTTACTTAATATCCCCTTATCAAAAAAATAGGCAAACAGAAGTACACAAAGTGCTTCCTTTGCCATTGGAAAACATGACGTCTTCGATTGTAACGGACTACAATCGACGATGGAACATCAATCACTTCCTGCTTTTATTGTTGATTTCGTCCAACCGATGATAATCAGCGATGTTGCAAGATGGGTTTCTGACTTAACGGAACTTATCCTAGTCGTCCTAGATATTCCTGGCAGTATAGCTTCGAAGGAATGTTGTCAGAACAGAGAAATTCTAAGCAATTTCTTTGCCTATGAATAGCCCTCATTCTACTCTTTCAGGGAGGCGATATAGATGGATTGGTAGTTTACACCCGAGGCAGAAGCGAAGACAGAAGCCCAGAAACTCACACTGGGAGGTTGTACGTACCTCCCATTAAATGTTGGAGAGAATGGGATGTTTGGAAACACGGAAATACCTCCATTGCATTTCCTGCTTACAGAATTACGGTCCAATGTCGTATTTACGCATCGCCAAGAAATGATACTATAGATACTCGAACGTCTCACTTGGATCGATACGAATCCACCATGGATATATCGAAATTTTTTAAGTACAAAATCACACAGTCATTCAGAATTTGACATGTGAGTAACAATAAGCTTATAGAATACCAAAAAGCAAGAACAATACGCTTAGTCAAGAGATAACCTACATGTATACCTTGACTATTGAAAGACGACCTCGCTTTGTGGGACTTTTCCATTTCGAGGATTACACCAGGTATCTAAGTTTCGGGCCAATTTATTTCTCATGACTCGGAGTATATCGAGATGTATCGTTGAGCTTAAAATAGGTTAGCTTTATTAACAAATGTATTACGCGGATGCCTAACCAATACAGTGCGCAGGGTTTGTATGGAGTGAGATATGTTTCCAATGCTTATAATGCCGTCACTGTGGGTACAAGAACAGGGTGTGATCCTCCGTTTTCTCCACTATTTGCGTGGTTTCCCACCAATGTCGAAATCTATCGTCGATTGAGTGAGACACGCGGTAATGGCATTAAGGGTGTGTATATATAAAGTTCGTTCGTGGATGCGACAGTTCAAAGAAGGGTCGAACTTGGTTTGACAACAAACCAAAGAAACCTCAGCCACGGGACATCAACAATTTCCCAATGTGAAGGAGGGTCAACTACATGCGTAAGTGTTTCCGACGGCGCTGGCATTGTAAAAAATGCAATCTTCTGCAGGGAGTTAATGTTGCTGAGTTACGGAAGTTTCAATATTGTGGCGTAAGTACTTCTAAGTAAGTCTTAAGATATCTCTGAATTCTTTATAACTTGAAAGCATCTCGGAACAAAGTAATTCTAACAAGAAAATGAGGAGGTGTAAAAAAACTCAGCTGCACTTCTAGTTACTGCTTTTTAATCCTTCATAGTTTTAACTAGTCTAAAACAATAGCCAAACCATTTCCCGAAAACCCCAAATTTGCTCTTCGTCGGATGTGACAATTTGGGGAAACTTCCTCCACCAAAATAGGATACGGAGGCTGTACACGAGGCGAAAATAAATCCGATCCATGTTTCACTCGACGGCCCTTACCAACTCCGCCATCTCCTCTCTTTCCTTCCGCCATCGACCCTTATGACGCACCCAAAAAAAAAAGAACATCACGATTGCCCATTTCCTCTCCTTTTTTTAACCCTTTGACCGCACCCCTCACTCAACCATCCATTCCCCTCCGAATTGAACCATTTAGTGCCCACTATGTAGGGATGGACGATTTCATGGAAGAAAAGAGTGTTCGGATCGCATCGGGTGAATCAATTTCGCCGAACTTGTTTGTCGTGATGCGATATGAACACAATTGACGAAATTGATTCCACGGAATACCGCAGCGATAATCGAAACTACCTCACCGTAATGCACTTGAAAACAATCGATCGAGGTGGAGAATACCACATTTTCGTGCCTTTAAAGAGACTTTCGTCGTCATCTGGACAGAGGGAGTGTAATCCTCGAATGAGTGAAAATAGAATAAACCGAGGATAAATAGGATTAATAGAATAAACAAAGCGGAGGGATTCATTCCTTTGAACGGAGTGAGAGTTTCTCAAGATGAAGATTTTACGAGATCAATAAGCACCTACCGACCGATAATCATTTCACCGAATCAGAACTTGATAACATTCCAATAAAAATGCAAGGTTATTGGAATAAGATTCTTGACAGAGGGTCATCGAATCAAATCGTAAGAGATCTTATTGCAATTCAATAAAGATCGAATCGAAATAGAGATGACGATCGAATCGTAATCGATTCACAATCGAGATCGAATCCATGTAGAATCGATAAGGAATCGAAATGAAACCGAGATCAAATCTTTCCCAAATCGAATAGAATTTAGAAGTGTTTAAATAATCTAATTCTCATTGAATGGATAGATTTATGATAGAATTTACCATCGGTATCACCAACATCTAAAGTGCGTTCCCCCCTTCCCTCTAAAAAAAAAGCCTTCTTCCTGAATCTGGTGGCGGAGGACTTCTCGCGATCCATTTTCCTGAAAACCGTCATCTCCCCTCCTCCCCCATCTCCTTTACCTCTGCGGTAATTATGTCCTCGCTGCGTCCAGGCAAAGGAGCAGCCCAAAAACACATTTGTCTTCCACTTCTCCCCCTCCCAAAACTTGCCTTACTTGCCCTTCGGATTCAATCTTGCCCAGAAGCGCCATCCCAGCTACTCACGGAATTTATCGAGGGGGATTCTGATCGATCCTGTATATATATTACACTCTTACTAATGTCTCCGTTTCTAAGGGATCTCACGGGTCTTCTGTGAGATGAGAACAGTGGCGTGTTTTCTAAACGGAAACAAAATGGTACCGCCATTGAAAAGACACGCAACGTTTAACGATGCCACCGTTTCCAGGTAACGCAATACATAACGATCTCACGTTTCTCATGTAATGCGTGGAGTACCGAAAACGACTGTCAGTCAACAACACCATGGGCAATGACATTTCTACTGCCAGGGAACGCAATGGGTATCGATACCGCTGTTATCAATTGAAATTAGATACATACAATTATATAGTGACATCACCATTATCGAAAAATACAATGGATATCGATGTGCCCTTGTTAGGTATCGCACTGCACATCGATGTCACCATTCTTATGAATTGCGTTGGACAACGATGTCCATTGTTAGTTATTTGGAATGATATCCATACTGTCAGAAGAGGCGATGGATGGCGATATCGCTGTCATCAGGAAACGCTATGGGTAGCCCTGACGAAGCTTAACGTGATGCATAACGATGCAACCATTCTCATGTAACGCGATAGCTGTAATGGTCATTATCGTGCAACAATGAAGCAGAATGTAACATTCGTCTCTTTGCAGATGACTGCATAATATATAGAAAAATAAAAGACAACAGGGATAGTGATATCTTACAGGATGATCTAAACAGAGTATCGGAATGGATTACTAATAATAAACTGGGTGTAAACACAAAAAAGTGTAAACTAATAACATTTAGTAGGAAAAGGAGAAGGGAAAATAGAGATTATAACTTTGAAACTTTGAGGTGAAAATCTAGTAAGAGTTGAGAAATGTAAATATTTAGGTGTCTATCTCACAGCTAACGTAGAATGGGGACATCATATAGACAAGGTGGCAGGTAAGGCTTTTTAAACTCTGCACTGGGTCATGAGGAACCTTAAGGGGAGCAACAAATCCACTAAAGAATTAGCATACACTTCAGTTGTAAGACCAATAATGGAGTACGCAACAACAGTATGGGACCCTATGGTAAAGGTGCATATAAATAAGCTTGAGAAAGTACAGAGAAAGGCAGCTAGGTACGCTCTAGGAAGACATAACAGGACAGATAGTGTGACAGAAATGTTAGAGACACTAGGATGGACACCGCTCCGACTCAGAAGGAAGCTGAACAGGCTATGTGGAATGTTCAAGATAGTAAATAAAGAGAAGGGGTGGGGGGAGCTCTCAGAAAGATTAGACAAACCAAATTACATTGGGTGGAAGGACCATCAGTTCAAAATAAAACATAGAGGGCACAAAACAAACATTAAAAAGAACTCCTTCCTCAATCGTGGAATAAAAGAATGGAATGAGTTACCTGAGGATATCTTTAAGTCCTTACCTTATTCATTAAATAAATTTAAAACGAGGTGTATGCTCTCCTTAAAATAATTATCTGTAACGTGTGAGTGAGAAATGTACGTGATAAAGCCGTATGTACTTGTGTTATGAATGGTTTAAGTGGTTTATGACTCGTAATTAAGAACATTACCACCAGGCTATCGCCTACTTGTAATGCTGGTTGTTAAATAAATAAATAATGTTTACATGAAAACCCTACGGTCATATAAGTTTTTGTATGGCGATATCGCTCTTACCAGGTAAGAAGATGAATATCATTGTCTCTATGGTCAAGTAACGCACTAGATAGAGCGTTATTCTCATTTAATGAGATGGCTGTCGATAACGACATTGTCGGGTACTACTACGGATATCCATGTTGTCAGGAAACTCGATAGACAGCTCTTTCATTGTCCGAATGGATTAAGATGTCGATATTTCCAGGTAAATTATGCATAGCAAAAACGCTATTGTCAGTTGACGCAGTGTACCCATCTTTTAGTTGATAATACGATTTGAAAAATAGTTACTCCCTGGCAGCGCAATGAAATATACAACAACTTCACTGCATACTCTTTGTAAAGGCGACTGGAAGAGCAGAAATCGTGCGAGTGAATAAAATATTTCAGAGAAAATCCGCGATCCCTATAGCTCCGGTGATGACAATCAGGAGGTACCTGTCTCCTCCTGGGGTTGGTCCGCTTGACCGACTAACAGTTTGCCTCCAATCTGACCGAGTCACGTCTCCTATTGGAAGAAACGACATTTAGAAATCCTTCAATGAAAATTCCTACACTTTTGTTTGGTCCCTTTGACTTTATAGAATGTTTCAGGTCTGCAAAATTTCCTAGGAAAGTTTAAACGCATCCTAAATTGTCATCCACATTTGATATAAAGCATTGGAAAACCGAACTTTGAATCGGTATAAGAATTTACACGGAATTCGAAGTGAACGAATAATTAATTTTTTATGTAACAGATTAGAATCAGCATTTACAAAATAGAAAATATTGTTTCGTAGCGTGATGTATCATTCTTATTAGCAATTCATTACTCCTATAGTTAGTATTCAATTTAATTATTTTCGGTTTATTTCATGATTATTCAAGTATTTTTCTTTTGAGATCCTCTTGACTGAGTCATACGTTGTCAACATCCCAACATTCCCTCTTGCCTTGCCGGGACACAAAGGCAGTGTGAAACAGGATGAAAAAAATGTCCATTATGAGTGCCATAATATCATTATTAGTTTCTTATATTGCGTTTTAAACTGCTATAACACGGGAACAATAGTGTTAAGTCGCTTACAGAAGGTAATTGAACATTATAAACTCGACAGAAAACAGTTTAAATGGGTCCGTATAACCGGTATGCACTAATATATCATCAATCAAATATGGAATGAAATAATACGCTTATTCCATAATTATTAATTTTTTATAACTTTGAAAATTCTGACCAACCGACCGATGAAATTATACGGTTTATTTATTTTATTATTTAATGTATTGTTTCACTTAAAAAAACATTACGATTTTATTTGTCATCTCCTAGCATCAACTAGTTTTCCCGAAGTAGAGAACTAGCAAAATTAATTTCTCACGCCCGAAAACGGTATGTCGGATTCATCAAAACCCTTAACAGCCGCTTTCAAGATGAAACGTTTCGAAAGAATCGCTCGGTTTTTTAGCATTTGTGTGAAAAAAATTTAAAACAGCGCATGGTAGAGTTAGGGGGTGAAATAAGGGATGCCTTATAATAACAGTCTAGAAATTTCCCATTGTTAAGGTCGACTTCTTTTTTAAATACATTGGGAGGAGGGATGGCTTTAGGAAAAGGATAAGAGGGAAGGGTTTGGAATTGTAAGGGTATGAAATACGCGCCGCCAAGCCATCGCCCCACTTCCCAAAAACTTCTCCCCTCCCTAACGTATTCTAATGCGCCTCATCCTTACTTGCTACAGAATGAACCGAAATCCAACCCTCAACCCCCTCCGCAAACCTCCAACACTACTGAAGCATGTCTTTGCCGAGCCAAAAATGCGTGTAACATTAGCGAAATCAACTTGGCACAGACTGACACTGATGGACATCGAAGAAGCCAGTGGAGAATAGCATTTTATGTTGCCCATGAAAGTGTTATATGTTCAATACAAAGGAGAAGAATTAAGTCAGGGGGACATAGGAATGACATTCGGTAAAAAACTCATAAGATATCAGTTAGGTTTGCGAATGATAAAGCTTTGGTTTGACATACAGAAATTATGGGTGATGATTTTCTCGAGAGATGTCGACCAGTGGAGAATCATTAGCTTATCAATGAAAATCAAACATTATATTTCAGAAACAACAGTTTTAGACGTAGGCAGTAGCATAGTTTGACGTGAAAAACTTCCTTGGACTAGATCGTAGTGGATGGGTTCATCAATTGGAATGAGTAACAGTCAAATCGAGAATCAAAAACCAACAATTTGAAATTGTTGATTTTCCTATATTTCCTCTCTCGTGTGAACGCACGCTTCTCCGCTGCATATGAATCCGTTTCTCTACCAGCCAAACCAATCACTCCAAAAGACTTCCAACCCCTTTAACTTCAGTCGCTCTCATTCCCACACACTATCTCCCACCCCTCTCCCGCATAATGCATGTCTCTAAGCCATATCTTCGTCATATCTGTATACCCCCCTCTGAGAATCGTCCCTATCTCCCCGCTTAGCATATAAGGACCAACCAAGATCCATCCCAAAACCTACCCCTCACCCTCATCATCTGGCGAAGGCGCCAAAAACCTCTCCACCCCTTTGCGAACTCTACCAAAACATCCCAACCCCCGCCTCCCTCCCTGTCAGCTTTCATCCCCCTTTTACAACGTCTTCTTCCTCTTTTTTTCCTTCTTTCATTTTATTTTCTGCGTCTCATTCCCATTCTTCGGTTTTTGCATCCCCAACCCTCCCCCCTCCTATCCGCCAACGACCCCTTTCATACTCTTCTCTCATGGCAACCCACCACCCCTCTCCTCAACGTCCACCTCTCTTCAGGCAGGCCGAGGGGTGGGAGAGGGTTGGAGGGAGGGAGATATACGGATGGGTGGAGTGGAGGGTGGTGTATGGATGGCGGAAAGGGTCCCAACCCCTTATTCTCCTCTTCCCCTCAAACCCTTTCCCCTCTAGCTACGTCGCTGTTGCCATGGCGCAGCATCGATTCATCGCACGCACCCTATTTAAGCTCTCACAGAGACAGCCAGCCCTCGCTCAACCACTCCGCAAAGGCGTAGTGATCCCCAATTGCGATGCGCCAAGGCCCGATACGCATCTCCTCTTTCTCCGGGGTACTCCATAACTCTGCCCGCATTCCATGAGCTCCACCGAGCCACAGATTATTTCGTCCTCTCTCTCTCTCCTTTCCCAGCGAAAAGAAGGAAATCATGGAACTTTCTCTTCGCAATTAATATAAATAAGAACAACCACATATAAACAAGGATAGACAGAAAAATATATATGTATATATACATATATGAATATATATAAAATAATATATATATGAGTGTATATACTGTATACATTCATTCATGTGTACTCTGTATAGTGTGTGTGTTTATATATATATAAACTTGAAAATCCCGCCATACGGCGCACAAATATTCATTCAAACAGAAATAGGTATAAGGAAAGGGGATAGGAAAACACATAAAAGGCGAACACAAGACATGTGGGGAAGGCGGTTTTTGAGCAGATCACGAAAGTAAAAATATTTCCTTATCCGGGATTTGAACCACGGACCTTCCACTTTCCGGGCGGATGCTCTACCAGTTGAGCTAATAAGGAAACCTGATTTACCTTGAGATCTGCGATCTTATAAAGCGCCATATACATATATATATATATATATATATATATATATATACACACATACACATAGAATATATATCCTAAAACCATAATTTCCCTGCAAACCTTTTTCCCAAATGTTCCTCTGTTACTTTCAAACGCCCCGCCAACTTACCAGATCTCCTGAAATCAACCAATCAACTTCCTAAATATCCGCCCTGTCTCAAAACCACGCACATGCCCTGCAATAAACCTAAATGCAAAACATGTCCTGTTTTCAAAACCAGAATCCCATCCCTCTCCCATCCGCTTTTTAACTCTCTCCCACCAATTCCCTACTCCTCGTGTACTTCAAGCAATGTAGTTCACCTTTTGAAATGCCAACTACTATATGCCTTTCTTTTTATATTGGACGGTGTACCATACCCCTCAATATTAGAATTAATAACCACCGGGCTTCCTGCAAGAATTCTTCCTTGATGGGCATTCTCCCAATCCCCAAAGACGCCTCCGAACACAACACTCCCTTTGATAAGTGCTATAGTGTACGCATCTTAGCACCCCTGCCATCCTCTGACCCTCCACTGAAATGCAAAACAATGGAGCAGGCCTTTATCTGGCTCCTAGATTCCTGGAATTTCCCAGGTCTCAATATCAGACAGTAATCACCCCGATTTCCACATATTTTTATCCCCCCTCCGTTCCGAACACCTTCCATATTATTCCCGCACTTCCAAAAATCTCCCTCCTCCCGCTTCTCCTCCCGACTGTTCCCCTCATAAACTTTTCCCCTTTTTCCCCTTCAATTCAACGTCTCCAACCCTTTCCTTTCCTTTCCTCATTTCTGTTCTTCTCTTCCTTGAGAAAGGAACCACCGAATGGTACGATGGACCACCGAAAATTCGAAACCTTGTGAGTTTCCTTTCTTTAGAGTGTGTTTCTGTATTTTTGTCTTTGTCCACTGGTGCTAATTTCATATTCCAAAGGTATCCTATGGAATATTCCATCGGTTCAAATTTCCTTTTTAAAAACTCCTCTAAAATATATTTGATACATATACAGATAAGTATTAAACCGTAGTTGGCAAATAAGAGTTCACGTACGGACATCACACACAACAATACGCACCTGTTGGATCAGTACTGTACTATGGCTATTTTCGCTAATTTCAAATTGTTCTGTGGTTTTTTCACGCAGGAACACCTTGAAAATAAAAAAATCGTATAGCGAATGTTTCCTCCGGTATATTAAATCGCAACCTTATCATAAGAGGTAAATATAAATTATCGTGTCGAATACTATCGCGGATAGTTCAATTTTGACTAGATTCCACGATGCTCACGGTGAACTTAGAGCAGTTTTAACATAGGAAACATAACATTTACTGCAACACGTATTCATTTAACACCCTTTGCTCTATGGCTGAGTTTTGTTAAGGTTAACACCAAATAACAAGCAAAGATTTTAACAAAATGTGAAAGGATTTACCAAATTCAGGAGTTAAAGAGTTCATAATTAAAAACGATCTAAACAAATATTATTTGATAAAATTTTAACTAAGCGAAAATTATTACATTTAGAAATATTTATGAATTATTCATAAATAGAAATCCAAGAATTTTCCTTTCTTAATATTATTTTCATAATTTCTTTATTGAAAACATAGTCTGATAAAAAATTGTAAAAATTAGCTTTTATGTACAAAGTTCGTCTTAAAAATGACGTCCGGTTTAGCTTGGGTAAGATTATACGGGCTTTGTTTTAAAGTAAAGGTAGATGGTCCATTCAGAAATAACCCTCCATCATCACTTCTTATGTATATAGAGATGCAGCAGAAATGTATATTAAATAAACATCACAATTGAGGAAATCTTAAAAGAATGAGAAGAGGTTAAGAGCTTTCAAAACGGTCCTTTTTTTAAGACTGTTGAAATTACGTATTCCTTCCGTAGCATGTTTTCTTATCAAAGTTTCATTCACAGCATGATAACATTTCGCAAATTTATGATTTTCGTGTCTGGGTTTTTTTTTATGGCTTGAGATATTACCTTATATTCAAGACATCTTGCGCAAGTTCCCATATAAAAGTTTCCTTGTGTAATAGGTGAAAGAGGTTTTGAAGCTTTGGACGCTCATTATGAATTGCTAAGAAGCAATAGCATAAAAATTAACGGGATCTTGGAAATATTCATGTTGATTGAGGGAAGGCATAATTCTATACTTAAACATTTTCGGTAAGGAAATATGAATGAAATGCAGAAAAAATGAAATATCAGTGATGGAAACTGCTTCGTGAACTATGGAGGCAAATTTTACTGAATATCCAATTCACTGTTGAGGTAAAATGTTAATCAGCTCGGATTGCCCGGAATCGTGACGTTTTCAAAACTACATATTGTAAGAGATGAATACGATTTTGGCTGATGGTTACTTGAGAGGGTGGAAAGTTATTTTGCGTGCCAAATTGGGAGTCAAGGAACTTTCCCTAATTGGAAGCAGTTATAGTGGAAAAAGGGAGACCGATGAGGTTAGCATTAGCAGGGCAGGGAGTGGAAGCATGGGGGAGGTCGGAGGTCGAAGATAGTCAATCTTCTTAGCACCCTAATCTACTCTCTACACGTGCATAAATAAATATATATGAATATATATATATATATATATATACTTATTATTTGTTAATATTATTTACTATTAGGTAGTCCATCCAACATGCCTATCCTTTTCCTGCCCTTTACTCGTTTGCCTAATATTCTCCCCTCTATTACAGTCTTCAACATCCCACTGCCGTTCAATATGCTACAGCCGATAGTAGCGCATAAATAACATTTTTTTCCTAATGACGTGTCATATGTGGCATGGGGGAAGTTGGGAAGAGGGACCATTAGGTTGGGAAATGGGGAGAGATAAAGGGATGAAGACTAGAGAGGAATGTTGATCCATAGGGGTTAGGCGATGAATGAGCCAGACGGTCCCGAAGAGATGAGTGGATGCGTTGCTGATGGGGGACGGAGGTGTGTTCCCTTGTCTGTCGACTAGAAAAGGATGGTTAGGGTGGGTGCGGGGTCTGAAGGGGGGAGGGAAGTAGCGAGCAAGGGAAGAAGAAGTGAGGGACGGAGGGTAGGAGGGGATGAGACAAGGGATGGCATAGAGATTTGTTGTAAAAAAAATCGGGAACCAGCAAAGGGGTTTCATTCGCATTCATTAAGGATTCATCGCGTCGAATCTTCAGGGCTACATGCGTGTTTTGGCTCACTGCTAACAACTAAGTATTTCCGTCGGGATAGTGGTAGGATATGGAGGGAGACGGAGGAAGGGAGTGTAAATCGCAAACGAAGTGTCGAAGCGACAACCCCTGGTGGACATCCGCAAACCAACGACGGTTTGACTCTGATCTGAAGAAGGCCTAAGATAATGACTAAAGACAGCTCAAACAATGTGCTATTTGAGTGTCCTTTTACGTGTTATCTATTGTTTTTTATGTTCCGTTGTGCCATACGAAAGGTCACTTAAAAAAATATATATCGCTGTGGCAATTCTTAATATTCCACCGTCAATCAAAATTCTATGCATCCACTTTTCCTCAGAATTTCAACCAACAATCCTCTCACGCCCACTTTCAACATGCGGTATATCTCTTTTTTTCTATTATGTCTACTTAAAATTTTTCATATTCCACACCTAAATTTAAAGTCTCAAATCTCCACCTATTTATTTTTCTAATGGCCATGTTTCCGCTACGAATAAAACCACACTCCATAGCAGTGGTCCCACCAGCCTTTTCTTTCCATCCTTACACAACGTCTTTGTGATCAATTCCCTCCTCCTTTTTAAACCTTCTTTTCCTCATTTCATGCACATCAATTAAACAAAAATTTTACTTTAACCATTTTATTTATTTAAAGAAGTTAAATAAACAGTACTAATTCAACGGAAACCTCCCGTCTAATGATGCAAGCAACATGGAACCACTTAAAAAATCAAGAGCAGAAGCTCTTTTAATAACTCACTGAAACGTAGTTTCTGCATTCAGTACTTAACCCACCGACTTACAATTGTAAGTTCTATTTCATGTAATTTTTAGATAATGTACACTAAACATTCAGCTATATTTAAGGACAAAAAAATTTTGAAATTTGTAAAATTTCTCGACTGATTCATCAAATTTACAACGGCGTTCAAATGAGTTCCTTTGTTCCAGGGAGTTAATCATGATGTTTTAAATGATTAGGGGTTATCGAAAAGTGTCGACGGGTTAGGAAGTTCCAAAAATATTTTTAAAATTTTCCCAAAATTAGACTCCGAAAAATTAATTATAAAAATATTTCGAAATGACCAAACATCCTAAAAAAATAAGGCGATTGTTTAACATTGTTCTCCAGACATCGAAAACGGAATCAATTTCAACCCGTCGAAGGGTAAAAACTCTTTTGTTTCCCTTCGAGCCTCTCTGCAATGCAGGAGGGGAAAATTTTCGAGGATCCTTTAACGAGCCTACGAGGGTAAATATAGGGGTCACTCACACACACAAGCAAGCACACGGCAGCTTCCCAGGGAGGGAGAGGGGGAGAATGGCGGGGGAGTGGTTGAGGAGGAGCCCCTGGGACAGAAAACATGCGTGAAGCGACATCGAATCCAGGTAAATGTGTGAATTTCCGAGAAATGAGCCAAAGATAACGGCGTCCTGAGGGTGGATTATTAGCAAAAGAGGGATCTGTAGCAAGCAAGTCGTCCAAAATCACAGGAATTCCACGAAAGCGGAATGTTTTGTGCGGAGGTTTTGCCGGGGGATTCGCTTTTAATAGTACTATAAATGCACAGTGATCTAAGGGTTCTTCCTTTGTGGAGAAATGACTCAGGAGAGCCTGAATAGAAATCATCCATCACGCAAAAATACCTGAACTTACTGGTTACTATTTTTACATTTTTTTGCAGAATTAATGCCGATTGTGATATCAACAGAATAATGTCACTACTATGATAACAAATACCGCCATGCACACAAACACACATACACCAAATAAATGTACAAATATTTTGTTTTTATCATTTCTTCGAAGTAACACGGCAGTGTTAAATAAAAAAAAGAGTCAGTCCTAACTATTCTTCTTAGGAACACGGAGCTCAATTCCGTCGAAATTATCAAGAAATAACGTGTGAGTGTTCCTTTTACTCTCATATTGTGTGTTGCTGTCTAAGTTTTTATTTTGTAAACACACATTATCGTGTGTGTGTAAAGATAAACCTCTTGAGAAAGGTGGTTGCACCACCGAAAATTCGAGAACCAGTGAGTCCCTTTTTTATGTGTTTCAGTTTCTGTGTTTGTGTCGACTAGTTAGTCCATTTACATTATTGTGCACGTTCGTGGGATTTTCAAGAAAGTGACTTCATATATATATATATATATATATATATATATATATATATATATATATATATATAAACACACAAACACTAACACAAAAAACACTACACACATAGAAACATAAAAGAAGGACACTTACATTGGATATTTACGTTTCGACGGCAGGCCGTCGTCATCAGACGACGGCCGTGCCGTCGAAACGTAAATATCCAATGTAAGTGTCCTTCTTTTATGTTTCTATGTGTGTAGTGTTTTTTGTGTTAGTGTTTGTGTGTTTGTGCGTCGCCGGAGAGCGTCTTTTCCAAGTTTATATATATATATATATATATATATATATATATATATATATATATATATATATATATATACATACATATATACATAAATATACACACACATACATATTTATACATTTACAGTGATAGCCTTGTTACATTTGGCACACTTTGAAAAAAAAAACAAAGTTGAAGTTTGAAGTTGTAATATAAAGTTGAAAAGGAATTTTCAAACTAGCCTTATGTCCCTCACAGATGATCCAAGAAATGATAATATCATCACTCACCGACGATGCTGCCACAATGAAGAAAGTGGAGGACAATAACCAACCATCCAAATGATCATGAATGAGACCAATCATAGTTACGGCAGTGTACGGAAATTTATGCACGAAGAACCGCACATGTAAAAAGTGTCGGAACGCTGAGTTCCACGCAAATGAATCCTTTTCAGAAGCAAACATGGCGCGACCAGCAGTCAAAGCGATGTGAACTTGAAATTTTACCACATCCATCCTATTGTCGCGATCTCGAGAGGAAGCGATTTTTTTTCTTATTCCGAGAAAATAAAAAAAAATATTGCCAGCTCGGAGATTTGGGAACACAAATGACATCATTCAGGGGTTGGAAAAATGGTTTTCGGCGCAATCTGCTGAGTACTACAATGACGGTCGTCGAAAGGTCAAGTAACGCTGGGAGAAACGTATAACTCTGGACCGTGACTGTGTAGAGAATTCTTAAGAATATAAAATAAAAATTAAATTTATGTCTCCATTATTTTCCGTAATAATTAAAAGTTTACGGTAACCACTCGTATTTAAAATGGGACATTTAAATCAGATGTAATTACATATGATGACATTGCTACGCCATTCACTTAGTTTCTTTGAAATTAATTACTGAATTTTTAATGAGACAATGAACAAAATCGATTTGGTATTTGCAGTTAGGTATCGTTTTCTTGCAGCGGAATGTACGAATATTTATTAAATCTTCAATTTTTACGCTTCGAATGTAATTGGACTTTCGACGGGCAACCGACTCACACTGTGACAGTCGAAACTTCTTAGTGACTCTCAGCAATCGAATGAAAGAGGTTGTTGCCAGGCGTACGTATATTAAGATACTGCGCACGAATCCAAGGCCGCAGTAAGTTCCTGGTTAAAGGTTATTCCCTCGCGGAAGCGTATTTAAATGTTCCCTTACTTGGATGAGACATCCACGCGCGACCCTCGAAAACAATTCGATCCTGGCTTCTTTCCAAAATCGACTTTCCTTTTCCAATCCACGGCATGCCTGAAGTATCTCTCAAATGAATACAAGACAACACCTTGCGACGATTCATGTTTTATGACGATGCTGATATTTGAGTGCCGTGAACGGAAAAATGAGAAAATGGAAGCAATCAAAGTTCGCAAATTTAATCAAAAGGTGTTTTTTTATCCTCTATTGGATTTGAAAATATTTAATACAATTATTCTGTCTCCACTAAGGTCAATTGAAACATGAAAAATTCATTAGTTCAGAAATGTAGGATTTTTGGTAAAAATTATTAAAATGTGAAGATATTTTAAAATTGTATCCAGCATAGCAGACATGTAACACATTTGTTTCAGTTTTTGTGCAAGGTACCGTCCTCAATTAAGCCTTGATATTGTACCAGAAAATAATGATTCTTTTATTGACTTCATATCCTTCTGGTTATATTAGTTCCTACAAGAAATAAAAGCAACAAGGTTTTCATTGTATCTTAAATTTCCTGACCCTATATACGGTTTAGTTTCCGCAGACATTACATCAATGTAAGTTTCGTGTGTTTCGAGTGTGTACTGCAAGAAAGGTAGTTACTCATGATGAAAATTAAATTTTTTAATAAAAATAACGGTGAATTGGTTGAATTTGTCTTGGATTTTATGATATCATCACACGTCGTTCATTGTTTTTATGCGGGAAAATTAAGTGAATTAGTTCTTTCTGAGAGTCATGCGTCAGTTTCATTAAATTAAGCTTAAATATAGTTGAATTTGTCATCTATCACGTTGAATTTTGTAATACGAACAATTATTTTTTTGGTTTCTTTTAAATATTTGCACACGAAAACATTCGCAACTGAATAAACAAATGTAAACTTAAAAACATAAATATAACCAAAAGGTCGTTTTTGCTATCGCCTCTTGCAGCAGAGAATAGGTAATCATATTTTTATGGCAACATAAAGGTTTACAAAGCAGGAAATATTAAATAGTTAAAAAAAACATCCACTATTGTTAAAATATTGAAATTTCGAAATATTGATTAAAAATAACTCAGCCAAGAGAAGAAAGTTTTACGCCATTCTGAGTGAAAAGTTGGCCTCATAACGCCATATTAAAATACGATTTTAGTCTAAAGTATGAATTAAATAATTATAACTTGAATAAATATTGCAATTTTTACCTCAAAAATCGATTATTTTGCCTTATACTCATGCTTTGAGAAAAAAATGAAGGTCCCAATACGTATTCTACATTTCACGAGTCTGTATATGGAAACCAGACGCTAAGAACAGGAGAAATGCAAAACACTATCAATATGCTGTCAACATGGGCCAACAGCCACTTACTCTTTCGTTTTTTATAGTTTCCAAGGGACACCAGAGTGCCTTACAACCATTGAATGCATACATGAAGAAAGTTTTTATTTTTTCTCCAAGTTATTCGCGAGATAGTGACCATCTACAGACTTTTAGGAGCGTTAGTAAATGCACTGGACCTACATGTTTTCCCGGAACAATTGTAGAAATAAATAAACGATGTGATTTGACCACTTTGTGAAAGCGGTAACATTTTCGCAATCCTAAGCTGCAGGATGATTCAACGGCCTGCTAACTACGCAAAACAAAAAAAACACGATCGCTTAAATTTTATTTCACTCCATCCCTCGCGTCGTTCTCATGGAAGGGGCAAAATCCACGCCCACTCCTCCCAGCATAATTTCCGTGACGTGTTTCAAATGTGTTTGCGCACCAAGCCGATCCAGGAAGATGAACAAACAGCCTATCTTTCTTGTAGCATCTTGCGCAACCTGGGGAAGCAAGGGCTTTTAAAAGGGGTTTCCCTCTATGTCTCCGATATTCACCAAAGGGTTCACAATGAGGAAAATGGGAAGGTTTATCTTCAATGAGGTCCGAATTTTGATGAAGAAACGTTTCTCAAGAAACTTGAATGCACCTGAATCAAGGTGGAGATTCGTCCATTCTAATGTGATTCTTTAAAAATACTATAGTAATCCATTCATAAAAGTGTGGTTTCAAATACAAGTACTTGTATAACCCTTCATTCCTCTGCAAGAAAGTACAACGATTGTTGTCGCCGGCGTATCTCGCAATTTCTTTCAATTGGGTTTTGGCACAAAATTTTCATTCCCAGTCAAGGTCCCCAAGGCTCGCGACGAACCCAAAATTGGTGTTATGTTTGAACCGTTAAATTAATCGTAAATGATATTAATTTTAGCAGTTTTGCACCAATTGTTTTACAATGGAAAAAAGTGTACATATTCTCAACGCAGATTCCTTGGCCATCTGGCAACACCGTCGACGTTGTTCTTAAAACTTCTGGAATCGGATCGCTTAGTACAATCCTTTTTATCCTTCCGGATGTTTTCTCTTCAGAGTGTCATTTTATGGCGTGGAAATGAATTTAGAGGCAGAATAAAAAAATTGAAAAGAGTGCGAAACGGAAGGGAGAAGACGGAAGTAAATTCGGGGGAGATGAGTTGACGAGAGAGGCAGAAGAACCTTCGAACGAAACGTCAACGCATAGGCCCGATCGAATGTTGAACAGAGGGGGAGGCTGTTTGAAAATATACGACATTCACTCTACCAACCGCTCATTTCACTCCACCTCTCCTTGGTCTGTCACAAGCAATCGCACTTGGCAACTGACATATCGGTTGAATTTTGAACCGACTTAAAAATTATTAAATCAATTTGGTCAATATGAACACTATGCGGATATTAATTCGACATAATCAAATAGGAATAATTAGAATAAGTTCAGCCTATTAATTAGAAGTATGCAGTTAAAAGAAGGATAAGGCTAGCTTTTGAGAAGGAATTAATAATTAGGAGGGATTAGCTGAGATTATTCTACGCAGACGTAATAGGGAGAAGCATTTACCCACTTTTCTTATCCATATGAAGGAATGCGCTGACGAATATCGTGGAAGAGAGAGCCTGGTCCAATACCCGTTCAAAGACTCCTATATGAGATTTTCTTCCACACACCTTCGCCATTTCGGAGAGGAAGAATGCAAGGGTCGCCAGGAATTCCACCCAGAAGCGGCTATGTCGACAGGGCAATAGCGTCCGTCGTCCCAGACTCCTCACCTTTTCGTTTCTGAGTCTCTTTCCCGAATCCGAACACCATTCCACGCGATGGAGTGGGTTTCCGCATTGTTCCAGTACGATTCTAACTACTGAATTCCGCATAACTATCGATATATCGATCGATACCGCCATGCCATGCAAACGCACCTTTCAAGGAAAATTCTTACCGTGAATCTTCCGCTGTGACAAATGACAATATTTATTCGGAAAATTTTCATTGATGTACCTATAAAAGCAAAGAGCATTAATCATTGGAAATTTAAATAATTGAGATATACTAGCTAATTATCCAGGACCTTTTCCGAAAATTGCCACCAATATTCGGCGGTTAAGTTGAAAGAAAAATGCATTTGTAAATATAAAAAGAGAAAGAAAATATTCAGTGAATCACATAGTAATTTTTTTAAAATTTTGGATGCGCGATTACATTTTACGAAACATGTTTTTTACTTACATCACCATCGTCAAGGGGTGTAAATTTTTAAGTGGTCTTTTCAACGGGATACCAGTGAAAAAGTGTCAGAAGATAACGTGGATTAGCATTCCTAACTCCTAAATCTCTTTAGTGAAATTATTGTCATAGCCGAGTTTGGCGGTAAAGTCTCTGCAAAAACGTTTCTTCAAAGGAAACATCCTAGGTGATTTCTATACTATATTATTCTTGGCGTCAAATCATATGAAACAACTTCGATAGTTTTTCATACAACGTCTGAGGAAGCAGGTCGCAGTAGTCCAGGCGTAGAGCGTTGGACTACTGAACGGAGAGCACGGGTTAATTCCCGGGCAAGTCACTCTGGGCACCTGCAGCTCCACGAAGCTACGTGATTTTTCGGGTATCAGATCTTCCTGGGAAACCATAACCGGCACAGGGAAAGGAACTGGCCACCCTACCCTGATGTGTGAATTTCACACACCGTCGGGCTTAGTACTGAGTGAACTCTACCATCACCTACCAAACCGACCTTCGGGTTTATTACTAAGTTAATGATTTTTAAAATCATAGGAAAAAAACTGGTTTGGCCCTAAAATCTTTATCGCGCGATTATCGTAAGATTGTAATTCAACTTTCTCAACAATTCGGCTGTATGACGGAATTTAGTGTAATGTTCGTAGTATCTGCAGGTAATTGAATTAGCAATGGAGATTGACTATGAGCAGATATGCATCCCTTCCTTGCCACAATAAACACGCTCATTAATTTAGAAAGATCGATATTCGATATAAATATGAAGGTGGTGATGTTACATAGCCAGCTACCTACATCCATACATATACATGTATATATACCATAATATGTATATATATACCATATACATACTTGTGTGTATTCTATAGTTATTACTCCAAAGGTTGGTTTAAGTGTTGAGGTTAATGGTTAATTTGCATAAAGACCATCTGCGTAATTCGGAGGGCCAGTTCATTTTTCCTGTCTCACATTGAAAAAAATTGTCATGTACTCGTAAATATATATAAATAAATATATATATATATATATATATATATATATATATATATATATATATATAATGAATCTCAAAAGTAACGCTTAAATGGACAAATATAGACTTTTGCATATATTTTACAACTTACATAGTATCGGCTATATCGTCCATAAAGACAATATTTAGTGCCCTTTAGCATCATGGTTACTTGAAAGTATATTGATAGTTTTCCCCCCTGTGATGTTGTTTCACATTTCGACGAAGAAAAATTGTGCCAAACATCTCTACATTATCTATGGTCATACCACATCCTCGGTATCTTAATTTGACCACATATAACAAACCCCTCAAGTACTTTCAGTTATTGCCTTTAACGCATTGATTAGACACAGTTTTATCGTCACAAGTCTTAATTTGATGCATAAAAGTAACTCCATGATTGATTCCATGACTCGCCAGGTCAAACTTCAAAATTTCAATTAATTAAGACACTTAAGCGTTTCTTCTTCGAATTAACTTAGGGTTAGGAGTTACCCTCCTCGTCCTTTTCATATGGGTGTTCCCTTAAGGAAGGATATTATTCCTCCTTCTGGGACAATTGAGGGGTTTATGAACCGGAGAAAGAGCAAGGGGCTGAAGAAACACGACGCCAGACCCCTAGAAGGTGGGTCCTTGGATGTGTCTTGATGATTTGGGTCGGAACCCTCAGGGGTGATAGGATATAACCTTGTGGGACCCTAAACTTAACTGGGTTGACAGTTATGTAACCTCCTGGAGGGATGAAATAATTCTGCAGGGACGGTATCCTTTCATTAAGGGATGATTGAGTTTTCCAGAGAACATTTACGAGGGGATATGAGGAAAATCGCCGAATCTGAAACAATTTTCCAAAATTTAGTAGTTAAAGGTGTCGTAGTTATAAGGCCAGGCGACCTGGAGCTTAGGCTAATTTGAGCCGTTGGGGATGGGTAGGTGGATAATTCTGAAGAGGTAGTGTTTTCAGATGGGCGAAGAGAGAAACTCGGCGTCGGCATTAGTCTACTCTAATAACTAATGGCGCCGTGTGGTGGCGGGCCCATTCGACGGACAAATTTTTAAGAATCACCTGTTTGGCAGATATGTAGGATATCACACATTGCCTGCTTTCAAAAACAATTTTCACTGCCACGAAAACTCCTCCTCCGGGCCTTGTACCTCTGGTGTGTCGTTAAACTGTGAAATCTATTGGGCAATTTTCTTGGTCGTTTATATCATTACACAACCAACTCTCTGTGCCTAATATTACATCAGCGGAAGAACTTTGGATTATGTGCTCGAGATCCGCTGTTATATTTTAGGCTTCTACAGTTTAGTACAAGGATAGATAGATATTTTTTATTTTGAATGACGCCCGTATTTATGTCTGATTGTAATATAGTACGCGTTTGTGGAGAAGTCTGTGCCAAATGTCTATCTACATCAATTCCAGTGTCGTCCGTTACTTTTATATGTTTATTAATGATTTTATCTGCGCTAATATTAGATATTACCGACCCACTAAATAGCCTGCTCTCTATCCTGCCTACAGTGGTAGAGTATTCTATTCGCTACCTTAATCGCCGCTTCCGCAGTGTAAATGGCCCCCAGATCGGTTCAGGGGAGTCCTGCACGATCGGAGGGTTGGCCTTAGGTCGACGAAGAAGGCTCCTTTGTCCGAGCAGATTCACCAAAGTCTCTGGTTTATGCCTTCCACTCGGTTCCAAACCAGAGACCCGCGATACTCCCGCGGAACAATGCTGCTGACCGTTAAACCCAGCTGTACACCCTCGACTCCCAGAACACGCTTCTCCTCAAAGCTGAGTTCCTTAAGGGAACGGAGTACCTTCTCGGTCCGCCTCTCCTTTTCCTGAATCGAAACTGATTATCCCCTAAGTAATCATTTACCGTGCTCTCCAGCTTCTTATTGATGACTTTGAGAACATCTTTAGCTCTGTGCAAAATCAAACTTATTGTTCCGTAGGGCTCACATATGGTTGAATTTCCTTTTGTTTTGGAAAAGGAACCAGCACTGATATGACTAAGTCTTTGTTTGGGAGAAGAATTTTCTTCTCCCAAAAATGATACTAACTAATCCATACAAAGTAATCTCTTCATCCCACGTACGCCTATCCTTTTAAATAGCTCCGCGGGAATGTTGTCCAACCTCCACGACATCACCTGATTTCCATACCCTCCATTTTTCTTACGAAAATTGTTTAAAATTATGTATTCTTAATCATTCATTCAAATTCGAATCATATTCAACCGATTGTTGCGATAGTTTTTTCTAAGCATGAATATAGAGAACATTGGTTATTGCATAGCCCCAAAAAGTAGCATAAGCCGTCTGTCTTTTTTGTAATTTTTAAAGTTTTCTTTAATTTCAGTTTTCTGACATCATTCCTTGCCATAAACTTGACAATTCCCGGCAATTTAAGCGATGATAAATTTAATAATGCAATCAATTGATGAAATTTCCGTGCACTATTAGCGACAACGGTAAAAGGGGAACACCTAAGAGAATAATAGTTACGCGCTGTCGGAAATAGGGATGTACAAGATTAAATTCCCGCAAATGGCGTCCTAACGCCCCCCACCGTGGGCCCTTGAGCCAAATGGGGTGAAGGGTGAATGTACGTATATAAAGTCTACTGAATTGGTGAATTCTTAGATTTCCAACAGGTAATATGGGTCTGAATTACATATGTGCCTGCCCTCTTTTAATGTATTTCCTTGTCCTTTTCGTGCAGGCATTGCAATAGCTGCTAACCATGTAATAATCGTAATAAATGTAGGCTTCTTGCATGATTGGTGTTTGGTCTCCGCCTTTCCACGAGGTTTTTCGTGGATCACGGGGTGCTAGGTGAATGAGGAAATAGAATGTATGTAGAATGGCTGTTGACCTACCACCACCCCCTGCCACACGTCCTTGCGACGGTTTGCGGGGTATTGTGTGTATGTAGATGTAGGAATGGCTGCGTACAAAATTCATTTTTTTGGAACAAGGAACCAACGATGTTATTCTAACTTTTAAAAGAAAAATTGAAATTAAGTAAGTATTTAATTATACTACGTCTTAAACTACAGGATATCACATGAATCTGCGAAATCTGCATCATACTACGTGAGTTCTTTTGGTTTCTGGGTAAAAGGACTTTTAAGTTGGAGGCCAACGCTGCTTTATACCCAACTATTTTACGTTCTTAGAATTCTCAGAGCATTTATTAAAATTATTTTTAAAGCGATCGTAATTTATCCATAAAAATGCATGATACACGTATATATCAGCCTTTTAATTTCAGAAAAAAACACTTAAAATATTATGAATGGATCAGTTTTCGCAAAACATGAAATATTGACTGTCAGGTCTCAAAATTAGTTGACTCTATCAACACCTCGCAATGGGCAAAGGCAGGGGCGGGAGGATCAATGGAAAAAACATAAGACTTAATCCGTTAACTAATGATTGGCCTTGATTCTGTTGCGATTACACTTTTTTTGCGGTAGAAACACAGACAATATGAAATATTAAATCTCGTCTGTCTATTATCTCCATTTCCTTGGTCCAATCTGTACGATACGGAAGAGTTGGTCGCCATGATAATTCCTTAAATAGAATACGGATAAACGGAGTGGGCCAACTCAGGCAAAGATTACGGCCTCTCTCCCTTCCTGTGGGCATTTTTTCCTGGGTGGCGCTGGGAGAAAGTTCGGGCCACAATGTTTATTTTGGTCCCATCGCACGGCATGCCTGTTTAGCACACACACAGCCTCTATTCCAGCACAACCTTCTTCTATCGATGCTCAAAAGTCTCACACATCGAGGGATATCTTTGAAACAAGGTTTTAGAACGATGAATACTCGACTGAAAGAGATTATCAATGGTCAAAACCTACCAGAAATCCCTTGAAAAACATTATAGTCAAGAGATTATTTTCGATAGTTCGTGCATGCATAAAAATAATTTAGTCTTCCCATTTTAGCATGGGAAAAGTCAAAACTGCTTTCCATTTTCTCGTCTCGCGAATGACAACATGGCGGTTTGACATGTTAGGCGATTGTTGACGCGTGTTCCAGCGTAAGCTCAAAAAGAACCTTTCCTATAATATTTATGTTCTCTGTGCAATTAAATAACACCGAAACCACACATTTCAGGGATAACGTACAAATTCCATCATTGAAATTTAATTTGTCAAATACATTTTTAAAAGTAACGAACTCCCATCACAAACACAAAGTTTCCTTGCCAACGGCCAAATGTTTAGAAATGAAATGAGTCGCCTTAATTAAAATTCCTTAAAAAGAATTAGTTGGAATTGAGGCATTTACATTTTAATCACCCCTAAAATGTTTTTTTTTTTAAAGAATAGAGGTAGGCTTTCGTTTATTTTATAAAATCGACTATCGATTCTCTCGAAATAAAACCCTGCTAAAAATCTGCGAAAGGTTAATTGGGAGATTGTTTGAATTATTTTTACAGGTCATGCGGGAACTAATATTTTTAAATAAAGAACAGTTATTTTTCTTGGTGAGTAACTAAATTTTCGAAAGAGTCTGGAGTAGAAAAAAAATGGTCCATAATTACTTCCCACAGTTAAATATTTACCTCAGCTGAAATCGAATTCCATTAGAAAAAATAATCTTCCACTTCTCGGTATAAGTAAAATTCCAAGGGCGTATTAGTGATATTAACAGTCGGCAAATTGTTATCATTACCTCTATTTTGCGATCACCTTAAAATGCGGTTTTATTAAAAAATATGTACCCTCAAGTAATGTTCTTAAATTTTCAATTCCGAAAACGCTAATTTTGAATTATCTCAAAATGATATAATAATTACGTTACACGCAATCAGCCAGAAGTACCATGCATTAATTTTAAACTCTACTTGGAGAAGATGTCTTTTGCAATATTTATGGTGAAATAATAGAGATGTAAGATGTGTTCCTTATGCCTAATTATCATACTAATTACTTTGAATACTTAGGCAATTAAAACATATTTTAAGCACTACTATCTAAAGCAATAATAATCAGTTTTTGAACAGCATTAACCGGTTAATTTTGAGACACAAATACATCCCATATATATAATTAGGTAATCTACCGCTTAAGGTAGGTATTTGGATGGACACAACTATCAAATAAATATTTTGTAACTCCAAAAAAAATTAATATATATATATATATATATATATATATATATATATATATATATATATATATATATATATATATATATATATATATGTATATATATATATGTATACATATATTCATTTTTTTATTTTATCATATAATATATACATGTGTATATATTTATATATTCATATTTAGGATAAAATTTAAGATATATGTATTTAAACGCGAACAACGCCAAATGGCGAAGAAATATTAATTCACATGGATAAACATGGAAATATTCGTATGTATATGGAAAAGGGATAGGAACACAAAAAAATAGGCAAACACAGGATAGGTAGGGAAAGCAGAATCGACCAGATAATAAATAATTCCTTGATCGGGAATTTAACACCGGTTCTGTCGACTTACCGGCCGATGCTCTAACTACTTGAGCTATCGAGGCAACGTAAATTACACTGAAGAAAATATTTATAACATATATATATATATTTATAAATATATATGCATATATATATATATATATATATATATATATATACTGATAGTCATAACAAACACAGAAACCAAAACACAAAAGAGGAAAAACTCACTGGTTCTCGAATTTTCGGTGGTCCAACCACCTTTCTCAAGAGGAATTAGGAACAGAACTGAGGCAGAGGAGGGCCCGAAAGCAGTGGTAGGAAGGAGAAGGGGAAATGGGGGAAAAGAGGGGAAAAGAGGGGAAAAGAGGGGAAAAGAAAGGAAAAGGGGGGAAGGCATTCAAGGTGAGGAGTTTGGAGGGGTAGTGTATGGCGCGGGAATTTTAAAAAAGGTGGGGATGATATTGAAGTTGTTGGGGGCGGAGGGGGATGAAATAATATGCATAAAGGGGGCAATTAATGCCTAATATTAATACCTGGGCGATTCCAGGAATCCAAGAGCCAGATGAAAGCTAGCTCTAATGTTTTGAGTTTCAGTGGAGAGTCTGAGTGTGGGAGGGATGCTAAGACGGATACTTTAAAACATTGGTCAAAGGCAGCGTTGTGTTCGGTGGCATGTTTGGGGATTGGGAGCATACCAATAAGGGAGGAATTGTTGCATGAGGCTCTATGATTATTGATTCTAATATTGAGGGGTGTGGTACACTGTCCAATGTAAAAGGCAGGGCAAAGTTGGCACTTGAGTAGGTAGACAACATTGCTGGAGGTACACGATGAGTAGGGAATTGGTGGGAGAGAGTTAAAGAGCGGGTGGGAGAGGGATGGGATTCTGGTTAGGAAAATAGGACATGTTTTGCATCTAGGTTTATTGCAGGGTCTGGGAGTGATTTTGGAACGGGGCGAGGATTTAAGAAGTGGATTGGTAGATTTTAGAAGATCTGATAGATTGGCGGGGCGTTTGAAAGTGACATAGACTTATTTTTATTGGTGATTTTCCTAACAAATGTATTTGTCTAACAGTAACCAAGAGCTTTCATGTCTACATGAAATTAACAATTGTGCTGCATATAAATTTCGAAAGCAATAATAAACCATTAGTGTAAAAAATATTTCTAGATGGAATTTTCCTTCTGGGTGACATTTTGTCAAGCCCAAATGTTAACGACCGCCTGTCAGCCACATATTTCTGTCCACAAAGACAACCTCCTTAATTTAGACCATTTTCGTCATCATTATAATGACCGAATCATTGAACAAGAGCATTTCGAAATGGCGCTCGCCGGCATGATTCGATTAACCACCCAATTTTCCCTCCGGAGAGCAGACGTCTTAGGACGAACGACTTAAGAAATGGAACGCAATGCTCAAGAAATAAGTGAGATGTCTTGAAAACGGAATTTAGTTCCTGAGCGTCTTGATCTTCTACCATGAACTTGGATTGAGTTTCCCTGGATCTGAATTCTGAGTGTCAGTACCTACTGTCACACCTCCTCTGTCCTGTCTAACAGAAATGAAGCTTTAAATTGCCACCCAAGTTAAAATGCTGATGACGTAGGGGTCATGACGTTTGATTGTTGAGGGTCGTTTCAAACAGATGGCGTTTCAACAGTAAAATAGAGCGAAATCGCTTTCGTATGATAATACGTCCGTAATTTACTCATCGCACAAAAGAAGTCCACTGAAACTCAGAACGAATCGTATGTGTTCGAAACGTCATGAGCGAATTTAAATTCCGAACCAAGTATATTCATAAATATTATTCCGAGGAAAACCCTTCAAGAAGAATTGAAGACGTATTTCTTTAACATTTTGCGTGAACATTTTATATGTTGGTTTCTTACAAGGCAAGACTAAAACGCCGACCAAGAGAGGTGCTATTTATTCATTTCTTTATTTTAAATTTTTTCTAAGATTATTTTTGAGAAACCTAAAATACCGAAGGCTTTTTAAGAAACTGGTAAAGAAAGACGACAGGAAATCGCCAATCTCACGTTGGTGTCGGGTCATAATTGTAGATAATGTACGTTTATCAATGATCAAAGGAGTAAATTTATATTTTTCTTAGCTAAAGGTCTTTGGCAGACAATAAATATTCTTGTAGTTGGTTCCTCATATTCGTTTACAAAATCTTTTATTTGTTGCGACATTATTATTTTTTAAAGTGTAGCTGTAGAGAGCATTTGCAATCACATCAAAATTTAAATTAACTGTGGGTTTCAGTAGTACTGTGTTGTAGACGAAGCATATGGCGAGTGAAAATTTTAATGAAAAGAAGCCTAGTAAAAATGACCTTCATTCGCCGCTCGACAAGATGTTCCTTCCAAAACTTTGACACTAGATCTGTGAATTAACGATACATAACTACGATGCGTATCGTATAGAAAATATCGATTGATAATTTTCTAATCGAATATCCTTATATATATATATATATATATATATATATTTGTAGTATTTTATTTGGTACGAGTCTCAATTTTTTTTAAAGTTGACATGCCCACACGCCCTTCACATTGGAATAATAAAAGTTGGTACATGAATACTTCAACAAAAGATGTATCGATAATATTTGAATGGATTATCTAAAACATCAAATATTTCATTCACGCTTATGTTTCATGTCAGAACAAAAAAGAGTACCCTACCATGAGCTTATTTACGCGGCACCACGCGTTAAGACATGACACTACGGCAATCTGTAATTCATCACTACTATTCTGGCTTCCATATTAATGTCAACAATGTGCTTTAACAACTAAATGTAGTTTATTATTTTATCGACCCAAGGAGCTTTGTAAAAAAAAATCTCTTGAAGAAAACACCTGAATGTAAAATTTCAAGAAACTGTAAAAGTAACTTTAACGGAGTCACCCGCTATGTGTGCATTATAATGCAACCATTTCAGAGAGTAAAAATCATTCGCCTTGACCGGGATTCGAACCCGGATCCCTCGATATCCGGCCGAGTGCTTTAATTCTCTTAAAAGTCATAACATCTTGTTCCTTTAAAGCCCCAAAAATTTCAGAGTGTAAGAGGACGTCTCGGTAGCTTAAGTGGTTAAAGCACTCGGTCGGATATCGAGGGATCCGGGTTCGAATCCCGGTCAAGGCGAATGATTTTTTACTCTCTGACCTGAATGTAACCTAAGTTTCGGAGAAAATATATTTCTTAGTATGTCATGTTGAGCATTCTTCATTCGATAGTTCTGCATTGATATTACAGAATCGATACAAAGAAAATATTTACATGCATCCATGAGTTAGTTTCATGTCGTAGCCCATCCCTAGGTTTCTCTCTCCCTGTCCTTATTTCTTATCTAGTCCACATTCCGAAATGAAAGTTTAAGTGCATTTCAACTCATTAAAAGGCGCACGCCAGATAATGAAACCAACCATCCGATTAAGAGTACAGGAAAATGACTTATTCATACGAAACGTCGACCTTGAAAGTTTATATCCGGGTTCAGCGCCTCGTTTAAGCAATCAAGGATAAGGAAGGCGGAGGAAACAGACCTCTTTATCCTCTTAATGGCTCCCAAACGCGTGCGTCAGACTCTTTGTTTGTATATCGTTGCCACAAAAAAGTCGTTTGTTGCATCACTACTAAATACGAATGATCATCATCATCATCATCATCTAACTCCTTCAAACGAATCTTTTTGTCCGTAATTCCAGTGCGATTGTTTAAATGTTGGCATCGAACAGCAAGAAAACTGGAGTAATTTTGAAACGAAAAATTCTCCACACCAATATGCACAATACACAATCCAACAATTTACGTTTTCTTCGTAACTGAAATATTACCTCAAGCTTCAATTAGAGAGTGCGATCCGAACGGCATGGTTTTCAGCTCAAGGTTGGACGAGCATAACGCCTACTACAGCATGAGTTGTACGTTTCGATCGGTGGCTGCGCAAAACGCGCTTCTTCTGCGTCACTTGACAACGAAGAGTAAATAAACCACTTTCCTTGCACACGCTTGCATGCAAAAAAAAATGGACTGCAAGCATGTCCATCGCATACCATTATGTTGCTATCTGGAAAATGATGCAAAAATTAACTCTCAACACAATACTTTAAACAGAACCAAAAATCCAAATACCATATACCACTTATTTCACAGCAGGTATAAAAATAAAATGGCAGGTGTCAAGTATTTCGATACGTTGCTGTGGAAACGGTGATTCTGTTGCGTCACCTCAAAAAAGAAAAAAAAACATTTACATTCCTGTGAGAATACATCACTAAATGCGCTATTTCCAGGAACAGTAAAACAATTAAAAATGTCATCGCGCATATCGACCACGACAAGTCGTAGCTACGGAGACATTGCTTCAATTGCGTCGTCACAATGAAAAATATAATTAATTGTTATGTCGCAAATAAATAATTATCGCTATCAATTTCAAGAGTAGCTCTATATTTCGAACATTGATTATCTTTGGTAAAAGCAGCACAAAAGCCCACGTATCAACACGAGACTTCAAAAGCAAACGAGCACCGTTCCGAAATGTTTATTTTTCTCAGGGCAGGGTTAAAAATAAAAATACTATCGAATGCGTGCCATACGCCAGCTGAACGCGTGCCTGAGGTTATTGACCCCGAGAGCACGCTGCGTCCACACCAACGAGAATGCATTTTCATTCCCGCCACCATCTTTGAAAAAACGAACCAAACTAACTACGAGACGCTGAAAGCTGTGAAACCTATTGGAGAAACCTAATATATACATACACCTAACCTATTTCGGCACTATTTAATCGATTTGATCAATGCACGCATCTAATTGAATAAATGGATATGTTTCTCGACAAACGTTTGAATTTTAAAAATGGACATTACATTATTGTTACGTAAGACCAGATCACGTGGCGTCGACGTCAATTTCATCGTAGAACTGGTATGAATTCATAAAAATTAAAACAAAGTATGAAGGTAAAATGTCAGTTGTTACATACCGATCAGATGCGTAGTTGAAAACAGAATTGAGTTTAACCAATTGAAAAAAAACTTGGATTCGTCAAAAAATGGTTACCATATATGAAAAATGAAAAGTTTGGCGGAAAATACTTTTATTGTTTCGCTGATTGAATGCCCATCGATTGTATTTGGGTCCCTTTCAAAAAGATGGATCTTATTTTGAATAGGATACAGGATAAATTCTGTCCGATTCGGGCAGAATCGTCATTCACGAACGGAATAAGTATCACATTATAATTAGAGAGTTTGTTTTGGAAGCTCGAATGTGTGAGTTTAATAAACACAGGTTATAAACAAACGTGATTACCACTTAATTCACTACTAAGAAAAGAAGTATTCCATTGCCGGTTTGCATTTGTAAGCCAAAGAGAAACTTGGATTTCCAAGTGATTTTAACTGCCGAATAAGCATTGTGTAAGGAAGCCTTTTTCTCTATCGCCATTAGTGACCTATCAAAGCGCAACACAATCTCGTATTATAATTCGAAGTTATAGCTGTTAGTACAGCAGTATCTAATCTTTAAAAAAGTCATGGAATACCCATAAAATCGACTCTGGAGATAAGACCCACTTCGACTAGCGCTCAAAGCGATATTAGTGACAGATAATTACTTAGATAATGTAAATATATTTCCATTTTTCGTAAAAGATACGATGTCAATAATCGTTCGCAAAGGTTACCGCTGATAAGTAAACGACGCATCGCTGACCACATAGCTCTCGTGTTGAACTTAACCCTGAAGCATGGAAAAACTCCGTCCCTAGGGTACAAAACATTTCAAATGCCATTCTCAGATGTCTGTTTCTTTTATATCGACAATGTAACCTGTTCGCCACAGCAAGGATATGTGGCAGGGAAGATGATTCGAGGGGAGCATTGCAGAATCAATATTAAAATTGACTTTATGGTTAGTTATTCCTAGAAATGTTAAGTAACTATAAAACTTTGGCAATGGTTCACGCAACTGGTTACGTGGACAGTTTTACCTTAGATTTAAACGACTTTCCCAAGCATGTGAGTCTCTCTATCAGTTGATAGAACATTAGAATAAGGAGCAGATGAAGTAAACAGAGGCCATTTAGTCTTAATGTTTTCATAAAGTCGTCCTTTGCGATAGCAATGATTTCTTTTCATTCTTAATAAAAATGTAACGCTCTAAATTGATCTATTCAACAAGCTATACCTGCATGATCGAACTCTCTGAACTAAGGCACAAATAGATTTTAAACATCATCACGTTAAAGAGACATCTCTCCACAAATTACGCCAGAGATGTAATATTTATTACAATCTTCGCTGCTTGAGTGATTCACAGCCTTAACATAACTTAGATACTCCCTCCGTAATGCTTATCATAATAAGGTTACGCGACCCTAGATCCTCTTAGCCGAGCATTCAGAAATCACTTCGCGATGATCCCATTATACGGGATATTCTAAATGAGTCATGGATGGAGAAAAATAACATGTTGCTCTCATCATCATCGGTGCAGTTATGTCGCGCACTAATGGAAACATAAATTCTGCGTCTCGCTGGTCGATCACTTAGGAAACAACGCAACGTTCTTCCTCTTTAAGTTTCTCACGGGTGGGATGCGAAAATGGTGTCTGCATTTTAAATGAACTTGAATCACGGCCGTCGCTCGATCATCACCGTCGACTCGAGAGAGAGAGAGGGCACGCCACGCCCACTGGGCAGGGGACATGAGGCAAGAGGCCTCCTCTGCTTCAGACCGTTCCCATCAGCTGTTATCCCGCCCCCCCCCATTCCCCTCCCAGTGCGTTGTGCGTCGCGGCAATAATCATCGTCTCACGCGCATGCGCGAAGCTACGCAATCTCCAGAGAGTCAAGGCCGGAGCGAGATAGTATTTATAAACACACCAACGAAACTGTGTATTTCTAATTCAGATGAATACATAATACATATATTTCATGTCTTTCATGTACAACTTATGTCCTTTTACTTTTGGCATACACACTTATTTTTATATAAATATAGTATAACCACCAAATACGATAAATTTTCCCGTCACAAAAATGTCGCACAAACAAAGAGACAAGACTAATTTTTCATGTTTTCAGGTACCCTTAAAAATACTCTCCATTCGTTGCTATGCACTTATTCCATCTTCTTTTCCACTGTTTAACGCACCCTTGAAAGTCCTCGGTAGTTAGCCCTTTTAGTTGTCTCGACGTTTCTTGCTTAATTGTTTCCAAAGTAATGTCTCCCAATCACCTTTTTGCATATTGGGAATAGGAAAAAGTCGCAGGGGGCGAGATCTGGCGAATAAGGAGGATGATCAAGGATGGTGATTGATTTTTTTTGCCAGAAACTGGCGAACAGTCAATGACGAATGTGCAGGTGCATTGTCATGGTGACGGATCCATTCATCACGTTCGGTTAAAATAGTGCGCATTCTTGATTTTCCTAAATTCAGTTCATCAGCTATAATACGGACAGTTTTTCGACGATCGGTAATGACGAGGGACTGCACACGATCAATGTTGACGTCAACACAGGCGGTTGAAGATCTTCGCGGCCTTGCATCATCTGTGGCGTATTGTCGGCCATCTTTAAAACGCTTAGTCCACTTGAAAACGGATGTTTTCTCCAGAACATTATCACCGTAAAACGCTCCAACACTGCAGTAACTTCTGGATAACATTTACCGCACTTCACCAGAAACTTGATGTTAATTCGTTGCTCCATGATTTTGTCAATTTACATTATTGATAAACAGTACAAACAAGGACAGCAGAGACTAACATAACTCAACTCGACAATTTGCCAAGCCCCGTGTGTGTATTCGTAGGTGGGAAATCAGTTCCTTTCCCGATCCCGCCTGTGGTTTTCCAGGAAGAACTGGTAGCCAAATCACCAATCTTGGGTGAAACTGTAGGTGTTCAGAGCTATCCGGATGCGCGGTCAATATCCCAGCGCTCTAACCATTGGAATACTTGTTCTGGAATCACTACCTACCAGGAAATTTTGTTAAATAATTAACCCGATTCGTTAATGTTTCGCTATACTTAATTCAGTTGGGATATTGTGGGACGAACTACCAGATGTTCAATTCCTGTTGATGGTGGGGACCCCGCATCACCACCAAAAAACTGTGTACTATTTCGTGGCCAATTTTTCCTGAGTAATAAAATAATACATATACGATGGAACTGGGCCCCCTTAATTCCATGTCAATTTAATGAATCACCAATTCCAGTATGGTTTAGTAATACGCGTATTCAACCATTACTCGACAAACCGTGCGAGTTTTATGCTAATGGTTTGGTTTCGTTATCTCGCTAATTATTATAGCTTAAAATTTTGTAGTTTTTAAAATTTAGACTTAGAATGTATATCAAGAATCGACTCAGCTGTCCGCATAAATTATAATATACGATCATAAATAATGTAATAGCTATAGAAAGATTGTGACAGTTCAATTGCCACTACATGTTCATGTTAATGACTTGAACCCTTATTAATAGTGAAACATATGCTGCCAATTGTGCGAAAAAATATTTTTAAAACAAGTTTTTTTCGATATCAAAAATGTTCTATAGCTTCTTCTATAACCTATGGCACCTTGGATATTTTTAACCTACATATAAAGATGTAGGAGGGAAGTTGATGACGGGGACGTTGAGTAGGGGTGTTAAGACAAGACTCGTAAAAACTCTGATATGGAGCGTAGCTATGTACGGCGCGGAAACGTGGTCGCTGAAGCAGGAGGATAGACGTAGATTGGAGGCTTTTGAAATGTGGGTGTGGAGAAGAATGGAGAAGGTGAAATGGACCGAAAGGAAAACAAATGAGGAAGTACTAGAGATGGTGGGTGAGGAGAGGGGTTTGTTGAGAGAAATCCTATGGAGGCAGGAAAAATGGATGAAAGGCGTATTGAGCGGTAGTGGAATGTTGAAGAGGATAATAGAGGGGAGAATGTTGGGCAAGCGAGGTAAGGGTAGGAACAGGATAGGGATGAAGGGAGGAAAGAAGTACACCGAGATGAAGAGGGACCTGATATAGATTAGTTTGCTAGGTGGGGAGTTACAAAATGTTTATTTGATAGTTGTGTCCATCCAAAAACCTACCTTAACCGATAGATTACCTAATAATATACATACTTGTACATAATATATACATGTAAATAATATATATATATATACATGTTGCGTGTGTGTGTATGAATATCGTATATATGTAGATGTTTTTGTGTATGTCTAATGCCACGAGTATATACATTATATATTTCCACTCATACATAAAGCATTAAGCGGGATTGAAGCGGTACTTACTCTAGTGTCCGATGCCAGGTTACGGTTTTAGCAAGGAAAGGCAAGTAATTTTACTGTTGTACAATTGTACGTTTCTGCTGTGTCCATCCGAAACCTACCTTAACCCGTAACATACCAATAATATCGATATATACTGGCAGATACGCCCGACTTTGCCACTCTAATTTTGCCGTACAAATAAATGTAACGGATTTTAATTTGCATTATAGGCATTTATATGTACGCATGAACGGTGGTAGTAACGTGCGCACAAAAATATAGACAATTCTCAATCAGATAAATTATTTTATTATTACTTAATTACGTAATTCACTCAATACTGCTTTGGTAACAAACTTAATGCATGTCATTATTGTAGATAAACCACATTTTTTAGTTTCGCCATAATTCTTTAAAAGTTCTAAACTCTCAACAAAATTATTCGAGATCAGCGGAGTCAGGTTGTCAAAAAAATAATGGATTTTTAGAGAAAGAGTCCGAGGTAATCGAATTTTGCAGCATATGTTTACAACGTATTAAGCTCCTTACCAACTGCCAGCATAAATCATGATTTCCGTTTGCAAATGATATAATAGCTAGAGAAAGAATAACACAGTTTCACATTTCAGTGAATGGAGTGAGATCTTAATTCTGACCAAAACATGTGCTGCTATCTGTGTGCGAAGAAGGAATATATTTTCAATAAATCGATTTTTCGATTTTAAAACTTTTCATGGAGAAAATCCAAATCGAATCTACGACGACTGGGTTACTTTGGGTTTTTTTTACCCAATTTATAAAAAAAATTGGAAAACCTTACTCTCCACCGTCTTGGAGTGATACGACGGCAAACAAAGAAACAAATTAATTTCAAGAATCATGCATTTGCATATACATCATACGTATCCCTTGTAGTTCCATATGTTCTAGCAAGTGAGGATGAAATTGACCTTATTTCTGCTCCCCTCTGCATCATTTTATTCCTGTTCTTGCTTCCTTACCTTCCTCGCGCCAAGAAGACTTGGAAAACTCCACAGTATCTCACACACGCACACGAAGACACGTGCTCACGACAGGGCGCAAAACTTAGCTCTCAGGCCACCTGGCGGCGAATTGCGAAACTCGAACCCCTCGGCACGTGTTCCCTCCGTTTGACGTCTAAGCTCTCGAGATGGTCGTGGTGGGGGCAGGAGGAGGGAGTGCCCAGGGGGGCAGGGCGGGAGTTAGAAGAGAAATAAAAGAAAGACAAGAAAAAAAACAGATGGTTAAGGGAGAACGACGAGGTCAAAGCTAAACGACTTCTCAAACTGCAGATTCGAAGGAATCCATTCCCTTATTTCAGAACGCGTGTATCCGTTTTTTCCGTAAAAAAGCATCTGCAAGCGAAAAAAAATCCGTAAATACTGCTTCTCTTTGGGTGTTGAGGACTTTGTGCCAGAACGATCACGACCGGCAACGGTTGTCAAGGAGAGAGAGGTCTTGCAAACTTTCCTTCCGCGATAATATTTAAGGGTTTGTGAGGCACACGGCCAAGTTTTCTTGCGGTAATATCGTCCGAGAAGACTTTCGATTCGACTTATAAACCAGCGGGATCCTTTCTCAAAACGATGCAACTTCGATAATATCGCAGTTGTAAACCTTTCCTTCGGAGGGTTTTATTGCGTAACATTTCTCATCAGAGCTGTTGTAACGAGAGTTCCTTCACTTCTATAGGGGATTAATATTTCCGCTCCTAGTGTTACTTGTGGCCAGTTGCTACCCCATTTACAGCTCGCGCAGCAGTGTCCTTTTGTCATAAAAAAATCGTGATTTCACATTGTGCTCGCTCCTGATTTTAAGTATTGATAAAATAAGTTGAATGTGAAAAAATAATATTTTTCCATTGGACTCTATTTTTTAAAACATATGATAGGATTGTGGGTCGCAGTGGTCCAGTGGGTAGAGTGTTGGACTACTGACCGGAGGGTCTCGGGTTCGATTCCCGGGCGAGGCACTCAGGGCACCCGCAGCTCCACCCAAGCTAGTTGATTCTTCGGGTACCAGATCTTCCTGGGAAACTAAAACCGGCACAGGGAAAGGAACTGGCCCCCCTACCCTGATGTGTGCATATTCACACGCCGTCGGGCTTGGTACATGGGTGAACTCCTACCTAACCATCACCTACTAAACCGACCTTCGGGTTGATTACTGTGTATATATATGATAGGATTCCTATTCGTTTACAAAACAAGTCTATAAGTATTTTTAGTAAAGTTATTTTTTATGCGAATTTCAGGCTAACTCTACCCTCTGCACGTCTTTATGCGACTTACATTGAATATGGCTGCGTAGATTTTAGCGGCGGTGGCTTGAAGAATTCTGCATGTCCGGGTTTTCACCGCGTTGTTGTTTGAAGCCGACTGTCGGCTTCAAACAACAACGCGGTGAAAACCCGGACATGCAGAATTCGACTTACATTGAAGATGTTCATTGTTATCTACGTCAATGGTTTAAGGTTGACTATTATGTAGGGAGAGAACGATAAACGAACACATCTTCCTTGAAAATCGTTACCTTCCTCAATTCTCTGACTTCGGAGCAGGATTTAAGAAACGTGGCCTTCATCAAATAAAATGTTTGAGGGACATGCTCGAATGAAACCTGAGGGGAGCAAAATTTCGCCTCCGGGCAGACGTGTTGACCGCTTGGGATCCTTTTAAGCTTTAGGGACCTTCGGCTTAGGATACGTTTCTGTGGGTCCCTAGGGCTACGCCATTCTGTAGCCTTCAGCCCTATCTATCACGCCACAAAATATCTTTAAACTCAATTCTACATATAATGCAACCATTTCAGAGAGTAAAAATCATTCGCCTTCACCGGGATTCGAACCCGGATCCCTCGATATCCGGCCGAGTGCTTTAACCAATTAAGCTACCGAGACGTCCTCTTACACTCTGAAATTTTTGGGGGCTTTAAAGGAACAATGACTAGGACTCAACAAGGACTGAAATGGTTGCATTATAATGCACACACAGCGGGTGACTCCGTTTAAAGTTACTGTTACAGTTTCAATTCTACATATTATTCGTTCATAGCTCTGCATACTTCCAAGCACCCTAATGCCATCCAAAATGCCTATTCTCTGTTCTTTTTTCTGCCTCACTTTATCACAATTCTCCTCAATATATCAGAGTCTTCGGCGTCACATTCCCTCTCCCAGTATCTCCAGCATTTACTTGACCTGCTTTCTTAGAATTTCTCCCAACAGGCCGTCTCTCATTCACTACAATTCCTTGTAATTCATCGTTTGTTTACCTTTCCGTTAGTTCTTAATTGATTCTTATCCCATGCCTATCACACTGATTATTCAAGGCACCAAGTAAAAATGAGGCTATAATAATAATAATAAAATTACACTATCAATGTCCTAACGCAATTATTTTGCATAATAATTTTACATTCCAGAAATTCGCAGCGAAAAATTCATAACGCAGGGTGCGCAACCGTTGGAACCATCCAAGTATAAAATTTTACCGAAGGAAAAAAAACATTAATTACCCTGAAAAATAGCATTATAACACTCAGATAAACGGCACTAATCAGCCTTATGAATAGCATTCTACATGTACTTGGGTGGATTACAAATATACGGGGATGCCATTTTCTTTCAGCAACTTATATTGGTACGTTTATGTTGCAAGATAAACAAATTAGATCCAACAGTGAGTCTTTTTAGTTTATTAGATCAACAACAATCAAAGGGTGCATGAATCCTAATGATTTCTTAACCACATTCGACACTCTAAAGTTCCTTTGCCTTCTCTGGTTTAGAATAGTCTGTCATTGATTTTTAGAAATAACATTAGATCCGCATTGCATTTGAGCAAAAGTTCCAGAATGTGTTAGTAAGGACATTTATAAAGGCATTTTTCTTGATCGAAGCCTCAGGTTTTATGCAAAAGATCTAACGAATAGAAAACCTCAAGGGGAGACCAAATTCCGAATGTTATTTGCCATTACGAAGTGTGGTGTGGCAATCTGACGTGCTTTCTATTAGGGTCGTAATGGGCGGTGCCGCGACTATTGAGCCAGCAGGCATCCGCTACTAGAAAGCGCTAGCCAAAATAGTTCCTCGACGTAGGTGAAAACGCCCCCTGCGAAAGGAAATCGCTAGAAAAACCAAAAACTTCTTTGAAAGGTCATGCTCCCGATGGAAAGGTTTGCAGCGTAAAGCCGCGTAGAATCACGTTTACCATGGTTTGGATATTATATTGACGCTATAGGTTAGCCTAAGAGTAAGTAATGGTATGCGTAGCTCCCACAAGTCACATCGAATGGGTATACGCATAATTATTTCACCATTGCATCAAAGATTGATTCTCGTAGGTAACCTAGATATGATGGTACTGTCTACGCATATGGATCATACTATCAAAATGAAAATAGAGAATTTATCATATCCATTTGGATGATATATTCGATATTGCGATATGGGCGATAATTTCGACCACCGATAATTTATACATGTTCGACATAACGATATTTTAGATACACGATATGAAGACTTTTTTCGAAACGAGAACGTGGACTTGTACATTGTCTACATGACCATTTGGATGGCAGTAATATTTTAAATGACGATAAAAACGATAATTTAGATATATGAAAAATAACGAAAAATGGCATCTTGAAATCCAGAATTATTTCAATGGCGATGGCAGGTAGAATGGCAGGTTAATGGACACTATCGCTGGAATTAAAATTTTTTCAGCAAAACTAAATACTCTCTAAATTTCAACATTTCATCCGTCACATACCGGACCCGGCGGCGACGGGGTAACGTCCTCGTTTGCCAACCCAGAGGGCGCGGGTTTGATTCCCGCCTAGGTAGTTATTCCTCCAACAAGGGCGTGAATGTATTGGGTAATTGTCAAATTATTACATCAATGTTCAGAGTCCGATGTTCAGGTCGAAGTGCTGTTTTCGGACTAATGCTAAATAAAAAATAACAACAAATAAACAAATAAACATGTGGGTGAAGCAGGGTTTGATCGAAGGCCACCAGACCTTAATGTGATCGGCGATCATAGATTTGCACATCATATTTGATACTATTTTTAATTTTTTTGGTGTTTAGTATAAATGACATTTCTAACCTAAATGTCCTACTATTGCGGTCAACAAATGAGATCAGGTTAAAAAAAAATTCCTATTAATATTGGGCTATTTTCCCTTCTCAATGGAATCTCGGCGACCAATTAAATATTTGTTTAACGATGAATATGTAATGATGGATCGATTTTTCCGTATATTTCAGCGTCCATTTCTTAGAGTTAGCATATATTTAAAAACCTAAGCCAACCACGAACTCTCCGTGCTTCCAAAAAACAAAATGAGGTTTTATATTCGCTCATTGGACACATTTTCTCTGCATATTCCGTTTGATTTTGGGATTATACCAGTCCGTGCAATGTTCAAAACACTATCCTAGGTGAAGTCTTACCAAAGCGAAATAAATCATCTCCTATTATTTATTCCTTTCTAATATTCTCGCCCACATAATGATAAGTCGACGTTTCGTCGGAGAAAAAGATGTCTTGAATAGGGTCTGTTCGGAAGTCATTTTCTTCTCTATTTTGTCCCGCCAACCAATGTAATTCGGGGTTAGAATTTTGGATTCCTTGTAATATCGTTTTTTACGGCTGTCTATTTTCCTAAAATTTTAAATATGTTCCAAAGTATTCAGAGTCTATCATTATCATTCCTCTTCATCAGCATTAAACCAATGCGATTGGCATAAATGTACAGGGTCTGTCCCAAAAAGTAAATAAAATGATTTTTCCTGCTGAAGCGGACGACTGGAGTGGGACCAGAGAGAAAAATGGTGAGAGGTCTTGTGAAGGCAACACGACCCGCGTCAGTTGTGTGCGGGCCGTTACAGTCGGCGGATCGCTGCTAGACTGAGTCCCTGTTCGAGGGTCGTGTCACAAATCCATGATGCCACATCCCAAGGAACAATGTTATGCGATAAAATTTTGTGTTAAACTCGGGAAATCGGGTTCGGAGCCCATGATCATGGTTAAGGATACTTATGGAGATGGAGAAATGTCCCAAGGGTGGTTATCTGCCTGCATGAGATGTTCTGGGATGGTAACGAGGAAGTTGACGATAAGAAAATCCCAGGACATCTATCAACAACACAGTGCGATGAAAATGTGCAAAACGAGAAACACATGCTCAATTCTGATTGACCCCCCAAGTGTCAGGATGTGATAGCAGAAGAGTGCCATATTCAGAAAACGACAGAGCATTGCATTCTCACAGAAGATTTAGCCATGAGAAAGATGTGCCAAGATGGTTCCCAAGGTGCTGTCGGAAGACTGCTAATGTAACAATCTTGCCTTGGACCTCTTGGACAACGGCTAAAGTGACCCGAGTTTTTCATAATTGATTGTTACTGGTGACGAGACATGTTCGTTTGAGTACCATATTGGACCACTGGATTATGTTAAAGAGGCCATGACGAGGTGCCTGAACGAGATTCCTGTCGACGTTCTCCAGGAAGCGTGGCAGAGGCCCTGGCATCTGGGTGTTGATGCACAAGGGTGCTAATTTGAAGAATTTGTGCTTTGCTCTGCAATAAAGTTTCCCCCCAATTTATTCGCCACGGTACATATTATATAATTGTATAGCATAATTGTTGTTCAGTATGTGCCATAAGGATAAAACTGGACTCGATAACTGTTACTAAAGACGGAGATATACCAAGGATTATCACTCTACGTATTCACCGCTATCCATGGTTATCACACATTCTAATGCTACCGTGGATAATTGCCCTTGTATCAGAAGTGAGGATTATTACTGACCTAAGTTTCAGTGAAAAGGTACCGGAACATCAAATTTTACCCATGGAACTGGCACCAAGACATCAGTACCTCGTTGCCTTAAGTGTCAACGCTCAGCTTTAAACATGGATGGTAAATGTGCCGTTAAATGAACGTAAAACGTTTAGATCAAAGTTCATTTCGCAGTTTAACTATGTTTTCGGTGTTCAGTTTGATTATTTCACCGTTGGTATACATTTAATTTACAAAATATTTTTAAGGAATTTTCATAACTTTCCATACATTCCATTTTTTTCGGGGGTTTTCTAATGCAATCGAACACTGCCAAGAACATGGATTTCAACGCACCCATGTTTATGTCGGTAGTTCGTGGAAATTGGTTTTACCACACCGGGTAATCACGTTCCATCGATTATTCTATATGGGATCAAAATAATTGAACGGACAGGCGGTTGACACGCAACTTGCCATCCCCCCCCACCTTCCCCCACCTATTTGAGAAACCCCAACCCTTTCATCCCTTATACTTTCCTATTGGTGTTACACCCCCTGCCACACACTTTTTGGTGGGTCTCGGGGCATTGATGTAGATGTAGATCTCACCTGGTGAACCTTGCAAGAGCTTTCCCGTCACGTCATTCCAAAAAAATATTTGAATAAGGAAAGATACTGCGCTGAGTTGACTCGACTGTGAAAATAAATTCGACCTCCACCATTTTAGATCCGTGGTATATGAATACTTCCATATGCCCTTTGTTTTAAACTTAATGATATTCAATTGTCTGTGACAAGGGAATGGCGTATTGCGCAAAATCTTATGAAAGTATGAACACGGTCAACACTTTATAACAAATTAATGTTCTCCACTTTTGCCTTGATGTGAAACTTCAGTGTGACAGGTTTATCATTCATTTTAAATAAACGCGGTGGGCATGAAGTACTTTTTCGAGGGGTCATTCTAGTAAAAGGAGGTGATATATTAGCAGAAATGAGTTTGTCACGAAAGAATATGAAATGGATGCACCGCTAAGAGACCAGTATGAATTAGTTGTGCTAGTTTGGTGGTTCGGAGAGAGAATGGATGAAGGTCGAATCTCTGACAAGGATATATGAGAAGGGTATCTATTTCTTCGAGATAGAGGAATGGAAATTGACCCAGAAAGTCAAAGGTTAATGTGGTCTAAGAGACTGCCAAGATGAAAATAATGTAATGGGTCTCGGTTAAAAAAAAAGCGCACGTATCCAAGAATGTGTATGGCAAGAGGCGAAGTAAGCATAAGAAGTCATGTGAGTGTAGAAAAAATTGTAAAAAAGTGGCAAATCTCTTTTTTATTTTATTTATTTATTTAGTTACGTAGTTACGTACTCTGCAAGCTACCTCTTTGGTGTGTGGCAGGGGGTGAATACACGCCAGACTAATGGCAGAAATGTAGATTAAACTAGGATTGTCTTGAACCAGCCTGCCTTGAAAGGGAACGATGTAAACGCTATCCATGCATTTATTTAATTTGTAATAGCTAACGTAAGTAACAAGTTTTCAAGAATAAGTTGAAAGAGTTCAGTGTTACTTTCTCAGCAAGGAAGAGATTAGAATATGGCCTAAAAGTTCTGATTTCAATGGCGGAAACTAAGTATAATTAAACCTATCACAAAAACAACCAGATATTTTAATAAAGTAGACATTTTTCTTACATTCTGGACAAAAATAAATTCTCGTTTATTCCTTGCACTTTCATCGAGTAGAGCTTCCGATAAGATATAATGTCCGATTTTTGGGTATTGAGGTATTAAAAATGGCGGTTGGTACTGTCTACGATGCATCTCTCATTAGTGCAACTAATCTAACAGGAACAAGGGATAACGGATTTACAAATAGAGCAGACGATAATACTGACATTCCACACTCCAAGATTTATGGCACTTAACAAGAAACCTTAACACACCTCGAAGAGGCGATACCTTTTAGCGAACAAGGAGCATTTTTTACATGTTTTCTTTTAAGATATCTACCTATTCCTTCCGGTGGAATGACTTTAGATCTTCTGATACGTTAACGGAAACATCTCTGAAGACCGCACTTTCTAAACAAATATTCTCCTAATTCGTTTTCAAAATACATGTACTAAGTTAGTAGTTTTGTTGGGGAGGCGACCGACAGCTAGGGTCATTTGCGCCAGGGATGGATGGGAAAGGAAGGGTGGAGGAGGCGTCGGCACAAGCCTCCACATTTCGAAAGGCGCCAAGGGGTCCGCAATTTAACGTCCCATCCTACGGACGTCGTATTCACTCAAAGTGCTCTCCACAAAGCACCTCAAATAGGGATCGAGGATACCACGGAAAAATATTTGTTCTATCCAGAATTTGAACTCCAGCCTTCTCGGTGGGAAGCCTTTACGTTAGCCTCCGCGCCATACCGATCCCCTACATGTAATAAGTATTCCATTCTAATAAACCGACAATTCTGATACACTGTGTTACCATATGTTTCATGTTCCACTTTATCAAGTGGAAAAGTGCTACAATCTTTAAAATTCACAAATTAATTAACATCGATACTAATTTGAACAGTGTAATATATCCGCAATTTAATAATTATTTCCCTGTTTTCCTTTGGTTGAGTGCTCTAAGAACCAAACTCATCGCATTTCTCATCGTACAAGGGGAAAATGGCGCCTTGATTCGAATAGGCCTGGTAATTGTTAATGTGTACATTATTTCAAAGTCCATTCACTTTGCCCATCATTATTTTCAGCACTTTTTGTTTTTCCAATAAACAAAAAGTCAATACACATTAATAAAATAATTTTACAATTGATTTTTACTACCAATTAATGTTGCTTGCAGCTGCAAAACAGTCATTACAAAAAGTAAGTTCCACTTATAACATATTTAGTAATAGTTATATGTTCAAATGCTATTATCAATATCAGCAATTGGTAATCAGTAGCATTTGATATATAATCTCTACAATATTTAGTACGCAATGATAAATCATTTTAACTACAAATTTATTTGGTCAAAAAGAAAGATAAAACATTTTCAGCCGCAGTCCTTGTTGATTGAAAACCCGAGCAACCATATCACGTGCCCAAAAAGCCATCTAACGACGCAATGCGAAATTTTAAACGCATATCACAAATAATTGCAGTCATGAAAGTGATTCAAGAAATTAATAGCCATGGCACTAAAATAAAATGTCGACAAAGAAAAGGTTAATACGCTGAGTACGCCATCAATTTATCTGATTTCACATTCCTTTCCAAAAGGGATCAAAAGAGGTAATTCCTCAGTTCTAATTAACTACTCATCTGGTAGTTACTTTAAACTTCAATATATTGTTGTAATATCCAATACTGTGCACTAATAAAATTAGCGTGATGGATAGGTCTTGAGATCAACGTAAACAAAACATAGGTTATTTGGTTTTCAAGAAAGGCGAAAGCGAAGTTATACCACTTGTATATTACAACAGGAGAGCAAAAATAGGAGCAGATAGAATCTTATACCAATCTTAGGCGTGTTTTGTACCAGGATGGCAATCATATTAGGATTATATGATGAAGAATTTCGATAGACGGAGACTTTTTGCTAGGATGAAGGAATTGATGACAGGAACGTCAAGTAAGAATGTTCAAGGAAAAGTACGTTAAAACTGTAATATGGAACATAGTTTTGTACAGCGTGGAAATATGGTCATTGAAGCAAGATGATATGCGTATATTGGAGGCTTACAGAGGTATTTACTTGGGCGAAATTGAGACCAATTTGTCCCTCTTGAAATGTGGGTTTGAAAAAGGATGTAAAAGGTGAATTGGACAGAAAGGAAAACAAACGAAGAAGTGGTGGGCATAATGGGAGGTATTGTTTGGAAGAAACCCAAAAGAAGGCGGGAAAAATGGAAACAGAGCATTTTATTTGAGTATGAAATTTTGTAGAATATTATTATAGAGGGGAGAAAGTCAGGACACGAGGGAGGTGTAGGAATACGAATAGGATAGGCATGTTGAACGAAATGAAGGGAGGAAAGAAGTTAAGTTGGGGTCGCTTATTTCAACGTGATAAGTCAGTTTGTGTCTTGTTAGGTGTGGCTAAGAAACGTAGTGGTGTTCATTCATGTGCGCCTCCAAAAAACTACCTCAAACGGTTGACTGTCGATTAATTAATTATGACACACTCGTGGTCATCTTTGACTCTTTCTCGAATCCCGGGTCAGTTTAGTGTGCCATTGAAATATTTCAGCGTGTTAACTGCATTCTGTATGTGAGAACAGGAGTTAGATTAGCATTGCTGGAGAATTACGAGTATCGAAAGAGTCCATTTCGAACTGAGTCGGAATATTTGCTCTCGTGTTACTGAGGATAGAGAGCATATCTAGGGAGAGAACGAAGTCATTATTAGGATATTGAGGAATCCACGGGAACCCTCTCCGTTCAAATATGTAACAGGTAATCACTAAGTAACGTAGAAATAATTAAAGAAACGACCATCGATAAGCACTCATATTTGAACGCATTGCATTGCCTCTTTTTAATCTTTTTATAGTTTTTTTTGCAGCAGTATACAGCTACAATTTTAACTTTGCAAACCATGAATGATCTCGAATGCAAAACATTGGGTGTCGACACTTTTACATCAAACTGCGTTTCTAAATAAGCGAAAAGAGGTTCATTGGCTCACGTTAACCCGATATATTGAACTGGAAGCATTAACGTAAACCGATGCCCCGAATGAAAGAAAATGGATCGACAAAGGACGCACTCAAAAACAACGGAAGAACGCAAAGCGATTATTGGCTGCATTAGAGGAAACGTAACGTGATTAAAAGCAGCTGAAATGGATGCATTAAGCATAAAAAAAACCACAACAAGGCAATAATGGACGAGGGTGTGCGACATATGGCTAAAAATAGAAATCTATTCGGATTCAGGAAAGAGAGAGAGATTAAAGGAAAGACGAAAAATGAAACAAAACATAAGACAGCCGCTCCTTACCTTTCTACTCCTCCTTCAAATCCTCCGTCCTTGTTCCTTACATGGTTCGCGATCTGTTCCTTTCCCGTGCTGAATAAAGGAATCGCGGTGATGACTCAGCACGCCCGCGAACGAGTGCGACACCTGTGGGACCCGATTCCGATTGCCCCGGTCTTATCGACCGCGCTCGTAACGTCGATCCATAGGCGACACTCGATCAGTGCAGACGCTCATAGCAACCGCAGAGACTCCTTTTCTGTTTGGTACGAGGGAGGGAGTACCCATGGAAGTGTTTTGGAAGAAGGAGAAGAGAACAGAAAAATTCATCAATATCCAATATTTTCCTTAACAAGATAAATCTCAAAACAAATACACGAATGAATTAATCCAAATAGATCCCATAAAAAAATAATCAAAAGCCTTATCTCTTAAAAATGGGCATATTTTATAAATAATTCCCTGATAAAATACATGGTTGAAAGGTATTTGAATTAAATATATAGTTGGTCGATAAGGTTGAAAGTTTTTTGGTGCTACGAATTATTGAAAAATTTTTATGATGTCGACGGTAATATTAAAAATTTTTTAGCTTGATATATTTTCGTTAAAAATTTCGAAAAGTTGAATGTGATTAGGTTGAGTTTTCCGAATAAATGTTGAAATATTTATTTACTGATGAAAAATTCATTTAAGACCAATGAATTCTGCAGCTGGTGATGGTAAACCTGTTCCATCAATGAATGAACTGCAATGGAACACCAAGGTGTTTCGAAGTTGCGAGTCTCATTTGATTGATTGAATGGATGTTAGTGGTCGAGATATTGTTGGATGAAAAATTGTTGGCGGACAGATTTTCAGGAGTTCTTTTGAAGAATTGGCGGCAGAAAGTATGACATGGCTTAGATTAAAAGATTGTCGATGAAATGATGGAAAGGTAGTCGGTGGAAAACGAAAAATGATTTAATTTGAAATATTGTCGGTAGAAAAGTGTATTCGTTTGTTTAAAAGGTGCTGATGGAAAGTTTGTTATGAGAGGGGGTTAAAGGACGCTATTAGAATGGTTGTTATTTTTTTTTAAATATTTATATGTGAACATGTAAACATAAAAAATAAATAGCATGCACACACACAGAAGGAACTGAGATGTCCGCAGAAGAAGATGGTTGTGCATCCGAAAATTAAGGAATAAGTGTCTTTTTTTTATGTTTGTATTTAACGTTTTAGTCGTTTTCATGGCGAATAACTGCGCTTCTTCGCCATGCTCTTTGATCATCCAAACGAGTATCCCAAACGTGACGGATTCCCTTTGCCAGGCTCTTAATGAGTTCCCCCTCAGCACCAGGAATTAATCGAGTACAAAGTCCATTTCATGAGTTAATGGTGGACGAGCTCAAAAAAAATTTTTTCCCAAAGCTGAGCTGAGGTTTCGCGGAACGAGTGTGTATCCCTGAAATGAAAGCGAGCAATCCTTGCAAATATTTATCTTGAAAAGGGTCTTGAGGTTTTAGATGAAATATGGCGAATACAACACTTTCGTGTGCGGAAAAGCGGCACATTTAAAATTTTAATTCGGGAAAACTATATTAAGTGGGTTTTAACAATTTTCCAAAACAATTGTTCCATTTTTGTTTTTTTTTCAACAATTGAAGAGAGGTTTTCTGTTGCTGCGTCACCGCGCTGAGCAGAAGTTATACAGAAAATAATGACAATAATTAAAATGTGGTTACTCATACATTTTGATCAATAAAATGGTTTTGATGCACAATTTATTAAAATACCTATTGGGAATGATATTTGGTTTTAAATTAATTATTAAAATTACAGGGAATACCGATAATTCACATTTATTTCGTCGTTGACTCTGAAAATAACTTTAAACCCTTTGACATTTCGAATTCATCATATCATATCATCATACGTGTATATTCTAGCTTATATAAACGAAAATATAATTTATTATTGGCATGCTCGTATCCTCTCTCTACCGAGGACATTTCTGCATCTTAGTCACATAATGTATCTAGATGAAGTTACGTTAACTTCATTAAAATTCGCGATTTCCAATGAGTTTTACCAACCTCCATGTCTTCATCATCATATTTTTCGTTCATTGATGGAGAGAGAAACTATTCACTCCACAATATCTCTCAATTGACGCACTTATGTACCCGTGTGGATTTAAGATACATAAGATTGAAGAATTCCATTTAGAAGTGCGCCAAATATTACGTCACATGATTGTGATTCACCACCTGCACTAACGATTCATTAACACCAACAATAGCATGCCAATGCCAAAAATAAGTCAAATCGCATAATTAATTGACTGCCTTCTAATGGGGTTATTACAAAACACATTGGTGACGCCCACGTGACGTCACAATCACCCTATCGCTTTAGTCAGATTGGTGGAACTTTCCTACGGACTCAGCAGTTGTGAAAAAATTTATTCACCCAACCAATCAGGGTCCTTCTGTTCCTGGATGCCAATAAAATAAACACTGGGACAAATATGAAAAAAAGTATCAGCCAATCATGAGCAATAATGATTCCCCCAACGTGCAATTTAATGGTCAAGGGATAGAAGACAGAAAACTTTTCCAGTGCCTCATTTTACCTTAATTGCAATTAGAACTAGATATACTCTATAAATCAAAAACTATGAAAAAGGTTTTTTTTCTTAAATAGCAGGTTAACGGGGGATCAACCTTTTAGTTATCCAACCAGAAAAGGTGTTTCGATTACTACTGAAGGCATTAGAAAATCAGTAAGACAGGCAGGGGATGAAAATAAGTGTCCAAAAAACAAAACTTAAGCTAGGTTAAATATTAAATTAGGTGGACAAGACACAAAGCTGGTGGTACATAGACTTTGGAAAGTTTTGGGCCAAGATGGCCAAAATAACAGGGATACAAGAAGAAGATGTGCCTTCAACAGAGAATCGTTCACGCAGGTAAGCTGGGTAAGGATGATTTGAAATGGTTTGCGGAAATTTTTACATGGAGCATGGTATCGTATGGTACGACAATATAGTTGCTCAAGTAAGACTATAGTCAAAAGATTTGGTGTTTTCCCGGCGTATTAGCTGCGTAAATTCTTCTCGGGTCCTCCACCGGGTTATATCGTCCATCTCGGCCGACGTTTCGATTTCCGACTCGGTCATCGTCATCAGGGCTTCTGAATGAATCAATCAGTATTCATTCAGAAGCCCTGATGACGATGACCGAGTCGGACATCGAAACGTCGGCCGAGATGGACGATATAACCCGGTGGAGGACCCGAAAAGAATTTACGAAAGACTATAGTCGTAATATTGGAGGCTTTTGAAACATAGGTGTGGAGGACGGACAAGGCAAAATGGACAGAAAAGAATACAAACAAGGAAGTGCTAAACATTGTGCGGGAGGAGACAGGATTGTTAGGAGAAATACAAAGGAGGCAGGAACGATGCAGAATCAAGCTAAGGTCATTTTTGTTGATGATATCGAGCCTTTGTTTAGGAAAAACAATAAGTCACCCACTCTTATATTCTTTGATAATTACATTGTAAGCATGTGCCGTTCATAGATTGCACATGATTCAGTGTCCTTGCATAATCAGTTAATCGGACGGCTATTTAAGATAACTTGAACAGGCACATACTCGTATTCCACTGCCAACATCTACATCGTGGATAATGGAGTTGAAGTTGAGATTGCATTTTATCTATAGGTAGTCATTAAACAAGTTTACGAATGCGCTTTGCATAATATACGGAAAAATTCATCCGCTACCTTTTAATTGAATATAAATGCTTAAAAACTTCTTTGTCTAAACCTATAAAAATAGGCTACAGATATATTCTTTCCGCTTATTAAACAATATTTCACAATGATGACACATGTCTCTCAAAAGATTTTTAATCTTCATAAAAAAGTTAAAAATTTTAAAACTCGATTGTTCTTGTTCTGTGAGAGCGGAGGCCTGTTGAATGTGATTTATTTCGAATGCTAGGCAGGTCCAACATTTTTCATGCCTATATAGTTCCTTTCAGTGTTTTTCTTACCCACATCACACCAAACACTCCATTCCTTTTCCATAAGAAGACTAAGAATCTGCACCCAGATTCCCTTTATAAATTCCACTGAAATTCCACACATTCTCTCCTCAAACGAGGTTATCCTGAATCGCTCCTAAACAAACGAATTTGAAGACACACACTCCCAAACCTTCCTCCACCGCAGAAACCCACCCTCTTTCTATTGGCACCATATATATACTTCTCTGGCCTAGAGTCTCTGAGTTAAATCCGAAAAACCACATCTTTAAAAACCATATTTTCACCGCAAACCTTTTTCCCATATGTCCGTCTGTTACTTTCAAACGCCCCTCCAACTTTTCAGATCTTCTCAAATCAATCAATTCACTCCTTAAATCACCCCACCCCGTCCCAAAGCCACTCCCATGCCTTCCAATAAACCTATATGCAAAACATGTCCTGTTTTCAAAACCTGAACCCCATCCCTCTCCTATCCGCTTTTTAACCCTCTACCACCAATTCCCTACTCTTCGTGTACTTCAAGCAATGTAGTTCACCTTCTGAAGTGCCAACTATGCCCTGTCTTTTATATTGGACTTGTACCACACCCCTCAATATTAGAACAATAACCACCGGGGCTCATGCAAGAATTCTTCCCTAATGGGAGTGCTCCCAATCTCAAAATATGCGTCCGAACACAACACTACCTTTGATAAATGCTACATGGTATCCATTTTAGACTCCCTCCCACACTCTGAACCTCCACTGAAACTCAAAACAATAGAGCAGGCGTTTATATGGCTCCTGGATCCCTGGAAACACCCAGATGTTAATATTAGACATTAATTACCCCGATTTTCACATGTTTTCATTCTCCCTCCGCTCCCAACACCTTCCACATTATTCCCACACTTCTAAAAATGTCCCTAACAATTCTTCCCCTCGTAAACCTTTCCCCACCTTCCCCTTCCATCCAGCGTTTCCAGTCCCTTCTGTAATAACCTTTTCCTCAGTTCCTTCCTACTTCATCACTCAGGCGCACTTTAGTCCAGTCGCCTTCGGGCATGTATTGAGACAGGAGGTGGATTTTTTTGTGGCGTAAGATTGATTGTTTCTGGTGTCGTCGCGCCAGCATGGAGCGTACCGTCAGCAACGCTACGCCGGGAAAATTTTGCGTTAAACTCGGGAAATCCACGTCGGAGACCCTTGAACTCATTGAACAGACTTATGGGGATGATGGCTTAAGCCGAATAAGAATTTTTGAGTGGTACAAAATGTTTAAGGAAGGCCGGGAGCTCGTCGAAGACGTCCACCGCATCGGACGCCCGACGACCGCTCGAACCGGTGCTCATGGGGCCAAAGCGAAAAAGGACTCTGGCAGGCGTTTAGCCATCGCCCTTATCAGTGAGGAGACCGGTCTTTCAGTCGGAACCGTCCACACCATTGTTACAGAGGATCTTGCGATGAGGAAAGTGTGCGCGAAGCAGGTGCCGAGTCTTTGAGTGAGGAACAAAAACTGTCGCGGGTGGAAATTTCGCTGCTGACGAAATTCGGCGTGGCAACGTTGCCTCCACCCCCCTACAGCCCGACCTGGCTCCATCTGACCTTCTCTTGTTTCTACGAATAAAAAGGGAACTCAAAAGGATATCGGTTCGACTCCATCGAGGCGGTTCAAGCGGTGACGACAAAGACTCTCAACAGTATTCCGGAAACCGACTTCCATCGGGTTTTTGACGAGTGGCAGACGCGCCGAAATAATTGTATCGATGCAGGAGGAATGTATTTTGAAGATCATTAAGTAATTGTAATGATAACTACAATAAACTTTGATTTTTGGAACCAGTCCCGATTCTTAGTGAATGGACCCAATAGTATATATAATGTAATAAAACACACGTATGATAGCACATACATATACCCATCTACTTCAAGCAGACGTCTGTGTTCTATTAATATTTTTAAAGTTACCTATCCAATTAAGAAAGTAAGATTAGTTGCGTCTCTTTTTTTGTTATAGCTACTAGTATGTCTCGTGCAAGAGAAGTACGAATACTTGGCTATGTCAGCGGTGGAATCCATTCTCCTTGCTCTGCCTTGTTGTTTCAGCCTTCAAATGTAATGTGGGATCATAGTAATTAATACCTTGGCGTCACGGATAATCTCGTTTCCGAGTCCTACCGATCTGTCCGGCTCCCTCGCGAACTGGCACGAATCCTGCATTCAGGTGCGGCAGGCGCATCCATGTAATGTTTGCCGCCAGGGTGCAGATGCGTCATCAACACCCCCGAGAAGCCATTTCATGAATCCCGGCAATGGGAGAGCGAAATTATGCCTTGCATCCGAATGCAGGAGAGGATTATGTGGAATGTACATGGGTGTAAAAGCACGTATATTCCACGTGGCAGGTTTTTTTAAACCGCGTGACAACACAATCCGAAAATAATGTTTACACAAAAACAGGTTACCAAGGGAACGCATTCCTTAATAATGCTGATTAAATTCCCTACTACCTCTCCCTGTGATAACTGCTCCTTCGCAGTAAAGTGTATGTGGCTAAGTGACATGCGCCATTATTTTCCATGCAAGCATGAAGTCACAGACAAAAAATTATTGTGGTATCGCTAGCCAACGAAGACACATTGACAATGTAGTCAAATATAATGGCGTGATGTGATCAACAATGATCGGTTGCTAAGGTAAAAATTTCCGGATAAACGGGGCGAAAATGTCAAAACATTCGGAATTGACATTTTTCATTAGACTCGCTGCCATGATAACTCTTTAAAAAATGATGCGATAAAAAAACTGGCTTGCCAAGATATCAAAATAAGTTTTGCTTATCTTTGATCGCAAAGGAAAAATTAATTGCACGCCATTGAGATTTCACGTTCGATTAATTTAAGCGTGACTTCAAAAACAACACTTTACCAAGCAATCACATCTCGAAATTAAAATTAGAGGCCATACTTCAACATTCGGAAAATGTGTTTGTGTACTTTCAATCACTAAGTCATTCCAAATAGCCTGAGCATGATATCACAAACAATGGGTTTCCAAGGGATACGCTTTATAAACGCATGCGATGCAAACATACACGAAATAAGCTGGTGTTTATTTTTGCATATTGTTATGTCCGATTGTATTTGTGTTTGACTTCAGAAATTATAGGTCACCCAGGTAACGGTTTCCAAATATACGTACGCGAAGTAAATGTTGAAAGCATGGTGGGTTGAGGTCATGAACTGAGGTCACGGATTCCCCATTGCATTACCAATAAGGACTCGCCATTATTTTCATTAAAACTGCTAGACTTCATCACAGAGTGAGCAAAATGAACTCTCCGACATGTTTCATTTTTACAAGAGAACGAATCACACAAGGTAGCCAGCGATCCACGGAGAGAGGAGGAAGCACTTGGGACTTTTAGAAAGGCATGGGGACGACTTGAGCTTTCTTTTCTTAAGAAACCAAGGTTGTTATGGCACCAAATCATGTCATAGACTCAAACGTTGGGATAGAATTAGAAAGAGAGAGAGAGAGAGCTAGATACCGTCACGGACAGATTCAAGCATTCGTTCTTTCCTCGCGTGGTCCGTAGGCGTTGGGTTCAATTATCTTAACAAAACTGAACCCAATACCCGAAGAAATTTACTTTAAAAAACATTAAATGAATTATTGAAGCAATGAATCATCTATATAAGAGTGGACTAATATTTCTGTATTATTATTATTAAGTAATCTACTGGTTAAGGTAGGTTTTTGGATGGATTGGATGGACAAAACTATCAAATAAACATTTTGTGACTCCAAACAAAACCCAATTCAGCAACCTAATCTACATCAGGTCCCTCTTCATCTCTGTGTACTTCTTTCCTCCCTTCATCCCGTCCAACATCCCTATCCTGTTCCTACCCTTTCCTCGCTTGCCCAACATTCTCCCCTCTATTACCTTCTTCAACATTCCACTACCGTTCAATACGCCTTTCATCCATTTTTCCTGCCTCCATAGGATTTCTCTCAACAAACCCCTCTCCTCACCCACCATCTCCAGCATTTCCTCATTTGTTTTCCTTTCGGTCCATTTCACCTTCTCCATTCTTCTCCACAGCCACATTTAAAAAGCCTCCAATATACGTCTATCCTCCTGCTTCAGCGACCACGTTTCCGCGCCGTACATAGCCACGCTCTCCTGTATATCAAAGTTTTTACGAGTCTTGTCTTAACATCCCTACTCAACGTCCCCGTCATCAACTCCCTCTTACTTGAGAAAGCCTCCTTGCCTAGCGCAATTCTTCTCCTTACGTCCCTACCACTTTGACCCTATTGGTCCAAAACACTTCCGAGATATGTAAACTGTTCTACCTGCTCTATTTTTTCCCCGCCTATTTTAATGTTTAGCCTTTTTCCGCATTTAAGCATGACTAATACTTCTACACATAGGTTATATTGCTGGTCCCCTAATGAATCCCGGTTACACACCCTAGAGGTGTCTTTCGGGGCACAGCCATCTATAGATGTCTTTTGATAATATTAATCATGTGCATGAAGATCAATTTTGTATATTTTAAAACTTAGACATGGCTACGAACTTAAACGACCAAAACGATGAATTTGGACTGATGGTAATTTTTATTAAATTATTTTTTTGCCCAATTAAAGTTAACACAACCATTTTTAGGATGAGAATTTCGGCACGCTTCATAGAGGTAACGGATGAGATTTGATTCGATTCGGAGCTATCTTTGCCGATATAAATATTATATTAATAATAACTAAATATGTGAAAGATTTTCAACATATCGAATTACATCCTATATTTCGATACAGCATCTACGCACGCTATTAATTTTAATTTAGCTGCCCACCCATGCAATAGAATCGTGCTACCTGGTCTCTCTATTAATCCACAATGGCTAAAATTGCGAAGGTCATCTCTCATGAATCAGGTGATTATCCTCCGCGCATGTGCGCTTCGGAGGCATATAGTAATCAGCTTGCTGTCACGAACTTCGATACCTCGTAACGCCCACGTTCATTCGCATGGGTTACGTCACCGAGAGGGGCGTTACAAAATGACGACTACGCTGTTTCGTGCCCCGATCCGTAGGCGAGTAGGTCAAGGCCGACGTCGGGTTTCTGTAAAATCTCCACTTTCAACTTTTCATCTCCTCCAATAAGGTTCCCCTGCCTAATTTAACGCATTTTAATCGCATATGTTGCCAGTTACACCCCAAGCACCAATTCCGCCGAGTATATGATCTAATCCACCCTAATTCACAATCATGGTAGCGAAGGATATTAACCGGAGACAACAACCGTACAACGTGAGAATTAATATTCGGCTGAACCAAGAGGTGAGTGACAATACGATTGATTCGAAGTAATAACTAACGTATCTAACTACATCAATGTCTCCCAAACTGCCGCGCCAGCTATACTTGTATTCCTGCTTTCAGTTCATACATGCATTTCAATATATTGCAGCCAATACCAACAATTACCGGTAGAGCTACATGCCTACATAGAGGATGAATCAAATGAGATCTTGGACTACACAAGTTAAGAAATTTTAATGCCCAACTTGGATTGTATCATTAAATTTTAGTCTTCTAAATTAGTCTAATAAGGTTAGGGACTGCGCGAGAACATGTATATATATAAAAAATATATATATTTCTATAGAATGTGTGTATGTATATATATATATGTGTGTGTGTGTATATATATATATATATATAATGTGTGTATATAAATGTATGTATATGAATGTTTTTTTTATACATTTTAAAATATATATTTTTTCTTTCAGGTTCCCCCCATCTTTCCTCACCTATTTGATAACCCCAACCCCCTCATCCCTTACCCTTCCCTCATGGTGCTACACCCCCTGCCACACACCTTTTTTGGTGGCTCGCCTGGGTATTTATGTAGATGTAATATATTCGGGTGTTAGGGTTCGACTTCGTTTTGAAATGTTTGAGGGAATAACGAGTTTTTTTTTACGCTGGTTATGAAGGTGTTTCTCTACCTTACATTGACCCATTGATCGAATTGGAAATATACATCGATTTATATCGGATGGCCACATTGTTGAAATTCGAGAAAGAAGTAGTTGGCGATAATAATGGGGTATAATGAGTGAGTGTGTAAGACAATGAAATCCTATTACCCTATTTTTCAATACGATATGCCAATTTCCAACCAAAAGGGGTTCTGAATCATTATTTCCTGACTCATTTTGGCTTCTCTCAACACGCACACATAGAGGTGGAGCCGATTTATCAAAATGGCTAGAATCGATAATATCGACTATATAGAAATAAGTACGCATCGATAGTTATGACGCAAAATGTACACTATCATTAATATGATTTCATTCTTAAGGGTAATATTAAAGATTGAAACAAGTGCATTTAAATTTTATTATGTCTTTGATTTTAATACTTTACAAGTGTTCTTTTTGGTCAAATATCGTTAAAATATATGCTAATTATAATTTTCATAACCTTTCATAGAATATTATTAGTAGTTTCGAAACCATTGTTCATTAGCACATGAGTGAAACTCAATGCACATAAATATATTAAGTGTCGGTGAACAGGGTTACATTATTTTAAGGTTTAAAACATATCACGACTACATACCCAAGGCTAAAATATTGACAATTTCTACCATAGGTTAATGCGATGAGAGTGCGCTTGGCAACGCTGTGGCATAAACAAACAAACTCATGTAGCACAGCCCAATGTGGTGTTCTGAAATGTTCCACCGCGGATTTCTTCGTCGTCAGCGTTGGTTTGTTATAATAGCTAAAGGTGTCACAGAGTTACTATTATCATCTTTCACTTAATTACATTTGCTCCAACTCGAGTGCATTCCTCTAATGTTATACATGTATGTACCAACATTTAGCAAACATCGCAATGTTACCTAGATATCGGGTGCCCACATGATCGATTACGAAATGGTGCTGATTCGCCTTAGAATTTAGCCGTTTAGTCGTATCTTGCTTCGGGGAAGTTTTCTTTTTTGGCAACGCGGCCATAATTATCACATAACGTTTGCACGATGACTAAATGAAGACACAAAGAACGATCTTCAAACTTAATTATCCTAGTAACAATGGCGAAGACCCAATTTAACAAAACACGTTGTTACACGTACTTGTAGTACCATTGTTATCATTCATCGTTTGAACAGCACTTATATGACCAAACTTTCAGATGTATATATATATAGAAATATATATATATATATTTATAAATATAAAAATATATATATTATATATATATATATGTATGTGCGGGTCGCGGTGGTCTAGTGGGTAGAGCGTTGGACTACTGACCGGAGGGTCCCAGGTTCGATTCCCGGGCAAGGCACTTTGGGCACCTGCAGCTCCACCTAAGCTAGTTGATTTTTCGGGTACCAGATCATCCTGGGAAACCATAACCGGCACAGGGAAAGGAACTGCCCCCCCTACCATGATGTGTGAATATTCACACGCCGTCGGGCTTGGTACATGGGTGAGCTCTACCATCACCTACTAAACCGACCTTCGGGTTGATTACTGTGTTTTTATATGTATGTATATATATAATAAAAATATATATTTATGTATATATGATGAAAGGTAAGTGTTCTTTCATTAAGGCAATGTAAATCTAAGTGAAAGTCAACCTTTTTCAAACTTGTATAGCTTCGTTAAAAGGTCAGCGAACCGCAAAAATGGTTTCAATATTAGATAGCTAGCAACCTATTCAATATTCTATTTTATATTCTGGACAAGTAATCGGACATGACTAAAACCAAGGTTCATCTTTGATAGAAATATCGAGGTGGCGACGTAATATTACGCCAAATTATCTAAATTTTTCGAATACCTGGTGTCATTTAAAAAAAAAACAAACCAGGTTAACGCTTTCAATACTCCAGAAATAATTTAACACTTGGAGGAATTAAAAGTACAATGACCATTTTTTGCTACTGGTCGTTTTATCGAGAAACATGTCTTCATTAAATACATTATTAGTTTGATATTTTATTTTCTCTCTTTCGTGTGATCATAATGGCTAAATATTTCATTCAGTCTACATTTGTTATTTGTAGATATGAATTCTTACGATGATGATATCACACAATTATTGTTCTACTCGACATTTTTTTGGGAAAGGGTGATAAAATTATGATCATTATGGCCGAAGGTTCATTAATTTTGGATAATGCCAAGTTTAAAAATAAAATTAAATGAATAAGTAAAATTTTAAAATAACTCTGACGGCCATTACGATAAGTTTTTCTTACAGTCAATTATGATTGACGATTTTCTCCCGAAGAAGAAACAGTTTGTTTCCATAAGAATAAGTGACGTAAACAGAGGAGGAGGCGGATGGGGGAGAATTTAATTGGATGGCCATTACTGACAAGTGGATGTGGACTCAGGGGGGGGGGATGGGAGAAAGAGTAAGGTGTAAGACACGCCAGTGACGTCACCTGTTCACCCTGTGACTAGGACAAAACTTTATATGGTATCAAATCACTTGTTCGCCAACCGCGCCCCAATCTTCAATTAAAAGTAATTGCTCGTCGCCAATTAACGGAAACCAGATTAATTGTCGATTTCATTAGCCATATCTTAGCTATCAACTGTTTGACAATGTATTTTATCCTGACATCCGATTTGCGCAATACAAACAATGGAACACCATTAACAATCGTGAAATTAACGGGGAACGAGTCTGTTGTTGGCGAAACGTTTTGGTGGTAAACGAGTCATGTACCATTTAACTAATAAGTGCGCTCAACGCATTCAACTTGGAGAAACCCATGTAGTCGAGCGGGAAAGACGGAAGTGCTCGTCTGGTATCGACGGAAAAGAAAGCATAGGAGAACGAAATGGGAAGGAGGGGAGGTGAAAAGAGACCTTTTAGACAACACGGAAGACGTCAGGAAACAATCAACCACTTCTGCTATCGTTCGAAAGAGGGAGAGGAAGTCCTCTCTCTCTCTCTCTCTCTCTATCTATCTACTCTACGGGATGAAGGCGGCGTCTAGGCACAATTAGACGAATGGGGTCGAATTAGGCTGGCGACGCTCTAAGTGCTCGCTCTACAAAAGGGGACCCTCCCCCCCTACCCCCTTACCCAGAGTCCTTCCCCCATCACCCTCGTCCCAACAATAGCCCACGTGCTCCCCCCCCTCCCTTCCTCTCTGAAAGCATCGCAGTACATATTTGGATGGTGCGTGCAGCACGTAATGCAAGTGTCCTGGGTGCAGGGAGACGGGGAATAAAAGGGATGGGAGATGGTTTTAGCGCTGACAAGGACACCGGCGGGTGTGTGTGTGTGTGTGTGTGCAACGCGGACGTGCGCGTGGGGTACAGCACACGCGCGTCCATTGTCTCGTGCATTCACTTGGTAACCTACATAACACACTCTCCGTGCACTGGAGAGAGATACTTATATAGCCCGTTTAACCTACATAAAGACCTGTGGGATTTTTCTATTTTCTGGGATAATAAAACGTGAGATAAACGATACGCAGTGTAGGAGGAACAGGTTTATCACTATGTCATCATCATCTCTGCATCGGATGATACGTGCCACGAGAATTAGTCACCATCAAGGCCGTGTAGTGCCAAAGTGGTAACTTTTACCAGGTGAACCGGTTGGATCGTCATTTTGTTGCATGATTCATTGCAATGTGCCCACTAGCGTGTTCTATATAGATACGGCTTTAGTTAAATTTTTCAATTCATCCGCAACCTACTATGGATGATACGTGATAGAGAGGTATTAGATAAATGAAAAAAATACAACAAATTCAAAGTAATGGGTTAATCTAAGAATAAGAAGCATCATCAATTAGGCATTTAAGTAGGACCGAATTAAAAGGAGCATTTTGGAGATCAGGGTAACGCGTTATGAAAATATTTTTGGGGATAATGTCCTCCGCAGTATGGGCATAAAATGAAGTTCTCCTAAGGCAACAGAGACAAACATCCGTAAGAAGAAAGGAACTGATGACCGACTTGCTGGCCAAAGACATAAACAAAATATTAAACAACGATTTTTAAAATGGTGCCTAGCAATGCAAGGATCCGAAACCCGGTTATTGAAGTAATAGTAGTACGTATTGGGGAAGAACTAGAACAGCTACATCCAATTGCGCCATTAGGGTTAGGCACGTATATATTTAGAGGTAGGGAATATCAGGGAATAGAAAAAAAGAGTCGAATTAAATCCGACTGAATCGGCATCAGCCTATTCTTTAAATCACAAGGCAACTTTTAAACAATAAGGGTGTTTTACCTTTGTCAAATTACTTTACCAATCGTTGGCGAGACATAGATCAGGATTTTAGGCAAAACATTAGGATTTATAAGAAAAGTAGTGGAGAAATATGACTAAAAGTTTAAGGAGCAATGCTATTTTTATTTGGTTAGATATAATTTAGAATATGCTGCTAGTATATGGGCTCCTTATGAATTTGGATACGTTGCCAAATTGGATCGCGTGCAGCGTAGAAAGGTTTGATTTATGAAACTTTGTAATGATAAACTGAACAGCGTATCAAACTTATTACAGCTTCTATGCCAGGAATCATTCACGGAGCGAAGACTAAATTGCAAATTAAACTTTTGCATAAATTGGAAGAATGACTCCTTAGCGATGATGTTGTACTACAGTAGAAGTACATTCCAATAAAATTAGAAGGACTTCGTGTAGAAAATATAGATTCACGATGCCATTTTTCTCACGAAAGATTAGGAGCCATGCTGGGGGGAAAAGTATTTTGGGTCAAAAGCAGACGCGTGTTATCACCCCCTGCCACACACCGTAGCGGTGGGCTTTCAGGATAACATGAATGCGTTTATGTAGATGCAGTTCCCGGGTCTATCAAAATTCTATCTGGACCAATGGACGAATGTTGATTAAAAATACTCGTGGCTGGCTTGACTGTCTTATAGTCGACATCGATACCAACTCTGCCAAGTGATCTATCGTTACAGTTACTTTGTTCTTTCGAGTTAGTCGTTGCAAATGAAGAAACTCCGACTATATTTTTAGAATGTCGACGCCTTAAGGATGAGGAATGTAAGATGAGTGTAAGCCAGGTTTTTGATAAGACGAACCACTCGGGGGGATGTGAAGGGGAAGCTAAGTCGCCGGGATTTAAAGTAGCAGCTTGGGGGTGTGTCGTTTAGGGCAGGAAGCCAATGTCCTACTAAAAGCTAAAGTGAAAGGAACGTTGTTCGAGTGAGGAGGGAAGAGAAATAGAGGGGGGGGCGTGTTGGAGGAATATGGGGGAAGGAGTGAGGAGAAAAAAATACAGAGGCATAGTGTTGAGGAAAGTACCCACCACCCACGTTCACAACAGCGTTCACGCAGGCGCTCGGACTATCCAGGGAAAGTTCACGGCACCTTGACGGCAGCATGGCGCTCCCAAAAAGAAACGAAAACCTTTCAAAGTTCAACAAGTCCTCCTCTTCTCTCCCTCCAAAGCACACACGTAACAATGAGCGCGCTCTCCCTCCCCTCCACCCCCTCCCTCCCTCTCGCTCATACGTAACAATAAACGCAGCGGAGGATGTGGAGGGGCGGAGGGGGGGGGTGTTTGCGCGCGCACGCCGCTTAATAGTAAACAAACGGCTGGGTGGCGAAATAGGGCGAGCCTAGAGTGTGAGAGGACAATGAATGTGGGAAGAAAGAATGGAACAAGAGAGGAGAGAGACCGAAGAGGCTAACACAGCGGAAAAGGCGACGCGGAAATCCTCAACATGGCCCAGGTTTTGCTTCGAGGCAGAATAAATGGAAAGGGCACGGGACTGAACATTGAATAAATGATTTCGTCTTGCAACGCAGACGCATATGAATTCATTACGACTAGTTTCGCTTCCTTCAAATACGCTAAGGCCTGCCTGCATTATTAGGCGCTGGATCTGAGGTGCTCGGATACCCGAAAATAATCTACATGTGCAACGAAATTAATCTACATTACATGCGGGGATGCAAAAGCAAGAACGATCTACACTGCAAAGAAACAACTCTTCGTAGGTAGTACCTGCAGCGTCTGTTTTCTCATACCTGAATATGGTTAAGTGTAGCAAATCTAGTCCGGATAAAGAGAAATTCTGGTATCCTTAGATAATTTACAAGCCTAAAGATTTAAAAATGGAAATTGTCTTCGTAAATAACATACACAGATCCTATATATATAACATATATTATATGCGTATATATTAATAACATTTAATAAACTCAAACGAAGACACGACCTCAGAAATTAAGAAATTTTGAATGAGATAATGGGAAAAACAAAATTTAACACGAACTGAACTCAAAGAAAAATATTCACGTGCGTTAAGCATTTCAGAACAAGTCAAATACTTGGGTGTAACACCGACACCAAACCTTTCATGGACATATACATACATTAGCAGAATATGCGGGTGTTGGAGGAATTACACCTCTTGGTTCTCGAAGAGAGCAGAGGAGACGTAGGCTTTCGCAAAAGTACAGTCCATCTGAGTTTTCTTGCGACACAGAGGGACTTGCTAAGGCACCAATTTACATCGGCAGATTCAGCCACCGGAATGAAGTAAGGGACAATGTAAATTTAAGTACTCATTCTTTCCTCGCACGATACGGAATCATAACGAAAAATGGACCAATATAACTTGAATAGATTGCATTGACCAGTATACTAGAACATGATGGATTAGTCAAGCAAAGCAATTAGTGCATGACTTATGTAGGAATCTGTATGTGCACATAAGTTGTACAGGAGCTAACATGTGTTCGAGTGTAATGTTTAAACTAATTATTGTGCATTTATTGCAGGTGATCTAGCACCACCCGCCCCAGAGGAGGCTTGCAAGATTTTACGTGTATGCAGATGACCCGTCGGTACTCGCGCGGTGTCATGTCGCATTCAAGCTCATACGTGGATGTCTCTAACATTCTATCTTATTTTAAGTATTCATTAATCGATTTCATGTTTTTACTTTATTTTTCCGATTTCTCGACATTCATTCTTCAAACAACACCAAAATTAATTTAAAATCAGCTAAATTGTCATTCATGACAAATGAGAGTTTAATTACAACATTTCAGTGTGGTATACATGCGTTGTTCAATTTTCGGTTCCAGTTGGAGCCCACTGAGGGATGAAGATGTAAGGGTGTTGGATACGATAGCTGCATCGCGGATAGCCCACATATTAACGCATTTTAAAAGGGTGATTACATTTTAAAACAGTTTACGTTAAGCCAGCAAAGGTCAGTTATCCGTAACAAGTTTGGATGAAATTTTTCGCCTAATTACCAATTTGAACCCTACGGCACGGATCGCATTGAAATAAAATGGCGCGGCATTATGACTTTTTGCGAAACATAGTGTTCATTCGTTATTTCGGCTGGCGACAGATGGAGAACCGCGTCATCAAGTATGGAGGCTTATTGGGGTGTGGAATGAAAACCAAATTAATAATCGAATGCGCAGCCTTAATTATCGTATCTGCCTAAATATATTGCTTCACTTCATGCAATCGAATACATGTATTCTACGATACATCGGATTTACGTACCCATTGTTGCTAAATACATCCGAAAATTACCATCGTCATTCTACCGATATTAAGTTTATATCGACTGATAATTATCTAATAATCCGGATATGTCCACTTGTGGCGATTTTTTCGATTAATTCCCGAAACATTTACTATGCAAAAATAACAGTCGTCAATATGGTTCACAGGTTCTCTCCACACCATTGGCACACCAAATTTTAGACTTTTCCTTTGTCCTGTTGTCCATTGCCTCAGATGTTTAGTACATGTTTTACACACAAAATGCGGTGCCCATGTTTTATCTTGGTCACCAAGCTTAACACCAAAATATCCCAAGTATGCACGTTTCACAAAGTCTGTAATATTTTTCCTATTTTCTTTTACCATATATTCCCATCTATACTTATAAATTTATTTAACTTTGAAAATTATTTTCCGGAATATATCAAATATTAAAACATCTAATCGTAAGATGTGCCATATCTAAAAAAGTAGAGCTGTTAAATAAAAACGGATTTCATATTTGGATTCAGCTCTACAAATATAGTTAAAATCAACACAAAGATTCCCGGCACCAAAAAAATTTTTTTTTGTGGGCCTTTGTAATCAATACTGTCTCACTACCTTAGCAATAGTTCTTCCTTGCTCTGGTCACCGGTCACGACAATGGGAAGACGAGAACGAGTTGGAAGGTAAGCGAAATTCAAAAGGAGATTCGACTTCTTTGGAAAGAATTAATGATCTATGGAGAAGTTGAGATGCGAAAGAATTATTCGAATAATCGAATATCTGTCGAGGACAAGGCGGAGGGACAGGAGCATGTGGGCGGAAGAAAAAACATACGAGGGTCTCAATGCGGTCTCGAGACGACAATGGCTAAGTGTAAAAAGATTGAAGAGATGATTGATTGTTTGTGCTCAAGTTTTGAAGCCTCTCAATTTTTCTCCAGATTGGAAGACGTAAGTGAATGTAAGTAAGACGTGAATGAGCTTACAATACGCGAACACACTTTGTACATACATAATATTTTATGGCTGTAACAGAATGTAAGCAGGATTTGTATGGCCGCCGCTGCACATAAGAGAGTTATAAATGCCTTTTAAATCGGATCGTTCAGTGTACAACTAAAGCATGATCATGGTGTTCTGGACATTAAAAATGTGCGTTCATGCGTTGCTAGTTAAAAGAAGACCGAATAATCCCCAGAAGTATCGGACACGGGCAAGCCGGTTTTTCAAGTGGGCGAAATTAACCTATTATAAGGAACCATTCTCGACGGCCATGGAAACATGTCGAGACGACGTTGTGAAAAATTATGTGGGAGTGAGAGAAATTGAAATTTTCAGCGGTTAGCAGTGCGCCAGAATATTGTAGAACTTGTACGAACTTATAAAATTCATCTCAGGGAAGATGAATTAGAATGAAGAAGTACTCGGGCGATGTTAAAAAGTACGGAACAGAGAGCCACAAGAAGCTTCCCAGTTCAAATGTTTTTCTTTAATTTGAGAGGGACGCCATAAATGTTTTGGCACAGCAATGCCATTCCTCCAATAAAATAAAGAGAAAGAGATGAAGGACACTTCCCGAATGGCGGTACTTTTCAACCAATTCCAGTTTTTGTTCCTTAAGTTTTCATGCAGTCTGCTTAATGTTTTTACTAGGGCTCTTTGCGCGAAAAAAGTCTCCTTACCTATGATTAATTCTCATCCCATGCCTTTCTATCGTACCCGAATATTAAGGGCGCCAGCAACGATTTTAACTTTTTGCCTGACTGTCCAAACAAATTTTAATACCATAGTAATAACAATTTTTGTAGCTTTCAAACAAAATTTAGGGGCAAAAAAGTACTTCCCATTTTTTTCCGGATATTTTAATGTCACTTTAAGAGGCTTATTAATGACGAAAGCGGTTTCCCGAGCTTAGATCATGGTGGTACTTTTCCACGACCAATTCAGGTTCTTTTTTCAACAGTCGGAATGTATGCAGTTCGTAAAGTCATAATTATATAACTGCTCTGTAGTTTTACAATTGCAGAATCTGCAAGATTTTCCAATGCTTATCCGTTTCAGAGGTTTCTGAGGGAATACCTTATCGGAGGTTAGTATTTCAAAAGATGCAACAGGTATGCAGGCCATTTCAGTGAGAAGTAGAGAGACTAGGTGATGTGGTAGCCTGGTGTCTTAAATCGTCTGCATGCTGGCTGTACTCTTCCGGATTCCAATATTAGTGTCTCCAGACACCCTTTCACCAGATTCAACCAAAGTTGTGCGATTTCTCCGCTGACAGAACTTCCTGGGAAACAGCAGGCGACATAGTTAAGGGGGGGCACCATGTCCTGAATATGTAAATTTCGCAAGTCGTAAAGGATTAGTATTAAGATGGGAGCTCTATCCTAGCCTACAAATACCCTCGCTTTGGGCGGAAGACTGTGATTTTGCAAGCATACTCACGCCTAAATAATCCCTAGCAGGAAATTGGAGGATTTAACATGTAGAATAAAGACATTGAAACCATATGGCAGCAAGTTATTGAGGTGTTGGGAATACAGTCGTCGAAAATTCTTCAGATGAAGGAACTAATTTCATGGCTAGTCATTCGAAATTCACACGCAGTATTAAAATCAACCAATTCATTATGCCTTGTTTAAAATTATGTTTTGAAGGTTCCGTGAAGAATACTTGTTTCTTAGTATCGTGGGGATTTCCTATTTCTTCCTTCATTTCCCCGTAACCTCTGCCAGCTTTCATGCTTTCTAATAAAATCCTAATCTCTTCTTCCTGCACTCCGCCTTCCCAACGCTCTTCGTACTATATATCACAGGACTTTCTACATGCACCTCTCCCTTTCAATTGTATCTCAATCGAATTTCTTCGCCTTTATCGGATTTTCCCCCGGAAACTTCTTCTTTTCGTCCCACCATATTGAAAATCTCGGATTTCGTCTTCCTCCTAATCCAACTCATTTTCTTCATTCCCACTCAAAGTAGTTATTAAAATGAATCTGTTGAATTTTGCTCGTCTAATATCAACCGCGTATTTTTTTCTGGTTAAAAAAAGGAAATGGTTTAAGGATTTTAGAAATATTTTTTCATGTTATCAATATGACAATGAAGCTGTTACAATGTTTGACGATTTCCACGGTTTTTCGATTAGGTTCAACAGGAAAGTCCGCGAGCCTCTTTTCGATTTCATTACTATGTCGTATTCCAAGTAAAAATTAAATTTCTACTCGGAATAATTACACAATGTAATCCATGTTTTCATGAATTTAGTCATTAGTAGATCTAATCTTGTGACAATCATATTTTCTCCCACCTATTTTATTATCATTTTAATGCTTGGAATAGTGCGTCCCGCCATAAATAGTTCAAGGAAAAAATTAAAAGTTTTGGTGAGCTAGATACTGAAAAAAATATTTATGAAATACGGAGTGGTTTTTGGGATTTTCTCAGCATTGGATACCGTTTTGTTTCCAAGCACTTAAAACTTCTATTGGCAACAATTAGTGTAGTCAGGCAAATAACTATACGGCGGAAGTTCATAAATTATATTCATTAAAAAATATGTAATAACTTTTATCAATGACGCCGAAAACATTGAGAGTAAATTTTACCAACACTGTATCACAATGAACTTGATAAAACAAATTAAGATAGATATTTGAGGTAGATATTTGTATCCGTATTCATTTAACCCCAACCCGTCCCTACTGCAATTAAGAGTACATTTGTATGAAGCATGGGTATAGCAAAGTGTAGTCCCAGGGTCCGTAAAAAACTTGCCCAAAAGCGGTATATTATGACTATAAAAAATAAACAATATATCGACGATAGATCGACATGCTAGGATTAGAAGTCGACGTACGAATTCACCGCATTGTTTGTAATCGACTAGAAAGATAAGGGCGAGAATTGTTCCATGCATCTGAAATATTGTCGTGATCACCGGTATTCTTGTCGAATATGTGAAATTATTGGTGTATATTATTGTTGGATCGATTTGGAAAATAGCAATTGTTGGAGTTATAACTTCATGATTATTTTCAAAATAATCGTGCAACGTAGGTCCTCAATTCATCCACCATTCACATAGCGAGGGTAATACATTATAATTATTGCTTTCGCAGAAAAATTCTTCGCTTTCTTTCAAAATCATTTACTGTCGTTGCGAATGCAAGAAATCTCCCTCCAATTTTTTTATAAATCTTGGGCTGAACAAAATGTTTTTGCCAGCCACCAACACAGTTAGTTTTATGGAAATTATTATTCTCACGGCTGCAAAATGAATTTTGTTCTCGCCTGTAAATTGATCACTATTAGTCACCATTTCGATTAAACTGTCGAAAGTTACTAAACCGATGTGATTTTTTGACAACGAATTACATTTCAAATACAGATTATACAAGATTAAAACAATTTTTCTCCCAATACCATTAATTGTGCTTTTCGTTTTCTCGCATGCATTCATTTCTCGCCCTGTGTTCATGTATATCACATGCTATGCTATTTATGTGTATAGGTGTTTTCGTATTTTGTCACATGTAGCATTTATCAAATCAGCTAAATTACGTATCGAAGATTTTAGCAGGTTTCACGTGGATTCAATCAATATTTAGGTGAGTCACTCCGGCTGCCATAATCCGAATGTCTCGCTCCTTAATGCAATGATGCCATTTTCCTTCCCCCGAACTTCTTTAAGAAGTTTAAACTTCTCGGTTATATAACGACCGCTAACGTTGCTTTTCCGTCAGTTGTATTACATCAGTCATGTAAATAAAATTAGAGGGATGGAGTGTATAACAGATAGATCTTTGATGCCATTTTCCCCACGAACGATAAGAGATCAGAATAATTGTATCAAATCACGCTTAGGGGAGGTTGGTATTTATATTTTTTTCAATCTAATCAGCCTAGTCTGTTATCCTTATCTCATCAACAATTAGTTATGGCCCATCCTATTGCCTACAACTCCTCTCATATGTATGCAGAAGTGCATCGACCTTCCATACCGTAGCACATGAACTTGTAGGAATCATAATCTACATCATTTGAATTATTTACATTAACATATTGTATTTAAACATTAAGAAACACAAACGTTTTTGGTGTTACCTTCCGGGCGTGTAATTAACCCATGTCAAAATCCTATTGGTTGTTTTCAGGGCACCATGCAAGGCGTAGACGCACAAACAGATATGACCAAACATGTTTTTTTGTATTGCAAGATGATTTTTTATCGAGCTCACATAGTTCACAAAAAACGAAATATACGCTGCATGGGCATGAGATTGTGTGAATTCATAAGCTCGTAGGCAGCCATGCGCACTCAAACTCCAGGGAATGAACGCACGTCCTCTTTAAATTGAAAATGTGGAATGCATTGCGTTCCCTGCCCTTGGCGAAGGACGGATAAGGACTGGGAATTAATCGTGAGCCAATCTCGTGGAATCCATTCATTGTTCTTTTATCCTGTGGTAGGCACGAGGTTGAGTTTGATGCATTCATATTCCAGACATTGGACGCCGTAGAATAGCATTCCTTATATTGCAAACGATTTCTGATGTCTATTGAGTTATATTACTCACTGCCTTTTGATGGTTCCGGGCTTTGAATATGTTCAGTAATATTTTTGCAGTTTTTCACAACGTCCGGACACTATCACTGTACTTCGAAGCCCTAACTGATACGACCACAAAATTACCTTATGTCCTCCAACTTAGTATTTATTACAATAACCCATTCTGTAGCTCTTCATACTTTAATAACAGAGACGAAGACTATTACAATGTTCAACTTAATAAAGATTTATTCCCAATTAGTTTCGATACACTACATCATTTTCAAGTGAAGCCCTCACTGTACTAAGTCCAATAAATAAATATATACTAATATATATATATATATATTTATATTTATTTATGTATAGCAATAGTGCACAAAGACAAAAACACAGAAACACACAAAAAAAGAGAAACTCACGAAACGGTTTCGAATTTTCGGTGGTCCAAGCCACCTTTCTCAAGGAAGAGAAGGACAGAACTAAGGAATATACGGGGCTAGAAACGATGGATGGAAGGGGAAGGTGGGGAAAGGTTTGCGAGGGGAAGAATTGTGATAGAAACTTTTAGAAGTGTGGGAATAATATGGAAGGTGTTGGAAACGTAGGGGGGGATGACAATATGTGCAGACCGGGATAATTAATGTCTAATATTAATACCCAGGCAATTCCAGGAATCCAGGAGCCAGATGAACGCTTGCTCTGTTGTTTTGATTTTCAGTAGAGGATCGGAGGGTGAGAGGGATGCTACGATGGATACACTATAGCATTTATCAAAGGGAGTGTTGTGTTCGGAGGCGCGCTTGGGGATTGGGAGCATACCAAATGCAATATAACTGCATCGAAACTAGTCGGGAATAAATCTTTATCAAGTTGAAAATTGTAATAGCCTTCGTCTCTGTTCTTATGGAACAGTTCCACCACATCACACCTGAATCTGTAGTTTATATCTTCATACTTTCTACCTCCTTCAGTTTTTTTTCCAATATGCCTATTCCTTTCCTCCCTCGCTCTCAATGCATGATCTCCTCCATTGCACATCGGCATACAATTTTTTCTCATTATCCCCTACCTTCTTCAAATGTATCCCAATACCCTTCTCTCTCACCCCTGCTATGCCCAAAACTCCAGAGTATTTACTCTGATTATCCTCCTGTCTCAATGCCCGAGTTTCCGATCCACACAAAACAATGTAATATTAAAGTAGGCTAACCTGCCATTGATTCCATTTTTTCACAACTTTAACTTAATAAACTTTTCCACAACTCTGACTCAGAATACTGCCCAAATAGGTGAACTTTTAACCTTTTCTAGTTTTTGCTTCGCTTAAGCCTTCCTATTTCTTGTGAATGTTTTTGCCTCCGTTTTCTTATGGCTAATTGCCATCCCATATTTCACTTATTCTTAATTGTGGTCAGTAATGATTGTCAAACTTTGTCTGACTGGCTAACTAACGCCTGATCATCCAAAAATTAAATTTATTGGATTGTCCACCTAATTTCACTCCTGCCTCCAGTTCTTCTTGTGATTCTCTCACCATTTTTTCTCAATAATAAATATATTTTGAGGAAACCCACGACTTACACTCATTCTTAATTGTTTCGAGATGAGGATGGGGGATGATGTCTCGCCTTCTCTACCCTTCGGAGATTGATCGAAGGGGAAAGAGTTGGCTATGAGAAGGGGTCAAAAAACTCAGAAAACATCATTTTCAGACGCATGCAAGGAAACAAAGGAACGAAACGCAAAAATACCTCTTTATTACCATCTATTGAGAAGAGCGACGTAATACTTGGACGGTTGGTAGAAACAGTGTTAGCTTACGTGTCTATCTACACCTAAATAATACCCCTCATCTCGTCGTAAGGACGTGTGGCAGGGGCTGTTAGGTCGCCAGCCATTCTACATATATTCCCTCTATTTCCCCATTCACCTGGCATCCCTCGATCCACCAAAAACCGCGTCGTACACCAATCATGCAACATGCCTACATATTATTACGAGTATTACGTGATTAGCAGCTACTCCTATGCTTACACAAAGAGATTAAGAAAATACGTTAAAAACGGCAGGTACACATGCAATTCAGACACTTATTACCGGTTACTATTCCACACATTCCGGACGGACAATTCACAAATAAAATGGACTTTACATACATTCGCCTACACTTGGCACAAGGGTACAGGGCGGGGGGCGTTAGGACGCCACTTGCGGGAATTTAATCTTGTATTACCCTATTTTCGACAGCGCGTAACTATTATTTTCTTAGGTGTCCCCCCTTCTATTGTTGTCGCGAACAGTATGCGGGAATAAGGAATCTATCAGTTCGGCAGTCTAACTCTCTAATTTTGTGACAATTTTCGACCCTGCCTATGTAATTAGGGGGCTGATAAAAAGAGACGTTTCAGACGCGATATGATGGAATATCATGATTAATTAAAAATTGCAAAATGTTTAATTACTAGGGGGCTAATATAAAACATCTTTACGGATTATTTTTTGGGGATAATACCAGGAAATCGAGTTGCAATCATCTCAGCTCTTTAACTTCTCCAGGCAATCGATCAAGGCGAAGACGGTTTGAAAGAAAGATTCGGTTTCGTCGCCGGCGAAGCGAAGGGAGACGGAGGGAGTGAGGGAAGCGTAGTAAAAGGTTGAAGCATGTACATTTGTTTTCTTCGAGGGGGAAGGGAACTGGAGACAAAGAGAGACAAGGCTACATTTGTACATGTCCGAACGGTGTGTCCACCCACTTTGATATTAGATGATAGAAGGGGAGGAGACGTGAGTATAGAACGGAGGCAGGCAAGAAAAAAAAATGAGAAAGATGTGGGAGTGAGGGGAAAGGAGGTACGGATGAGTGCATGGGTACGGAGATGGAGGAAGGGAGGATAGAGGGAGGGAGAGGCATGACGGTCTAAATTTAAGATCCAAGGAGAGTCACAGCGAAGATTTTCGTTCACAGCATACGTGAGTGGGAAGGGATAAAATGAAGAGGTTGGGATGAGAGATGAAAGATATGACCATCATTATGATTGAAGCACACTTGCATTTTTCCACACAGATTTATTTGTAACGTGCGTACGACCCTTTTCAGTTCATCGAACCATCTTCAAGTACAAGGTGTGGAAAAGTGCAAATTTGTTTTTCTCATAATGACGAAATTCCGCTCCATATCGCCTGAATCTATTGAATATACGGTATATGATCATTAGTATCTTATTCCTATGATCGGTTCACTGAAGCTCTCAATTCTTCCCCATTCAGTTTTAATTACCTCACCCTCTGCATGATTGCTGTTGTGTTTTCGATCCTTCTTAATTTGTCCTATGTTTACTTGTCCCTTGGTCTTCCTCGTAGGATCTACCCTTCAGTTTTCCCTCCCATTATGTTAAATAATTCTCTGTTCCTCAAGTTCTGTCCCATTCCCCTAGTTATTCTGTGCCGTAGGATTTTCTAAGCATGGTTTTCCTTTACGCCTCTGCTGTTATATATTACTTCCTCGTTCCCCACTTTGTCTTTTCGTTCAAACTTCAGCATCATGTTTCAAAGGTTTTCATTCTTCAATGGAGAGTTTTTTCAATGTTCCACGTTTCTGATCCGTAGAGTGGCATCCATGCTCCATAGGAACGTTATGACTTATTTTAGGTCTGGCTGTTAGATGACTTGCGATATAAGGACAACAGTTCGATATCTCTTTCGACAAAGATACAAATGGATTAATTTGAGGAACCGATGAATATTGCGTTAATGATATGGTGACGTGAAGGATGTTTTAGAAATGGCAATATGAACGATACAGTCGATATTCTAATATGAAAACATTGTCGATATGGTGGATATAATCGAAATGGACGACATTGTTGAAGTGGCAACGAGGAAATCTGTGATGTTGCAATATGGAAGACTGTTTACTATGAACTATATGGTGGGCATAACGACATACTATATGATACTACGACATTATTGATATGACAAAAATTAAGATATAGACGATATATTAACGATTACGAAATTGTTGAATCCGTAGCCTATTCGATACTCCGATGCAGTCGATACGATAACATCAAAAATTTGCTCGGCATCACGATTTAGTTGAGCCCGTGGAAATAGCCGAATTAATCGATTGCGGTCCGGATTGTTTACATGGCCCGAGTTCCTCGATATGCTCGATATTGCCAAAACTGTCGATATATGTTCGATATTCCTTAAATGTTCGATATTAATTGCTCATATTGAACCATATTAAGTAACAAATATTCTCACCATTACTATGCATACTTCGAAATTCATTTTACGTCGAAGTTCGACATTAGAAATTCATTATCGCTCAGTTTATGATCGGGGGATTCCCTTTTGCGCCGAGCCGTAGTCACTTTTGAACTCAACAACAGATGAGAGAATGACGATTAAGAGAAAAATGTGGGCAGAGGAAGAGAAGGAAAGAGAAGTAGGGGTAAAGGGATAAATATCGTGGGAAATGATTTTCCAAACCCAACGCTCGGGAGATATTTCAAAAATCGCCAATCGTACAAATGCCTTTTCGTCGCACTGTTCCCGTAGGGATAAAATTTTGTTGTACGTCCTGATTAAACTCCGCGGAATGAATTATGTGACCACAGACTTAATGAACAGTGTCTGCTCGCGTTAAGCCGTCCGCTGCTAAAACGAGTTCCAGCCTGCATTTCAATATGCGCAATAATATGCACGCCATTCTTCGTTTCCTTGCTTAAGTACGGAATACAACTTGGAATGCAAAAAATAAAAGATAAAAAAAAAGTTCATTAATAAGACCAAACTTTATCATTTTAAGCTGTTTGTTTTGTTAAACTTAAAAAAAAGAGTTGGTAGACGCTTTAATTAAAAATCGTGAGAATAAATAAAACATTCCAAAATCTAAACATTCTCACGTGCGAATGAAGTTAATTTTTTCTAGTCCATCGAGCATTTTATGCCTTCATGAGTTCGTAAAAACGATAACAACAATCTCATCATAAATCTAGTGCAAATTTTTTAGTTACCCCCTCCAATTATTGTTCCAACAAATAGAATCATTCTTTGGTGCACTAAGTATTGTAACGTAACATTTAAAAAAAATTAATACATGGAGAACCTTGAATTATTTTGTTGTTCGATATATATATATATATATTCATGTTTTAATCTATTCTTTTAGATTTATATTTATAGTATCCGGTGACCATGATCTCTGTATGTTATGCTCGTATTGATGAAATTATCAAAAAACACAAGTATTCAAGAAACATTTGAGTTTGATTAACATAAAGCTGTTAAAAAATTACATGGTCACTGAAAAATCCCAATTTAATCCCCACATTTCAAAATTAGCATTTTTTTAAGGCTGACTATTTACCAAAAAAAAAACAAAAATTTTTTAATCCTTTCACGGAGATTTTAAATCGGAATTTCCAAATTCATTTTGATTCAATTGGGATTTTTTTTTAAATATTTGAATCATAAAACATCATTTTACATTTCATCGACACACACAATATTTTTCGTTAGTCAAAATTAACGTATCAGTTTGGGCATTTTCTTTCCCTGAACATAAAATATAGTACTTCTGTAGGCAAGAATAAGACGCACATTTATACAAATGAAGTTACGTACACAGCGCCTTCTTCATTTAAGAAATAAAAGAGTTTCCCATTTACAACCTGTCTTCCAAGAAACTCCGGGAGATGCCGCGACAGGAAATTTTTGGACATAATAATCCGCTAATATACATTACAATGCAACAATTGCAGAATGTCAAAAAAATTTTACACCCTGTAATTGTTGCATTACAATGTATAGAGCTTATTAATTGCCTAAAAAAAATGTTAATGCTTGCGTCATCAATACCAGGACACCATTGCGAAAGTATTAAAAGGGGCACAGGCGAGGAATTAGCACGTGAGACGATGCAACTTCTATGTCGTGTTGGTCGTAGACACGCTTACTTAATTACTCTTCATTTTTGGCACTCGAAAATGCAGTAATGTCCTTCGTATCTCTGGATCCGCCTTCAACCTCCGAATTAAGGTCTACCAAAGCTGGTTGAAACGACATCGAGAAACATTATTAAAAAGTCAACCTCGAAGGGAATTAATTTTCACCGAAAAGGGGACGAACCCTCCTCAGCTAAGAGACCTCAGGAAATAATAAGAAAAGAGCAGAACGAGCAGGCGCTCAAGGATAATTAATCCGAAGTGCCCGTAGGCTTCTTATAAAAAATTCACCCTGGATAGCTTCGCTCGATGGAGGCAGCAATCACTTCTTCCGCCGTAAATTTAGAGTAGAAGCTATTTATAAGCCAAAGGCATGAAGCAAACCAGGCACCAGCGAAATTATGAACCGCAGATAACAGCGTATCACACGGACGTAAAAGTAAAAATTCCCACTTTCGTTTATAGTGTATGATATGATCGGTAAAGATATCAGATGTAAAAGAATTTTATGTGAAAACTTTAAACAGGTATATATATATATATATATATATATATATATATATATATATATATATATATATATGCATTAAGTTCTCTTCAGATCTTCCTGGGAAACCATAAACGGCACAGGGAAAGGAACTGGCCCCCCTACACTGATGTTTAATTTTACACATCGTCGGGCTTAATATGGATGAGCTCTATCATCACCTACCAATATATATATATGCGGGTCGCGGTGGTCTAGAGGGTAGAGCGTTGGACTACTGACCGGAGGGTCCCGGGTTCGATTCCCGGGCAAGGCACTTTGGGCACCTGCAGCTCCACCGAAGTTGATTTTTCGGGTACCATATCTTCCTGGGAAACCATAACCGGCACAGGGAAAGGAACTGGCCCCCCTACCCTGATGTGTGAATATTCACACTCCGTCGGGCTTGGTACAAGGGTGAGATCTACCATCACCTACTAAACCGACCTTCGGGTTGATTACTGTGTTTACGGTTTTTTTTACGAGAGTCATCCGGAAAGTAGTACCCGTTCGTGCCGCATGAAGTGCTGACGACGCGAGTAGCCGCTGGACGAGGTCAGATAGCTTCAGTGGCTTGTCTGCCTTCTCTGAGCCAAGTTGCGTGACGCTAGCATTGCCTGTGTTGTTTCTGTGATTGTTTACAATGTTTAAAAAAATTGAGAACGCCGCCAGTTGTGAAGTGAGGGCAGTGATTAAATTCCTCAATGCAAGAAACGTTCGCCCATGTGACATTCATCGCCAATTAAAGGAGGTGTATGGAGACAATGTAATGGACGAGTCGTCTGTTCGGCGGTGGTGTCGCAACTTCAACATGGGGAGGGGGAACACACATGACGATGAGCGTTCGGGGAGACCGTCTGTCATTACAGACCAACTGGTGAGCTCAGTTGACGAATTCATGAGGAACGATCGGCGCGTCACAATTGATGACATCTGTGAGCATTTTCCCAATGTTTCTCGAACAATTGTTCATGAAATTGTTAAACACCATCTGCATTATGCAAAAATTTGTGCAAGATGGGTCCCTCGCATGCTTACAGATGAGCACAAAACCAAGCGTATGGCTGCAGCACTGACGTTTTTGGGACGTTATTCTGATGAAGGAGACTCTTTCTTGACTCGCATAATTACTGGTGACGAAACATGGGTTTGTTATGCATCACCTGAGAGTAAACGACAGTCAATGGAGTGGCATCATGCTCATTCAGCAAACAAACCAAAAAAATTCAAGACAGTTCTGTCCACCAGGAAACTCATGGCAACCATTTTCTGGGATCGACGAGGTGTATTGCTTATTGATTTTATGGCCCGTGGAGACACTATTAATGCCAATGCGTATTGTGAAACATTAAAGAAATTACGGCGGGCAATACAAAATCGGCGGCGAGGTCTATTGTCTACTGGCGTCATTCTCGTTCTGACAATGCCAGGCCTCATGCAGCTGGGATAACACAAAAACTTTTGCAGCAATTCAAATGGGAAACTTTCGACCATCCACCGTATAGCCCGGACTTGGCCCCTTCAGATTTTCATCTCTTTACAAAGCTTAAAGACTTTTTGGCAGGAAAAAGATTTGACAGCGATGAAGAACATAAAGAAGGAGTGACCCTGTATCTCAATGAGCTGGCGGCGAAGGACTATGCAGCAGGAATACAGAAACTTGTCCCACGTTATGACAAATGCCTTACTTTGCTTGGAGATTTTGTTGAGAAGTAGTTTATAGTATCCTCTTTCAAAAAACATTTTTTATGTTTGTTAATATTTACTTTTGTGTCTTTATTTCACGAACGGGTACTACTTTCCGGATGACCCTCGTATATACATTAATATATATTAATATAGGTTTTAGGATGGACACAACTATCAAATAAACATTTTGTGACTCCCCACCTAGCAAACTAATCTATATCAGGTCCCTCTTCATCTTGGTGTACTTCTTTCCTCCCTTCATCCCGTCCAACAACCCTATCCTGTTCCTACCCTTACCTCGCTTGCCCAATACTCTCCCCTCTATTACCCTCTTCAACATTCCACTACCGCTCAATACGCCTTTCATCCATTTTTCCTGCCTCCATAGGATTTCTCTCAACAAACCCCTCTCCTCACCCACCATTTCTAGTACTTCCTCATTTGTTTTCATTTCTGTCCATTTCACCTTCTCCATTCTTCTCCACACCCACATTTCAAAAGCCTCCAATCTACGTCTATCCTCCTGCTTCAGCGACCACGTTTCCGCGCCGTACATAGCTACATATCAGAGTTTTTACGAGTCTTGTCTTAACATCACTACTCAACGTCCCCGTCATCAACTCCCTCCTCCTTGAGAAAGCCTCCTTGCCTAGCGCAATTCTTCTCCTTACGTCCCTACCACTTTGACCGTGTTGGTCCAAAACACTTCCGAGATATGTAAACTGTTCTACCTGCTCTATTTTTTCCCCTCCTATTTTAATATTTAGCTTAGCCTTTTTCTTTCTGGAAAATCGCATAACCTTTGTTTTATTAATATTTATTCTCATCCCATATTTATCGCACTGAACCTCCAATTCACTCAACAATGCTTGCAACCCCTTGGCTGACTGAGCAACTAATGCTTGGTCATCAGCAAACCTAACCGATTTTAGGAATTCCCCTCCGACTTTCATTCCTACCTCCAGTTCTTCCCATGCCTCTTTAATCATTTCCTCTACATATACGTTGAACAGTACCGGTGACAATGGGCAACCCTGCCTTACACCTCTTCCTAACACTGCCCATCCGGACTCTCCGTTCCCCACTCGCACCTGAGCAGTCTGAGACATGTACAGGTTGCGGATCAGTCTCCTGTCCCTCCAATCCATTCCTATTTTCTGCAATACACGCATTAATTTTTCCCAATTCACTCTATCAAACGCTTTTTCGAAATCTACAAAACAGGCAAAAACGTCCTGATTGTATTCTATATTCCTCTCGACTAGTGATCTCATTACTGCAATGGCATCACGCGTACCTCTTCCTTTCCTGAACCCAAACTGATCATCCCCTAAGTAATTTGCCTTACTCTCTATCCTTTTGTTGATGATCCTGAGAATAACTTTAGCTGCGTGGGATATCAAACTTATTGTTCTGTAATACTCACATGACGAAGACTTTGCCTTTTTTGGAATAGGAACTAACACCGATCTCACAAAATCTTCCGGCCAGATTCCTTCCTCATAGATACTACGAATCAGTCCATATATGGCCTTCTTCCCACCTTCCCTAACCATTTCAAAAAATGCCCAAAAAAATGCCTAACCCATAGTCCCCCACCTCACCGCCATCTCTTCCATCGCCTACCGTCGCATTCCAATCCCCCATCACTATCAAATGTTTCCCTGCAGGAACACTCGCGATGATATCCTCTAACTCATCATACATCCTATCGAATTCTTCCTCCTTGTGGTTGCTCGGTGGCATGTATATATATATATATATATATATATATATATATATATATATATATATATATATATATATATATATGCTTTTCCCTAACAGTTCTAGAATCCCTACCCGATTCAGCCACCAACATAGAGGTGAGAACTCGCGAATCCGCATACATCCTTTTTTTCCGATCCTTTAAAATTCCCACCCTTAACCGCCATCTTTAATTCCCTAACCAGCAGTCTATAAGCCTCCGCCCCCCCTTCTTTCCTCCCCAGGCACTCTCCCCTCAAAACCTCTCATTCTGACCTGAAGAAGGCTTCGGTGTAGGCCGAAAGCTCAAATAATCTACAGTGTGAGTGTCTTTTTACGTGTTATCTGTTTTATTCTGTTCTATTGTGCCGTCCAAAAGTTATATTGCTCTCGTGAGTACTTCCGCATCATCGATATATATATATATATATATATATATATATATATATATATATATATATATATATATATATATATATATATATATATATATATATATATCGATGAGTATCAGGAGGCTGTAGAGAAAATGATGGATGACGGTAAAGAACTGAGTACTATCGAAGAAAAATGGGAATGTATCAAGAAATGGATATTGGAAGCCGCTAAAGACACTATAGGAACCGTTAACGGGAAAAGGATAAGGAAACCATGGGTAACGGATGAGATGATTGCAAAGATGGATGAGAGAAGAAGATGGAAAAATGTAAACACAGAGTTAGGCAAAATGAAGTACAAAGAGTTAAACAATAAATTGAGAAGGGCCACAAATAAAGCAAAAGAAGAATGGTGGAAAATGCAATGCGAGGATATGGAAAGTTTACAGAAGAAGGGTGAAATTGGTGCTCTATACAGCAAGGTTAAGTTATTATCGGGAAGTAAGAAGGCAAGATGTGTGCTAACAGTTAAAGATAAATGGGGTAAGATAATAGTTGAACCAGGAAAAATCCAAGAGAGATGGAAGGAATATATAGAAACACTGTATGGTAAAGAACTTAGGCCGACAAGGTTAGACATAGAAAAGGAACATGACGTAGAAGAAGATAGCTTAGGTCCAGGCATACTCGACGATGAAATAGAAAGGGCATTAAAGGAGATGAAAGCAAATAAGGCTGTGGGGGTGGACAATATTCCTGTAGAAATGTTGAAATGGTTAGGGAAAGGTGGGAAGAAGGCCATATATGGACTGATTCGTAGTATCTATGAGGAAGGAATCTGGCCGGAAGATTTTGTGAGATCGGTGTTAGTTCCTATTCCAAAAAAGGCAAAGTCTTCGTCATGTGAGTATTACAGAACAATAAGTTTGATATCCCACGCAGCTAAAGTTATTCTCAGGATCATCAACAAAAGGATAGAGAGTAAGGCAAATTACTTAGGGGATGATCAGTTTGGGTTCAGGAAAGGAAGAGGTACGCGTGATGCCATTGCAGTAATGAGATCACTAGTCGAGAGGAATATAGAATACAATCAGGACGTTTTTGCCTGTTTTGTAGATTTCGAAAAAGCGTTTGATAGAGTGAATTGGGAAAAATTAATGCGTGTATTGCAGAAAATAGGAATGGATTGGAGGGACAGGAGACTGATCCGCAACCTGTACATGTCTCAGACTGCTCAGGTGCGAGTGGGGAACGGAGAGTCCGGATGGGCAGTGTTAGGAAGAGGTGTAAGGCAGGGTTGCCGATTGTCACCGGTACTGTTCAACGTATATGTAGAGGAAATGATTAAAGAGGCATGGGAAGAACTGGAGGTAGGAATGAAAGTCGGAGGGGAATTCCTAAAATCGGTTAGGTTTGCTGATGACCAAGCATTAGTTGCTCAGTCAGCCAAGGGGTTGCAAGCATTGTTGAGTGAATTGGAGGTTCAGTGCGATAAATATGGGATGAGAATAAATATTAATAAAACAAAGGTTATGCGATTTTCCAGAAAGAAAAAGGCTAAGCTAAATATTAAAATAGGAGGGGAAAAAATAGAGCAGGTAGAACAGTTTACATATCTCGGAAGTGTTTTGGACCAACACGGTCAAAGTGGTAGGGACGTAAGGAGAAGAATTGCGCTAGGCAAGGAGGCTTTCTCAAGGAGGAGGGAGTTGATGACGGGGACGTTGAGTAGGGATGTTAAGACAAGACTCGTAAAAACTCTGATATGGAGCGTAGCTATGTACGGCGCGGAAACGTGGTCGCTGAAGCAGGAGGATAGACGTAGATTGGAGGCTTTTGAAATGTGGGTGTGGAGAAGAATGGAAAAGGTGAAATGGACCGAAAGGAAAACAAATGAGGAAGTACTAGAAATGGTGGGGGAGGAGAGGGGTTTGTTGAGAGAAATCCTATGGAGGTAGGAAAAATGGATGAAGGGCGTATTGAGCGGTAGTGGAATGTTGAAGAGGGTAATAGAGGGGAGAATGTTGGGCAAGCGAGGTAAGGGTAGGAACAGGATAGGGATGTTGGACGGGATGAAGGGAGGAAAGAAGTACACCGAGATGAAGAGGGACCTGATATAGATTAGTTTGCTAGGTGGGGAGTCACAAAATGTTTATTTGATAGTTGTGTCCATCCAAAAACCTACCTTAACCGGTAGATTACCTAATAATAATAATATATCGATGATGCGGAAGCACTCACGAGAGCAACATAACTTTTGGACGGCACAATAGAACACCGAATAAAACATATAACACGTAAAAGGACACTCACACTGTAGATGATTTGAGCTTTTGGCCTACTGCGAGGCCTTCTTCAGGTCAGACTGACTCAGTCTATATATATATATATATATATATATATATATATATATATATACACAAACACTAACACAAAAAACACTACACACATAGAAACATAAAAGAAGGACACTTACATTGGATATTTACGTTTCGACGGCACGGCCGTCGTCATCAGAATCACGGCCGTGCCGTCGAAACGTAAATATCCAATGTAAGTGTCCTTCTTTTATGTTTCTATGTGTGTAGTGTTTTTTGTGTTAGTGTTTGTGTGTTTGTGCGTCGCCGGAGAGCGTCTTTTCCAAGTTTATACATACATATATATATATATATATATATATATATATATATATATATATATATATATATATATATATATATATATAATCCTTGACTGACTGAAAAACTTAAATTCCGCAACTATAATTTCATGAATTCCCCACCGATCTTCATTCATAATCCCCAGTTTCACCAATCATCTCTATCTCCAGTTCTCCAGCCAATAATTTGAATCGATTTTTTTCATATCATTCGTCGACACAGTTTATTTTATTGACAAAAAATGAAATAATTAGGAGTCTGAATGCAGGTCAAAGCTTTGAATCATAAGTGTGTCATATGTAGACCAGAAACGTGGTCTAAGAGAAAAAATAAATGAATCGAAAGTGCGGCAACATGGCAACGGTGGACGAGGGAGTGGAAAAACAAGATGGTAGGTGGATTGGGAATGGGAAGAGGAGACTGAAATAAAGTAGAGCTTCCTTACGAAAGCTTCCAAGAAAACGAAGAAGTAAATCAGTGAACACACGATTCAGAATTAATCAGTAATGATTGAAAAGAAAGGGACGATTAATATACACAGAAAAGGCTCCATTATTTAGTTTCAAAACCAAGCTCTTGAATTGGGAAATGCGACTATCAAAGAGACCGTTTGATATCCCTCCAACCATGAATATCAAGGGCTTTCAAGGACGATTAAAAAGAAAAGATAGCGCGATTAACTCATCCACTTGTTAAATACAAACACCTCCCATTGATAGCGAAACGCCGTTAACTTCAAAGCCAATAGAATACAGCAAAAATCTCGTTAACACGAATTCTGTTATCGCGAGAATAATAATAATTTTCAATGATACAGGATGATTGGTGATACAGATACCTGTATCACCAATATCATCCCGCAACAATGAGTGATGGTCCTGTTGACCCAAATGTTGTTACAAATGGTGTCACCATATAATTATTGTTTTCTGCCACACACGAGAGATGACCATGGCGTTGATTCTTGTTTTTTAAATGGTAATCATTTAACTTGCCGTTATTAATTACATAGGGAAATGGGAAAAATCATTACTTATTGAGGAGACATTTTTCTGTTGTCAATTTTTTCGAACTTTTGTGCGCTCCTAAAATTAAATTTACTGTAGAATAATACCAAGTTTAAAAAATTGGTATTGTTGTTCTTTATGAAATTCCACCAAGCTCGGGGCCGACTTGGTGGATTTAAATTATTATTTTTTAAGTACTTAGGCAAACATCAATACATAATAAATCAACTGGTTCCAATGGTAAAAAATGCTTTGCAATTTTTCCGATGAAATCTGGTAAAAAAATAGTGCATTAAATCGGATATGCGTCAAATTATCTGGTTTTAAAATATATCGACGTTATCTATCGCTGTAAATCAATAATTTCCATTGAAAGTCTTTTTTAAATCGAGTATCTGAGTGCATCTTTGCCTCAGAAAAAAACGCACGGCTCAGACTAAATCTTTTGATAAGACAAAGACTTCAATCGGCACACTAAACTTTGGCTGCAATGATTGAATATTTCTTTTGATGAAAAGTGAGCGCATCACTCAGGTTTACACTAGGAGGTGGTACACTCATTAAAAAGGCCGGAGGCCCCGGTGATAAGATATATGGAAGTCGGGTAATGGAAGGACTTTTTTATTTATTTTTTTTATTTTTCAGTCTTTTGAAGATACCACTCAGGTCGGCTCCTTAAAGCAGCTCCTAAATATAGGAAGGAGAAGCTTTCTGAAGGACAAGGTGGGCATTGACTCTTCCCAGTCTAAATACAGGTAGCTCCAGAAGTCACTGGAAGCGTCCAAGATAACACACACTGTTTTCCTTTCAATGCGAGTGAGGAAATGTACTTGAGAAAACACTCGTCTCGTTCGAATTTCAGGGAGTCTTTAAATTTTAAATTTAGTACGCTAAGGTTCTTGGAATATCAACTTCATCATTAGTCCATTATGGAACCTCATTTTTTGGTATTGATATTATTTCATCATCATCTAAATAGTACTTTCGATAAATATAGGTTTTTGATGGGTGACGACAAAGTTATTCCTCTATACCGTGCATGATTCCGTGATTCTTGTGCATTAACAGAGTTGCGGAGAGTTTTATTTATTCCCGGTTTCCTCTTCGTCAAGGAAAACATGGCGACTTGACTAAAATTCGTTCGACAGCTGTTAATTCGTTTATGTGTTTTGCCTTAAATGTTGAGTTTTAAATGTCAGCTTACATTTAATATTAGTAATTATTAAATATGAGTCATGGTTTATTCTTTTGGAATAACTTTTGAAATATGAATTAAAATATCCAATATAATTTGATATTTATTTTTATCGGTATCGAATTTTTCCTCCCAACCACGGAAAGCTTGCTTAACGACCATAACTGTCACAGAACCAGTTTAAGGATTATTTTATAAATTAACTTTCAGAAATATTAGTATCAGTAGTATTATCAATATCTTATTTTAAATTCCAGTCAAAGAGGCATGACATTGAAATTGATATTCACATGACGACAATGGAAATAGAGTCCTCTACATCCTAAAAGAATATTTTCGTGAATGGTTGCATTTAGGCTACTGTATTAAACCACGAAACAATACACACTTCATCGCAATTTAAGATTTACAGACAATTGAAATAACTCTTTATGAATGTACATATGGCAAACTTAAGGCTGAAATTCATGCGCTCATTCAAAATCTATTACAATTACGCTTTACGAATGCTTTTCAAATTCATTAAAAACATTAAAATACAGAAAAAGGTGATTTTTTTAATAAATCAGGGGACTAATTACTACAGGTACTACAACCCCATGAACTAAAGAAACCACAACAAACCAATGAAGAAGACAGACATGGAGAAACTAGTTTCCCGAAAGGGTATTCCTGAGATTCCATAGGGATGTCAAATAAGACAAAACAGCAATAGCAACACTCTCACGCTTGCTCCTTGGCTTTGCAAGGAGCATATTTTCCCTAATACGTCTGTAAACCCCCAACTTTCCTGTTTGTCTTTCACAAGTGTTCCTTTATATCCCTCCCATAGGTAGTCCACGTAGCGTCCGTTCCTCAGTGAGGCGGCAATTGAGTGATGGTGTCACGTTAAAAACACTACTGAGGAAGACAACGGGAAACTACCTATATTATCACTTCCAAGATTGCTATGATGGACAACATAGAGAATATGAGTCCAGGCAACCACGGGGCTCGGCCCAATGGGCAGTGTGTTGTGCACGGCAGGGGAGCAGGCAAGGCTTCCGCGGTCGTCATCCCACGAAACCCTTGCAGGGAAGAAATAACAGCAGCAGGACAGAAGACGCAGAAGAAGGCGAAAGTAGTTAAAATAGGAACCTGGAACGTCAGGACAATGTTGACGAGAGGCAAATTGGAGAATATTAAGCGAGAGATGGAAAGAGGTAATATAGATGGTTTAGGTCTCTGCGAGGTGAGATGGAAGGATAGCGGGGATTACTGGAGTGACAATTATAGAGTAATATACAGCAGCGGGGACGAGAGCCAACGAGGGGTTGCCGTAGTAGTAAATAAAGGGGTAGGAAGAAGCGTAGTCAACATAGAGCAAGCGACAGATAGAATTTTACTCATAGAGATTAAAGCAGAGCCGACGAACTTGGTCATTGTTCAGGTATAAATGCCACCGAGCAACCACAAGGAGGAAGAAGTCGATAGGATGTACGATGAGTTAGAGGATCTAATCGCGTGTGTTCCTGCAGGGATACATTTGATTGTGATGGGGGATTGGAATGCGACGGTAGGCGAAGGAAGAGATGGTGGTGAGGTGGGGGACTATGGGTTAGGCACGAGGAATGAACGCGGGGAGAAAGCAATTGAATTCTGCAGGAGACAGGGGTTAGTCATCACCAACACATAGTTTAGACACCAAAAAAGGTGTAGGTAGACATGGAAAATGCCATGTCGTTATTTTATTAGTAATCCTTGTCTAAGTGACAAAACATGGATGCCATGACAATGCATCTAATCGTCTCACAACTTGAAAATATAAAAAGTTAAATATAATGAATAATTTCATAATCGTACGATGGTAATTTTATAATATTTTAGAGTTTCCCTGACGGGCGCGAACTCTAGGGGAGAAGAGCGTGTCGGTGGTTACATTACAGAGTAATTACATTTTTATTTGGATATTTATTCTGCAGAATAAATCGATCAAGCTAATTTATTCTTTTTCGTGATACAAAAGTAAGTTATTGCATTACTCTAAAAATCAAACTATTCAGTTTCTTTGTGTAAATTCTCTCGGCCAACTCAACGACAACACAATAGACTGTCACAAGGGCAATAATGACAGCATGAATCCATTTTATTTATCCAATTATTTTCTAAATACCTTTTAATTTTAAAACGCTATGAAAATATTTGAGCCACTTTTGGTCGCAGAGATCCAAAACTCATCGTATTGAAAACTCAGAATGCCGACTTTTCACGCAAATCAATCATGAGGTTTAGTATATGCAACTTTAGTGAAGAAAAAAAAATTTATAAGTATATCGATTTGATAAACGGTTACATATATTATGTACCCGAAATACTACCTTGATCAAAAGGTTCCCGGAATTTATTCAGAAAATTAAAAATACAAGTTTATTCATCTGAATCTATATTGTCCCCTTCAAAGTAATCCCCATCGACTGCAACACACTTATGCCAGCGCTTGATCCAATCCTCGAAACATTTTTTATATTCGGTTTTCGGTATGTCCATCAGTGCTTCCTGCGATTTTTCCATTACTTCCTCTCGGCTGCTAAAACGCGTTCCCCGTAATGGTCTTTTAACTCGATTGAACAGAAAGAAGTCACAGGGAGCCAAATCAGGTGAATTCGGTGGCTGTTGGATGGTATTTGTTGCATTTTTCGTCAAAAAATTACGAATAATGATAGCACTGTGCGACGGTCTCGACGCACTGTGCGACGATTTCTGGTCTCTTTCGGCGAATTGCTTCACGCAAACGTCTCATAACGCCCAAATAATACTCTTTGTTTACTGTCTGGCCTTCTGGCAAAAATTCATGATGCACTACACCGTTGTAATCCATGAAATTGCCTTCTTTTTTGACTGAAAACGACGTGGTTTTTTTGGTCTCGGCTCATTTGGTGAACGCCATTCACTTGCCTGATGTCTGGATTGCGTGTCGTACTCATAAACCCACGTCTCGTCTCCAGTAATGATCCTTTTGATGAATGTGGGATCGGATTCAGCCTCGCAAATCATGTCTTTTGCGACGTCAACACGGTCTCTTTTTTGCATGAAATTGAGGTCTTTTGGCACCAACTTTGCTGCTACACGACGGAAACCCAAATCATTAACCACAATGTCTTGGGCGGATCCATAGGCAATGTTCAAGTCCTCCGCTATTTCTCTGATGGTTAATTTGCGGTTATTGACCAACATTTCTTTTACTTTATCAATTTTTTCACCGACTTTCGATGTCGATGGTCTGCCACTGCGTTCATCATCTTCGATTGACTCACGACCACTTCTGAACCGCTCGTGCCACTGGTAAACGACCGTTGTTTTTAGAGAATCGTTGCCGAAACACTTTTCCAACATTTCCAACGTCCGTGCGCCACTAAATCCGTTTTTTACGCAAAATTTAATACAAGTTCGTTGTTGCAAATTTAAATCCATTTCTGCAATTGTAAAAAATCGCCAACACACAAAGAGATAGATGTACTCTTGGCTACGTAACTTTTGCAAATGTCAAGTTATGACACTAAGATTTAAAGGGAATATCAACAACAGATGTACCAATTTAACAAAAAAAACAGAACTCAAATCGGAACGATGGGAGCGCCACACGGTGGTTATTCCGGGAACTTTTTGTTCAAGGTAGTATGTATATATCTCACATTTTTTAATGAAAACAATGAAAAACATTAAGCTAAACTTGAAAATTGATATAAGGGCTGAGATCTATGATGCAATAATTCCTAGAATCAATGGCTGTGGAAATCATTGACGATATATGGCTATTGACGTCACTTGGAGAGTAATCAAAAAAAATATCGAGGAGGCCCTTCGTCGAAAATCTCGCCGGCGTTTCATTCGCATCGCCACTCCCTTGCTCGAATTAGCCGAGTGTGTCAGCGAGGAAGAAGTTGGGTGACAGGTACTTTTTCTTTGGTCTGCGAAATGGCCAAACTCCAGAGAGGTCTTCCAGTGAGAGCCAATGAAATGGAATGTCGAAATTCACTGGAAAAACACGGGGACAACAAACAACTGATTAGACGTTCTGAGGAGTTTTCTTAAATATAATCATTATAGAAAAGAGTTTTCCGCCACATAACCACAGCATATATGTATATATGCGTCCACGAAACGCACTGTTTCTATCCTTTATTATACTATATGTTTGCTTACCCACTGTCCTTCCCCGTGTATGTGTGTTGTGTATTTCTCCTATGGTGGGGTGAAACAGCTCCCCGATGCCATATCTTGGCCTAACAACCGGAGCACTTGGTGGTATAACACTCGCGGAGTCTCAGAGATAATTAATTGGATTTCATAGATAGCTCAATGGTTAGAGCATCCGCCCCGCAAGTGAAAGATCTGGTGTTCAAATCCCGGTATAGGAAATATCTTTGCGAGGGGAATTCATAAAATCAAATGGGTTTGCCGATGACCAAGATTTATTCTGCCCCTCTCAATATTTCATGCGCCAATTTGCCCTGCATTTTTATTCATATCTCAGAATCCTTCAATCTACGCTTATCCCCCTATCCCAAGTTTCTGAGTCATAAAAAATTATGCTACTCATCAAATTTTTCATTAGTATTTTCTTTATTTCGTTATCTAATGTCCTTCTATTAACCTCCGTGGCCTCGTAAACGTTTTTTTTTTAAGAAATTAATCTTTGAATGCCCCAACCAACCCTCACGTTGGCCACTTTAATCCATTACAATTCCAAAACAATACAAAAATTGCAGTGTAAAAATCATTCGCCTTGACCAGGATTCGAACCGGGATCCCTCGATATACGGCTGAGTACTTTAGCCAGTTAAGCTACCGAGGCGTCCTCTTACACTCCGAAATGTAGGGGCCTTTGAAATATCAAGATGCTGTGACGAAATGCCGTGCATACAATGTCACAGGCATTTGTAGTCGTGCACGAAGTCCACTAGCCAACTTTAAACGCAAGGGATGTTTTACCTTTGTACAACTCCAAGAAACTGCGGGATATGCCGCGAGAGTAACTGTTATCAAGTCATCTGCTAATGCCTATTACAATGCAAACATTTAAAAGTCCCATCGTTTTGGAATATAGCAAAATAAAAACCTGACTAATTTTTCAACCTAAAGGAAAATATTATATGGGGCAATAAACATTAGTCCTAAATAATATTAGCATACACTTTCACATTGTAAGTACTTTTTAAAACAATAATTGGGGTGAACTCAATAGCAGCAAGCACTAAACATATTATTTTGAAGAACTCAAAACGGAACAACTAGTGTGGGAGAAAAATTCCTTCAAATTGTTACATTTCATATACAAAAATGCGGGTATGTGCAGGGAGCGTTCCAAAAGCAATGCCATTCAATCTCCGTACCATTCCCATTAGTCGGAGTAGGATCGAACCACTTGGAGTAGGTGAATGGGAATCTAAACTTTACCACGAAATTGATCTCAGTGCTCTCCAACCTGTGAAAGCGGCAGGACGTCAGTTATTGTAAACCTCTGCGCGCCGACCGTGTCACGAAGAAAATGGGAATCGACGATCGAGCAACGTTACGCGATTACTACGTTTTGTGCTAAACTGAAATAATCTCCAGAGAAGACCAATAAATGATTCGTGAAACTTACGGGGACTGTTCTTTCCTATTCGTAAGTTTCAAGGTGGTTAAAGGCTTTTAAGAAGGGTCGGGAAGAGGTTCACCACGAACAACGCTATGAGCGGTCTTCAACCAGCAAAACCGAAAATAATGTGGCTTGTGTTCGATAATTGTTGGACTCTGGTCATCGATTGAGTCTCAAGATTGTTGGCAATGAACTGAACTTGTCGTCTACTGTTGTGTTTCGCATTGTTACTGAAGATTTAGCGATAAGAAAAGTGTGCCTCAACCTCGTGCCCAAGGTGTTTGTCACAACGCGCTACGAGTCCGCGAGTTCCTGGCCAAACACCAGGTGCCAACGCTCCCACATCCCCCCTATAGTGCTGACGTCTCCCCAATAGACTTCTTTTTGTTTTCTCGGATTAAGGCAGCCCTGAAAGTAACCCGTTTTTCGTCCATAGAAAACATCCAATCAGCCGGGACGAAAACCTTGTGAGAGGTCCCCGAAGATGCCTTTCAGGGCGCGTACCGGTCATGAAAGAGTCGATGGAAAAAATGTGTAGGGGCCCAAGGACAGTACTTTGAAAAATTTTAAGTGTTTGTGCAAATGTGTTCAATAAATTACTTCAAAAAATAATTTCATTACTTTTGGAACGTATCATGTATATGTGCACATAGTAAATGAACAACACAAAAAGTTTAAAGAGCCCTGAAGGCATTTAGAAAATCAAAAAAATCTGCATTTCCATTACTTCATATTTCTGATAATATCATTTTATGTAAACTCGCTTTATGTGTCACAAATTACTTTGTGTTCAATAAAATATTTCGTCATTGTTTTTTTAATGACTCTATTAAATATTCATTAAAATAATGAGTTATTCGTTATCCTCTTTAACACCAATGTTAATTTTTGGTTCATTTCTTGCGATGGGAGATTGAAAAATGTTCAAAAGAGATTTCGGAGGATATCGACGGACGAGTATGGACATTCAGCCCAAGAATTTCGGGAAGGAGGAAGAAGAGGCAGGAGGAGGTGGGTGAGAAGAAGGCGAAGGTCACGGTTTGGCGAAGAGGGAAGGGGGTGAAGAGATGGAAGGATGGAGAGAGAGAGAGAGATAGAGAGGGTGTGTGTTTGTGTGAAGGAGATACATACTCGTTCAAGGCTCCCTAAGGTCTGCTTAATATACAAATGACGGAGGAGGAATGAGGAGTGACGCACTTTCCGACGGAGTAGAATTCTTCACGGACGAAGAAACCATCCAATGGACGGATAGTCATAGGCACCTGGGCGACCTTTTTCACCATAAATATGCGGACATACCACATTTGTAGGAAATGGGTGGACGAAATAACCAAGATCTTATTAAACATGACGATATGAATCGAAATATTTCGTGTCTTTCAATCGAATTACATCGAAAAAAACACATAAATTTGTCCTTGGGGAAAGACCAACGTAAAAAGTAAAAAGTCTGACCAACTTTTATCGTTTCCTATGGAGTGATGTCCTTTCCTTCTAAACCAGAGGTCGTGGGGTTCGATTCTCGCCAAGATGATGTTACCTTATTCGCATGCAATAGCTTGTAGGTATGTGCGTATCCTGGTTGTACGTTATTTCCCTTCCCCCGAAACGATGTAACAGGACAAAACTACCTCGTTTTTCGTGTAAAATAAATTAAATAAATAAATCGCGAGACAATTTTTCTTTTTTAGCATATCATTCCTTCGTAATTAAAAGATTCTTGAACAAGGAAAATTATTCTTAAGGAATGAACAGTTTGGAATATGATAAGAAATTAAAGGAGCAATAGCAGGTAAAAAATAACTCGATCCTCTCTCCATTTAGATATAAACATAACACCTTACATGAAATAATTATCAAAGAGGCAGAAACCGATGAACAACAGTAAAAAGCCCTAAAATGCGTTTCAAAAAATAACGCCGAAATCATACCAATAAGGATTCTGATAAAATAAACTCATAGAGTGACCTCATGTAAGTAAATACGAGGGTAGGTAGGTGAAACACAGCATGATGATTGGAATAAGCCAAGGGTGCACAAGTATTTTGTATTTTTCGACGTAAAATCGAGAAAATGTACGTACTGTGTTAGCTGTACGCACACAATTTAACTAAAGAATGCTCAGGCGTACTTGGAATGAGTTGGATGAAAACTGGAAAAAAAATTCAGCATTTCTCGTAAATTCGCATCATTCAAGTGCCCGAATTCAATTAGGCTAAAACTTAAAATATTTTTTCAAGTCAAATAAAAGAATTTAAAGCTGGGAAATGATTGTAGATCTCGCATCACGTGAAACGCAGTCACTTAGTAAGTCATTAATTGGATGCCCGCTCATAAAATGCGGTCACTTTTTAAATAAATCTCACTTTTTTCCCAGTGTTGCAGATTATTATGGGAAAATTTCGATATCAATCCAAGTCCCACTAATTCCTTGCAGATTCAAATCCACTTGGTCCTCAATAACTCCTCGTCTGCGCTCTATCGTTTCAGATTCTCCCAGAAGTTGGGCCCTTTGAGTGCGTGGATAGTCACAGAGTGTGTGCTTGTAATACATCCTGGTATCCTTAACGGGGTTTTCCTTACAGCCTCGTGAAGGATTACATTTCCACCTGGAATCTTTAACGAGGTCTCACAGCTTCGTGAAGGATTCCAGACAGGATAGTGTGTGTGTGGCTGTGTGTGGTCCCTGGCGTGGATTAATTTCCCGTAAACCACCACACAGGGTATTCTTGGTCGAGAGGTTGTGGTTGGTCCCTTACGTGGTTCCCGCGAATACCAACACAACAATTTGGTCTGAAGAGAGTTGCGACTGTTTTTTACGGCCATTGGAGTTTTCCCCCTTATTATTTTAACTCTTCATCGTCAATTCATTATCGCTAATCGGTAGTTTTTCAATATATTTGCTAAAGCTAATTTTCCGTTTATTTTTTAGAATGAATTTGAGAATGCCTGATGAAAATTCAAAATTTTGATCATGGTTTACGAAATTTTTTCAAACTTTTGGAATGGAAAAATGACGAAATTGAAACATTTAGCATTCAGGTATTGGTTTAGATTTTTAATGAGTTGTCTTTGTTGATTCAATGTGAGTTTCTTAGGAATTTTCGTGAGTTACATGTAGTGCTCATATTGTATAGTTTTCATCCTCAAGATGATTGAAAATTTTGATGCGGAACGTAGTTTTCTACGGCACGGAAACGCATTGCCTCGTTGAAGCAAGATGATAGGCGTAGATTTGGAGGTTTCTAGGATGTGGAGAAGGATCAAAAATGTGGAATGGACAGAAAGGAAAACAAGCAAACGAATAAATACTAGAAATGGTGGGGTGGAGACAGGTTGGAATACATCCAAAGGAGGCAGGAAAGATGGATGCGGACCATTTTGATTGGCAATAGGATTTTGAAACTGTGATAGAGGTGAGAACGTCAGGCAAACGAGGAATGAGTAAGAATAGGATAAGATAGGATATATGCATGATAAACGGAAGGGAGGAAGGAATGAATCATGAAATTCCGTCGGTTGCCAGATTGTGTTTCATTAGGATAGACTGAGAAATGTAGGGGTGTCCAATCTTATATTTATCCGAGATTGAAATAGACTGTCAAGTTTCTCTAATTTAATTCCAGCATTCCGTATTTATTTTCGAAAATCAAAAAAAAATATTTCCATAAGGTCAATCGTTTTTAAGTTATGAGTACTGTGGTGTGACAAACGACAAGAAGAAACAAAAATGCTTCAAATGACCGTGATTGATGCCCAAAAGGTCACGTGGCAGTTTTAGAAAATAAAGTGGGATTCCTAAAGCACAAAATTAAGTCAAAGGTTCGGTTCCCCGCGAGCTGCGGACAAGAGAAAAATAATCATACTCACTCATTTTCTCTGCTGCTACTAGCCAGAAATACTCTCCTATCTCTTAGCACCAAAACAGAACAGCGCTCCTATTAATGCCCATCTCAGATTTGGAATATCTCGCACTGGTAACGATTTCTGATACGGTTTGATTAAATGGGACGTGAATATTACACCATAACCAACTTAAGGAACGTGACTTAAACATTGCGCCTAGACTAATATGCGTTTGACAATGTGCTTTCCGACTTGTGCCTTTAATGAGTGACTTAAACCTTGCGCTTTCTACAATATCCATGTGACAATGCGCTTTCTACAATATTAATGTGACAGTGCGCTTTCTACAATATCCATGTGACAATGCGCTTTCTATAATATATATGTAACAATGTACTTTCCACATTTCTAACTGTAAGGCAAAATTTACAATGCTCTATCGCCATCAAGAGTAGTCATTACTCAGTTTTTCACCAGCAGTGGGTCATACATGTGCTTCAAAATGCATCGATGAAACGGACTATGATATGAATATTCCATTCCGATTACCAATGTGAACATAAATAGCCTTTCGATAATTCCCAAAATATAAGGCAATATCAAATGTTTATTGTCTCTTATTTTAAATATTTACAGTGAAATATTTGACCTGATTAGCTGAAAATTTCCAACAAGTTCCTTGAAACGAATTACCACCCAGGCGTTTGTTTAGCAGGATGGGCTTCCGCAGACCGAGACGAATAGCTGAAATTGCCCCGAATTGGGCACCGCTTTTCAAGGGGACGACAGGAAAACACAGTACTATTGTCCTTGAACAAGGTATGTACTCTCATTCTCAAGTACCTGTAGGCAGCCAAATTTCAAGTATTTCCACGAAAATTGGTGAAAGTTGAATACGATCGTCATGTGGCACTCATTGTCAGCCCGACCCTTGGGCTCAAATGTTTTGTGCCGCCATAAGAGATCCTGAATAACATACTAATCGACTAATTCCTAAAGCATTCCTATCTATCTTCATCTACATGGTACTCTGGTATCGATGGAGGGTGGATCAGAGTGTGATTATAAACCAGGCATGCAATCAAACATAAAGTATTTCCTAAGTTTTTACTAAAATGTGCCAGTAAAACAATTCAAATAAGGTAAAAAAATGAAAATTAAAAAAACAGGCACTGTGATATTTAAGTTAAATAAACTTCTGCACGTCTAAGACAGGAGCTGGACGAGAAAATAAAGAACAACAAAATAAGGTTGGATGAAATAATGAAGACAGGCTACTTCAAAAAAATTAAGAAAAATACTTTTTCCCTCCAGCGCGTTTAGAGGTACTCACTCTGATCCCTTATATAATTCGTGAGGAAACAACATCTTAATTCTATTTTTTCTTTGCTTGATCTCTCAAAATTTTACATACATGAAATCTCCGACCTTAATACGATAGGGCTAATGATACATTTTCAGCATCATACCTAAAGAGACCTCCTTTCTATGTATGCAAGACATTTGATCTGCAATTTAGCCTTCGCTACGTGAGTGATTCCCAAGCTTATCACCTCTAATAATATTGATACGCTCCTTAGTTTTTCATGACAACGTTTTAAAAACCCAGCCCCTATACGCTGAACGCGATCCAATTCCGCACTCAACCACACTTCATGAGGATTCCACGCTGTGCTTTAACCTTCTCGTCACATTTATCCAATATTCTTCCAATAAATCTAAATATTTTTGTGAAGTTCTTGAACTTCCCTCAACTCTCGGTGCGCTGCTGATGGCCCAAACACCTTTGCAAAAGATAGCATTTACTTATGCGGTAGTGGAACGCTGGCATGTCCAGATCGAGGTGGAAACGAGTTCTTTTATTTCAAGTGATTGTTGCCAGGAAACGTGAGGTGTTTGTGCCAATGAGTCACGCGCAAAGTCTTCGGGTTGCTGCTGAGCTTCGGACCTGGGGAGGAGACCGCCGAGGCAGGATTCAAGTGGAGGAGGGAAGAGGGAGGATATGTGCGACCCCTACGGCGCAACACCCAATCAATATATGATCTAAGGTAATCAAATTGTTGAAGGTAGGTAGGTCTTGGACAGTCCTTATGACGTATCATGCACTGGTGAGCTACTCTATAACCACTCTGATAACGGTGTAGCAAATATTAGCAATGAAGGTCCTTTTCAAATTCAGTATTACCTGAATTCACGACAACAGCATTGGGTCAAACTAAGAGAGGCAATTTAAATCTATACCCATTTTACAAGCATGTAGACGGATCCTTTTCGGTTCCCGGATCTTTAAAACATTCGAGAGATGAATTATTTTTCGCCCATATACATGCTAGACAAGTTTAATGTTCTTCCTGGACGAATTAAGGTTCAAAAGTTTATGTTTTGTTAAAGTGATAGACTTACTTATTGAAGAAGAATAACCCCAACTCATTATTCAGTATGGTTGCTAAAACAATGGAGCAGTTTCATTTTTAACAACAAATTTGATCAACTCAAATTCTGTTTCCATAACTCCTTAACTGGTGAGTTTAGGACAAAACGTCAAGATTGAAAAACAACTTTAAATATTTGAAGAAAATAAAATTTGCAGTGAAACTCGGTTATTAGAGAAAGTAAGACGGCTTCTTTAAGATCGATGGCATAGTTAATAAAACGCATCGAAAGCTGGCTTTTTTTCCCAGAAATATTTCTTAGATTTGGCAAGTTTCTTTCTCTGTCCAAACGGTCAATGGCAATGCCTTTTTTCCATTAATTTAACAAGCATAATTTTGCTTCTTACTGGTACGACGGAACGGACACTATCAGACTTATATGGAGGTTTCGTTATTGCTACATTTTGCGCGACTAGAGGAAATTCATGCCCTGCCACACACCCTTTGGTGTCTTACAGAATGTCATGCAGACATACATGAACCTCTCAAAGTATTTAACACGATTCTTCCAAAATTCTGAGAATGGGATACATTTTCTGATCCCACCACTCGTTCTGGTACGAGGAGATATCCGACTGAATGGGGAGGGATGTGTGCCTACCGTCTTAAGAAACATAGGAATCCTACGTTTCTTAAGAAACATAGGAATCTGCTTATTATCACAATTCAGTGCTCGGAATCTACGCCCGGAAAGTAAGAGGATAGGAAGCTTTTATCATTTGGGAACGCGCGTCGGCGACGCCCGAAGAGGATATTTCCCGTCTTGACGGAATGAGAGCAGAAGGAGATGAGGAAACGCTATATGGGTTGGTTGATAGTGCACGCGACGCCGTGGATAGGCGCCAAGAGGGGAAAAGAGACCCAGACACGCTCCACGCCAGATCGCATGAAAAAAAAAATTAAAGCCTTCTTTCACGGCATTCAGATGTACGAGATGCTCGTATGGGAGCGAGCATCTTGAATCTCAAGGGCCAGCGAAACGCATCCGCGCGGACTCGAAACCTTGAAATCGAGGCCGGAGGGACGTTTTCGACTTCCGAAATTAAGACTACGATGAAGTAAGAGGGCATTCCGATGATGCCGAGAATATTCAGGGGTTCAACAGGAAAAAAATAATCTCACTCTAAAAAAATCCTCCACGGTGGCACTTAAGAAAAAAATTCATCAAAATATGTAATACACTTGCATACTTCTGACATACGAAACAAATTACGTAATTTTTTTTACCCAACAAGGTACTCACCATCAGGAAAAAACATAAATAAAAACACTAGCTCATTTATTGTATCCCTTAATAAAAACAATTGTCTCGTATCGTGCATAAGGCCGGAGTACGTAGACCGTGTATTTATGAAAAAAATTTGCACACGCATTTGTGTGTGTGTGCGTGTGTATATAAAAAAATATATACATAAAAAATAGATAAAAATTTAAAAAAAATATATATATATATGTAAACAAAAATGCATATTAAAAAAATATTTTATATAAATAATTATATATATATATATATATATATATATATATATATATATATATTTCCTTTCAAACACGAAATCCCGCCATACGGCGAGCAAATATTCACATGAAAATAGATATAAGGAAAGGGGATAGGAACACATATAAAAGACGAACGCAGGAGAGGTGGGGAAGGCGGAATCAAGCAGAATACTAGTGTAAAAATATTTCCTTGACCGGGACTCGAATACCGGATCTTTCCACTTGACGGGCGGATACTCTAACCACTTGAGCTGTCAAGGAAACCTTATTTACAATGAATGAAGATCTGTGATCTTTAAAGCGACCAAGTGCCCCGATTCTTTGGCCAAGAGATAGCGTTAGGGAGCTGTTTCACCCACCTAAGGAGAAATAGACAACAAACAAGAAAGGACAGTAGGGATCGTCTCTTCTTCTGGCTATGCGTGCCACGAAACGCACTGTTCCTATCCTTTATGATGCTGTATGATTGCTAACCTACTACTAACTAGGCTTGGTACTAGGTGAGCTCTAACCTCGCCCGTCAGACCAACTTTCAGGTGGATAAATGTGATCATTAATTCACTATTAATCGCATCTCCCACGAAATATTTATTAAATTTCATTCCATAGAAGATTTAAGGTGTTTTGAAGAGTTTTTGAGTGTATTCATAGGAGAAACACCATTGTAGTCTCCGACTAGTTTTCCTTAATGAGGTTAATGACGATTTGTATACCATTTCGAAAGAAACAGGATTTTTATTAATGCTGCATGTTTCAGAATGAAATGTATAATGGAGATTACTACTTCGATTCACCTTGAGTAGGTGCTTATATGGCTTGGAGATTACTCCTTCGATTCACCTTGCTTAGACACGGAGCAAAATAATCTCTATCTAACCAAGCTCTGAATATTAATAAAAAATAGGGTAAAATGAATTATCCAATTCTATCCTCATCTGTGGACTTGAATAAAGTAGTCATTATTAATTAATTGGATGGTAAAATGAGAAATGTTCCTGCTTTCGTCTCGAGCTGCAGGTGAATTTCTGTCTGCCTTGGAGATTATGAGGGAGGGGGGGGGGTGCTTGGGCGAGAGGACCACCTGAGCGACTAAACTCGGTGGAATTTCGAAGAAAGAAGAAGGGGGTGATAACGGGTGGGGGTTAGACGCTTGGAAGTGTTGTGGAGAGGGAGTGATATGGAAAATAAAAAAAACGAAGAAATCCGGGCGAGGGAGAATCTGCGTCGCCATCATTTTGGTGTCTCAACGCGGAAGTTCTCAAAATCTTCTCAATCGCGCGCCAACCTCCCAACGTTCCTTCCACAAGAACTGAGGAAGGGGTGGGGAACGCAAATAGAGGGATCTCTCTCTCTCGTTCTTACTTTACCCATCTTGAGGTTACGTCCCCCAGGAAAAAAAACTAACACACAAGTCCAACGGAAATAGAATGAAAGGAATAATTATTGAGAATTGGAAGGGATTCGGTCCAAAGAAAACACGCATGCCAACAACTTGCAAGTTCAAGCATTCTTCCGATATTTCTTAACAATGGACGAATGAGACAGATCAATCAGTAAACATTTCGAGCCTCAAGATTATTCACTTCCTTCATTTCGGCCAACATTTGGGGATCGATAAAAATGGACATCTATCCCTGAGTGCATTCGCCTTCCAAAAATAGTAATCGGCATCAAATGGGTAAAATAAGGTGAGCATAAAACAGTTTCTGGCGTAACTTGGTGGAAAATCTTCATACTGATTTTTAAAGTGGTTTGAAAAAAGTAAAGTGGTTTGATTATTTAACGTCAGTAAGGTGAACATTTTTTATTTGCACACTTTTTCACTCTAGATAATCCAACGCGGGGAAAAGAGTTGATGTTAAAAGAACGAATGCAAGAGTAAAAACCAGCCGAACAGTCTAATCTGATAAAGAACTGCGTACTGTAGAGATCTGATGACTTCAATTATTTCCCCACGTTCGAACCCAAATTATTAGCTCTAATTCTTATTGTAAACATGGAAAAGTTCAACGATATGTTCATTTCTATAACATGGAAAGAAACGGGTACCCCTGCCCTGATGTGTGAATATCACACGGCGTCGGACCTAGTAAAAGGTGACCTCTACCAAACCGACCTTCGGGTTATTACTGTGTTTATGGTTAATATATAAATATATATATATATATATATGTATATACATATAAACACATATATTTTCACACACACATACAAATGTGTATGCAGTAACTCAGTACTGTGTGAACTTATCACCTACCAAACAGACCTTCGAGTTGATACTGCGTTTAAATATATTTCCTATATATGTATTGTCAATCGCGTTATTTAAAGTGAAAAATGCAATTTCATTTTGTCTATTTAGCATGATGTGTATTGTAGTCCTGGTACATGTTTGATTGATTTCTCTCCAATATTGAGTGAGCGGCACCGCCGCATGTTGGGACATGTGAAGTTCGCTTACGGCAACGGTTGTGGCAAAACGTGACGGACTATATACTCTTGTTTGGAACCTTTTTTAGTCTGAAAAAATCGTTTTCCAACTCCGACCTAGCCAATCATAATGTTTACAGAAGAGTTTTGGAAAGTGTGGTCTTCTATATACCACAGCCAAAAGACGATTTTAAATGTTTAAAGATGTAGTAAAATCAATTTCAAAAGAAAATCGACCAGGAGCTCTCTTACGGAAGTATGATTAACACAGACGCTGAGGCGACCGTGAGAGGATATTTCTAAATACTACTAATAAAGATATTGAATGGTTCATTGGTTAACACCCACATGTTGGTAACGGATGGAACGACATATGGAATGTTTGAGCACGGTGTATTCATGGTCGAGAAACGGGACGTTCGGGTGCACAATAGTACGGAACTGAACTTGATGTTACTGAAAGGTCAGAAGTTTCTATTGACGGTATCACTGATTATGAAACATGGCCGCATCAATTTCACCGAGAGATTTAACAGTAAAGCTATGTGCGGACATATCCGGCAAATCCAACATCCAAGAAATCAAAAGCGGTGGTTTCTATTGGGAAAGTGAAAGTAAAATTATACATTACTATTGTATCATTTTTCCATAATCAGGAATTATGTATCAGCATAAAATAACAGCATACACGACTGTTAATTGAGCTAAATATAGAGATGTAACTTTAATTTTTTTCTAATTTAATGTTGTCGCGGAACATCTCCTGATAATTAAAAGGAAGTGTGTCCCTCAAACTTCATTTTTTCCAAACCTAGTCATATTTTACTTTCTCCTGTTCCGCAATGTGAAGCGTAATTCATTAACAGAATTGCGATCAGCAGCCTTCTGATAATAAATTACGGTTGCTGAGACGATTTTGAAGGACCTCGAAGAGTAAAAAAAAAATTAATTCTTGCATGTCTTCAAGGATTGGAAATAAAAGTGAAATAAGTGCAATGCATGCATCATCCAATATGGACCACTTCGTGTAGAATCATCAAAATTAGGTGGATGAGTAAAGGAATGTTGTTGAAAAAATTATCATTGTCCATTGAATAATTCTCTCAAGTGCAAGCTCATTGACAAAAATTCATTTAAGGATATTTTACATTTGGGAATAAAGGGGAAAACATATCTTAAAAATGCGGGGATATTTATTTCCACCTTAAATAACTCATATTTTTCCACGAACCATCTTTCCCTATGATTGTACAGTTTACAATAAAAATATACATAATTTATCTGGAGAATATGAGATTCTAATTTAGGTAGAAAAAGGTGAAAATTCGATACCCAATTCTTGTTTTGATTCGCAATTCAACTCGATTTTGAGACCAAAGAGATCCCAAGTGTTCGATAAACTTAAAAAGGTTGATTCGGTCAACTTTATGACGTAATCGACAAGGGTGATGGTCATGATGTCACATGCATATGACATCACAAGCGCTTTAGAGCAACCATGACGACTTCCAATGTGGGAAGAGGAGGACTGCACAGGCGAACGATGACAATGCACAGTCGCTTCCCTTCCCCCCCTCTATTGCGTCATGCAGATCACTGAAGGCAGACCGGGCATGCTATCCAGCCGAGCTTTAAATAGTAACCACGTATTTTGTGAAGCATACAAAAAACCTGGTTCGCCATATGTTATAATGTATCTGAATTCTTAATTATATTAATCATTACTACAAAGAAGATTGCGTGCGCGCATTTTGGCTAAGTGGTTGGTTATGGTTGCTCGCTATCTGCCTTAAAAGCGTTTCGTTATCAAGGATTGGTGAAAACGTGTTCTCATTTAGAAAACTTATATATTCCACTCACTAATGCCACAAATAAGTTTACTTTCTCATCTTTTGGAGATACATGCCCTGCAGATGTATAACCTTTCCCACCTGGAGCTTGCATCCCCTGCCACATACATTTTTGGTGGATTGCGGGGTCTTTACATCGATGTCGATAAAAATGACTTTCAAGATATTTTTGAAACGGCTACATGTGAGGTATTGTCCATCGACACTGTCATCTACATTGTAGCTTCATTACTTTTAAATTACGAAACGTTTATTGCACTTTTTCCTGTTTCCACTAAGTAATGTCAAATCTGCAACCTCAAGATACAATTCGAACACAAGTGCTTGTATGAGTTTGTGTATATGTGTACAAGATTCGTCCCAAGCATAATTAGAATAAATCTGGAGAAAAATTTATTTGCAGATCGAAGTAAAAATTACCAGAGCAGAATATATATAAATGGAAGCGATTCATTAAAAAAAACTTGTGGTTTGAGTCTTGTGCGATAGAAGCAATAACAAGAAGAAGATGGAAACTAATTGGAGTAATTCTGAATTATAATGGTGTATCTATTGAACACCATGATTTGAGGAAATACGGAGTTTGACAGAGGAAGAACTAGGTTGACCCGGAAGTGAGATAATTCATTAATTGCCTTCGGGATGTCGATGTCGATATATATGCGAATATAAATATCGGTAGGAAAAAGTATATACCTTCTTAGAAGTGTTACTAACAGTCAAATACCGTCTTCAGGTTCCGAAAACGACGAATAATGTTTGAAAACTTTTTAGCGGTACCGAAGAAGTGACATAATACTCTGTTGCTTGTCGGAGGTATGAATGAATCAATAAAAGCATGAGGAGCATCGGATAATTACACCGCTAATGATCATAAAATGTCACGTTATTTACAATGGACCATAGAGAAGCAATGATTTCCGGAAAAATGTACCAATATATTTGTCATTTTAGTGACATCAGCCATTGTTTAATACTACCTTGAACAAAAAGTTCCCGGAATAACCACCGTGTGGCGCTCCCATCGTTCCGATTTGAGTTCTGTTTTTTTTGTTAAATTGGTACATCTGTTGTTGATATTCCCTTTAAATCTTAGTGTCATAACTTGACATTTGCAAAAGTTACGTAGCCAAGAGTACATCTATCTCTGTGTGTGTTGGCCATTTTTTACAATTGCAGAAATGGATTTAAATTTGCAACAACGAACTTGTATTATATTTTGCGTAAAAAACGGATTTAGTGACGCACGGACGTTGGAAATGTTGGAAAAGTGTTTCGGCAACGATTCTCTAAAAACAACGGTCGTTTACCAGTGGCACGAGCGGTTCAGAAGTGGTCGTGAGTCAATCGAAGATGATGAACGCAGTGGCAGACCATCGACATCGAAAGTCGGTGAAAAAATTGATAAAGTAAAAGAAATGTTGGTCAATAACCGCAAATTAACCATCAGAGAAATAGCGGAGGACTTGAACATTGCCTATGGATCCGCCCAAGACATTGTGGTTAATGATTTGGGTTTCCGTCGTGTAGCAGCAAAGTTGGTGCCAAAAGACCTCAATTTCATGCAAAAAAGAGACCGTGTTGACGTCGCAAAAGACATGATTTGCGAGGCTGAATCCGATCCCACATTCATCAAAAGGATCATTACTGGAGACGAGACGTGGGTTTATGAGTACGACACGCAATCTTGACATCAGGCAAGTGAATGGCGTTCACCAAATGAGCCGAGACCAAAAAAAACCACGTCGTTTTCAGTCAAAAAAGAAGGCAATTTCATGGATTACAACGGTGTAGTGCATCATGAATTTTTGCCAGAAGGCCAGACAGTAAACAAAGAGTATTATTTGGGCGTTATGAGACGTTTGCCTGAAGCAATTCGCCGAAAGAGACCAGAAATCGTCGCACAGTGCGTCGAGACCGTCGCACAGTGCTATCATTATTCGTAATTTTTTGACGAAAAATGCAACAAATACCATCCAACAGCCACCGAATTCACCTGATTTGGCTCCCTGTGACTTCTTTCTGTTCAATCGAGTTAAAAAACCATTACGGGGAACGCGTTTTAGCAGCCGAGAGGAAGTAATGGAAAAATCGCAGGAAGCACTGATGGACATACCGAAAACCGAATATAAAAAATGTTTCGAGGATTGGATCAAGCGCTGGCATAAGTGTGTTGCAGTCGATGGGGATTACTTTAAAGGGGACAATATAGATTTAGATGAATAAACTTGTATTTTTAATTTTCTGAATAAATTCCGGGAACTTTTTGATCAAGGTAGAATAATCGTTCCACGGGAAGTGTAAAAATTACCCACAGGCAAAAGAACATTGTATTTTTACAAGTAGACGGGAAAGAAAAAACTAAATATTTCATTTGAGAAACAAATATCACGTGATATTAGATGGAAGATGATCTATAGACGACAGTAAAAATGCATAACATTAAGTTTTAAAAAATAAATAAAATATTCAGTGACCAAAATATTTTTGTCCAATATTTCTCACGCACAACTATGCTAAGGAATGTTGGTAGCGTTGTGTTAAAGACCGCTTTTATAGGAAAACCCCACAACTTCCGAGTTTCCCAGATTTTTATGGATGAATCAAGTCCGCGTAGAACTTGGTAGTGGGTAAAACTAGCAACATTACTGGAGTCATAAAATGGAGGGGAGCTTAGGGGCATGACGTCCATTATTGTCGCAGTTTTACCGTCGACACTGATTTTCGACCTTATTTGACAATAAAGCTGCCTCCCCTCGCTGCCACAACAAATGGATCTAAATGTTCTTTAACAGTGGCCAAGAACGGAGGCGCATCCGGGTCTTTGATGTGACTGCAGAGCCATGCCAAATTAGCAGTTGGAACAAGTCGCGTCGAATCACCACGTCTAAACGTTTTGCTACTGCGCGCCCTTGAAGTTGTGCCCGTCCGAACAGCTGCGATGCGACTTTGGAGAGACAAGGGTGATCCCGCGTAACTAAAATTTAATGTCCCGTTTTATTTTAAAGCGAAGTGAGCTAGCTCACCGAGCTCGAAAGGAGGAGTCTTTCGAAAGGGTGGACGGACGTTTGCCGAGACACATTCCATAACGTTCGAGATTATAGTGTTTTGAAACTAAAATTAAAGTTCAGGAACGAAATAACTACTTCAACTCACCGAAGATGTTCCTGATGACACTGAAGGGCGTGGTGTCCTATTGTGTAGAGTTCCCAGTTAAATAGTCGGAGAGTCCGGGTTTGATTCAGGGTGACCGCCTCTGGGTACCCTCAACATAACCCGAGCGGAGTCATTTTTTCGGGTACCAGATTTTCCTGGAAAAGGAACAAAAAAAGAGTTGGATAAGGATTCAACCACCTGACAGAGCTCTTCAACATTTATGTAGAAAAAGCGAATGACAGAGGCTTCACATCTCGATTCAACCTTCTTAAACATACACTCTGGATGGCGGCAGGAAAAGAAAGAATTGTAATGGTAGATGCCTAGAGTTGTAATAGTTGATGTAAAGTGTTGTCATGGTAGAAACAAAGTAAATTTTTCCCTAAACACATATCAACGTAGTATTGGCTAATTCTCTCCAATAAGTAAGGGATGAATACTTCCGCTTCTAAACGGCTAGAACTGTTGCTATACACCCCGAATTGCAATATATATATTTTTTTGACCTCCGTTTCCTTTGAAGAACAAACAAAATGTATCTAAATTGCGATATGAAGCAATGAAAGAGAAATAAGTGAAAACTAAAGGTAAAGCGATAAGACCACATTAGAAAAATATTAACTTTAGTACATATGTAAGAAATATATTTTTCTTCGTCTTATAGTTGAAAATATCAAGAGCTTCAATTCAACTCACCGACTATAAAATGATACCTAACGCTAATAATCAATAAATATATAAAAATATTAATTACCAATTACTGTGAAAGCTGGTTACCAAACACCCCCTGCCGCACATCCTCGCTGTATCTTTTAGAGTGAGATAAAGATGTTAATGTGCTCAGGTTTTTTACAGACTAAGGATATCGTAAAAAAATGCTATAAATCGGCATCTAAACCACCGTTTTTTCGTGAAAAATTTGGATCAACCTAAAAATGTCTGTTCTGGCCGTATTAAATTTTTCGTGCAGTAAGCAAATATTTTCATTACTTCATTAAGATGAGAAATCATTAGGTTGAGGTTGGGGTTGGACAATATTCCTATTGGTTCTTGCCGTGTTACGAATCAACATTAGGCCAAATAGTACAAACTCCTGGTTTTTTGGAAGTCGAAAAAGGAAAAACTGTAAATTTTGACACATACATTTGCTGTAGAACAACCGGTTTTACACACATTAAGGAATCATCGTAAACTACATCATTGAGTAGATGCCAAATCAGAAGATTTGTTAATATGTAGAGGTTCAAACCAAGTGACAACGCCTGAGAACATTTGTGTTATAAAAATTCCAGCATCTCCACTTTCAGGCTAAATTAAGTCCACTTAAAAATAATTTCCTTCTCCAGTTCTTCAAAATGGTTTACCAACCTTCGCATAGTCAAAAAAATATCGATACCAAATGTCTTGATGAAAATTGGGACGAATATAAATAGCTTGCAGAGCAAAAAGAAGAACCCACATCAATAAAAAAGGACGCTTTACGAGTATACAAGCTCAAAATCTTCAAGACAAGAAAATTATCTTAGGAGCTCGCAGATTTTAAAATTTTAAGCATTTGTTTCTCTCTTAGTAAATTGTGCAAAATTTTATAGTCAAAATAGCAAGTGAACTGAAAACAATGTCACCCAAGTTTTTTTAGTTGTAGTAGAGATGGAAACGAAAAACAATTCGATCGTAATTGTTATTAACGATTCCAAATCGATTCCTTTCTTCGAAAACATTTAAATGGTCAAATATTTATTATTATTATTTATTATTATTAATTATTATTAATTATTATTAATTATTATTAATTATTATTAATTATTATTAATTATTATTAATTATTATTAATTATTATTAATTATTATTAATTATTATTAATTATTATTAATTATTAATAATTATTATTTATTATTATTTATTATTATTTATTATTATTTATTATTATTTATTATTATTTATTAGTATTTATTAGTATTTATTATTATTTATTATTATTTATTATTATTTATTATTATTAATACAATTATTATTTTATTAGTCAATCGCAGTTTATTCATTTTTTCGAAAATATTTAAAGTCTAAAAATAAAAATATTTATTAAAATATTTTTTATATCGTGTCAATTCTGCTTCATCTAAAAAACGCAAAATCAGATTGTATATAATACAACATAAATATCTGGACATGTGAAAAAATTCTTCAGCACTGCCTTTTTCAAAATACTTTCTCCGTAGTACCTAATCTCAGTTGAAGGGATGAAAAAAGGGTAATCCCCAGCAGAATTGATGGAAAAACTAAATTCCCTATCCATTGAATGCTAAAGAGGGACGTCAGGTCAGGAAGAAGATTAAAAAGGTGAAATAGACAGAGAGGAAATCAAGCGTGGAATTACTAGGCACGGTGAGAGGGGAGGAGAGAGGGTTGTTGAAAGGAATCCAAAGGAGGCAGGAAGGATGGATGCAGAGCATTTTGATTGGCGATGGAATGCTGTGGAGTGCAATAGAAGGAATTGAATGTCGGTCGGGCGGGGAAGGGGTAGGGGAACAGGGATAGGCATGTTGGACGGATTGAAGGGAGTAAGGAAATATGCAAAATTGAAGAGTGCTCAATCAATGCTCGTCCAAACCCTATCCTCAACGGCAGACTACCGAATAATAATCCAAGAATTGAAATATTTTTGCAGTGACATAAAAAGTAAATGCGAAAAAGATTATTTTTGGCCAGTGTTGATTTTCTCTCCATGACACTGATCCTAGTTAGCCGTTGAAAAATTGGGCATGTAGGACAGAATACGGGCATCTGGCGACCATATGCAAAAAATATTCTCTTCTTTCCTTTTCAACGAATTCATGACAATATTCTCTCGTCTATCACATAGTAAAAGTGCCCCATTATCCCTCAGTATCTCCTACGACCAGGAGCTAGCTGGCTACCAAAATAGCCCCGAAAAATAATTTTACATTCTCCCATATCTCAGCTAATTTATGAGGGGCCTCTTTCGGTGTTTCGGCAGTTATTGCAAAGCCCTATAGGCAAGATTACGTTATCCTTTAAGGCCAGCCCGCCCCGAGCACTTTTTATACCTTCTTGCCGATTCGCCCAGCATCCTACCAAATCTCTTCCCAAAGCGTAAGAATTTGCCGCTCATCTTCTTAATGGAAAGTAGGTATATTGCGTTGATTTTTTTTTTGAAGGAATGAAAGAGGAATGAAATTATTTTGCGAAAAAGAAACAACGGCTGACGCTAAAGTGTGTAGATAAATGGCGGAGACGCAAAGAGAGTAAGCAATCTTGGCAAAAGCCTCCCTCGGGGTTGAGAAACATGGACATCTCTGCCGTATCTCAAGCTGGAAAAAAAAATGTCTATGCACGCGTACGACCTAAAAGGTCACTTGAACTGTTTTTTATGATCATTGTCTTATCTTTCACTAAACACCCGGTCGTGTACAGGAAAAAGTACAAAGGGTTCTCCTGTCCAATGTAAATAACCTAGCCTTGAGCTAATTTCTGCGTCTCTCATTTTTGAAGTTTTGGCAATGTTTACTCGGTAAAATGCCCGCGCATCCGGGTAGTTAAATGGGGGTGAAAATGGCGGAACTGTTTCACGGGAGCATGCCTTAATTGCGCACGGTCGGAATACTTCTAAATGTTTATGATGACCTTAGAGGCGTATCTAGACTATTAAAGGAATTGGGTTGGAAATCACTCAACGAGAGAGGGAAGGTTAAACAGCGAGTTTAATCTCTTGCATAAATTTGAAGTAAGTCTCCCTTCAACTCTATTATTTAAAAAACTACATTAGCTATATATATAATTATATATATATAATTATACATATATATATAATACATATATAATATATATATAATATAAATATATAATATAAATATATATATAATATATATATATAATATATATAATATATATATAATATAAATATATATATATAATTATATATATATGTATATAATTATTTATATATGTATATATATATATAGTATATATAAAATATATTAGCTACTATTCCCACTAAGTTATGAGACGCCTTGCAAATAAGATTAGAGAGATCACGCGTAGAGCCGACAGTGTTAAAATTTAAAATTTCCTGCGAATAATAACAGATCAGAATAACTTCCGTAAATAAAAGCTAACTGAACAATTGAAGGTTGTGCTAATTAACCTAGTTCATGATCATTGCATCATATATTCCTTCCTTCCATGTATATCAGCTCTTCTAGTATACGTAGAGAAGGATTTTGAAATTGGATACTGTAATGCACGTACAATTAAATTGAAAAATATTCTCACACTCTCCCATCAGCTTTTAAAAATACAGTGGTTTTCTGTCCATGTTCATCATAAAAAATGAAAAAATCTGAAAATAACAGTTGTTACACATATGCTTTGCTTTCTATTAAAGCATCTTCAAGAGAGTATAATTACTGCAGAGACAATACCAGTTCATATCACTTACTCTCTCTCTCTATCTGTATACATATACAGCCACACACACATACATAAAATCCCTACTCAACCTATGGCTGTGTAAAGCCTATCAACATCCCGGTCTCAATGTCGTTCACTAAATGGGGGGTGGGGCTGAAGTGGATGGAGGTGGATTTGTTTCTTGCGAGGTGGTGGGACAATTTATTCATCCGCATACATTTTGTCATCCTTGTCCTGGGTTTTGACTTGTCAAGCCCTTATGATGACTTGGTGAGTTGATGCCTTGGTCATGGGTGTTGTGGGATCTGTGGATGAATTGTTAGTTTTCTGTGTCGCTTGTTACTATTTCCGCATCCTCCTTATTCCATCTCCGCTCCCCTCTGGCCTCCCTTTCCCCCTCCATAACCTCCTCCTTCACCCTCCCCCACTACCTTTTTCCCCTCTCCCTCGCCCCATACTCTCTCTGCACCGCGTACCCTTTTCCTCAGTCATATCTTATCTTCCGAAGAAGACGGAGCTCGAGTCCGTCAAAATTATCAAGATATTATTGTGAGTGTTCTTTTTATGTGTTCTCGTGCTGTGTGTTACAGTCTAAGTTATATATATATATATATATATATATATATATATATATATATATATATACACATATGTATATGTATATATATTTATATGCACAGACAGAGGTTTATACATGCATACAATTACCTATATTCAAGTGAAGTGAAGGGATGAGAAGGGAGGCGTTTTCGAAGACGAGAGGGTGTTGGCCGGGGTTAGAACTCCGAGAGGGACCCCTATCCATATTCATACCCTCCATCACTTTTCCCACTCCCCTCCACTTTGTATTTTAATGAAACGCAGATTCCTGTCTGCGTGTGTCCCCGTGGAAACTTTTGATTCTTTTTCATTATCCTCCTAGCCGAGGATTTCCTCCTGTGTCATTCATTAAAACGCAAACAGCCCCCTCTCCGAAAAACCCTTCTCACTAACCCTCACCCCCTTGTCTCCACACCAGGGTGCGTTGTGTGAAGGGAAAATACGTCCTCGCCGTCCTCCCTCCCGTCTCTATCCCCCTAGACTCCCTTTTAATCCTGTCCGGGGATTTTTGACGGAAATTGGCAAAGATACCCCAACGCAGAAAGAGAGGGTTTTTTTTACGATGATGGTGATGAATGGGGCGTGCGACAGAACGTGGGAACGCTTTCTTTTATATCGACTCGCTAAAAAAAACGCCTCATCTCTGCTACTGGTGGTGTTTGTAAGTGGATTTCAAGGGACAGTTTTTTCCACACCAGAATATTCTCGCCTGTTTTCCGCGGGGAGCACGTGAAAAATATGCACCAGCAATAACCATACTGATTTTTATTTCCTTCTCCGGCGTCAAAACACTTTTTCACCTAGGCCTGTTTTTTTGCGCAGTTGTTTTCCTTCCGATCATCCCTCTAGCGTTTTTCAGTTCCGCATTCACAAAAAAAAGGATAAATTGGAATTAAAAAAATGATTTTCTCAAAATGTAATCTCCGAATCGTATTTTTAATGACAGGCAACCTTTGTACGCAATAGATGTCGCCACGTGTGAAATACTTGCAAAGCCATACTACCTTAAAGAACATATGTTTTTAATTTACCCAAAAAATAATGGAATGTGCCCTTTTCTAATATTCTATTAATATATGGTAGGTATATAGTCTGTTTTTCACCGTTTTTCAATACGTTTGATAATGATTCTCAGGAATTTAATGTGTATTGATTTAAAAGAGTTATAGAACTAAAGAATAAATAACACTTATGACTTTGAAAATGGATGTGTTTTCAGACGTCAATTACGCCAGAAAATGGAAGACACCTAACAACACCCCCATTTACTACGGCAAGGAAAAGATCCCCTTGATTCGTCCGAAACTCAGACATTCACAAGGACCTCAAAATACCGGACCTACCAACCTATCTAAGGGACATAGCCCCGTTATTTCAGCAAGCAATAGGAAATACTGGTAACCCTCTCATAGAACCTTTATGGGACTATTCTGATAACCCCACTTCAAATAAAAACGCGCAAAAACAAGTCTAAATGAATCCTAATAATGACCAAACATAAAATTGACAACAGCTGCACTTGCATATACTCGTTAGCTTAATTTCGCCCTAAAGCCATTTATATCACACAACCGTTTATCAGCATAGCTGGGTATCAGTATAAAATGCGCCTAGCGGCGCAGTACTAAAGCATCAGTCAGTCAAAATGGATGAGTGATAGAACTGTAGTGACCCGCAATTTTCTCATTGAAAAAACAAACATGTGGGGGTTACAAATTTTAGCAGATGAATTATTATTAAAAAGGTATTGAAAAACCATCCTCAGCAATTTAGACAGTTACCCCTCCCCCAATAAATGAAGTGTGATTTTGGGAAAGAATGCGACATTTGGTTTTGTTTTGTTCAGTCATCCGCTAATTTTTACATCTCAAACGCAATAATCTTTTATACGTATCTTTAGTAATTAGGTTTCGAGTAACTGCATAGTCGCAACCGGGGCACGAGATGAAGCCATACTTTTAAATGAGCTGAAGTCTTCTCGTCTGATTCGAGAAAAAAATTTTTAAAACCAAGTGTACAACTGTTTGAAATAAGTAAGAAATATTTGCCCCTTGAAACCTTATACATGAACTCTTCCACCTGTTCCTGATGAAGCTCTCAGTGTGAAGAACGAAACGTTGAGTTTGATGCAAATATGTAGCTTAATTCGCAGCTGAAGTCTCGAAAATTTTACACCAAGAGCTTTATTTTACTCTTATTCAACACAGAGATTTCAATTCCATTCCATTCATGCTCTTTTTACCTCGCGGTAATGTGTGATAGGAATGAGATGAAGATAAGAAAAGAAAGATTGTTAGTTTTAAGAGAAGGAGAAAGACAAAGTTGATTGTTTTAAATAGGAGCGCAAAAACTAGACCAAGTAGAATTGTTTACCTATCTGGGAATTTTTTCGTAACAAGATGCTCAAAGTAAGAGGGACATACGAATAAGAATTGTTGTTGGGCAAAGAAACTCTCACAAGGAGAACGTAATTGTTCATAGGGACTTTCAGCAACGGCGGTAAATATAAAGGAAAACTTTTATGCAGATGGTGGTTTTGTACTACCCGGAAACATGGACATTAAAGCAAGGTGGTAGATATACCTGTAGATTCGAGGCTTTTGAAACGTGAGTGTGGAAAAGGATGGAAATTATGATAAAGGGTAAAATGGGGCAGATAGGAAACGAAAAGCGGAAGAGCTAGCCATAATGAGGAAGAGAGAGGATTCTTTGTTAGATATCCGAAAGAGGTAGGAAATATGGATGCATTTTAATTGGCAGCCATTGAAGAGCATGTTAATTGGCAATGATATGTTGAAGACTATGATATATAGAGGGAAGACAGACAGTAGAGGAAGGGGTTAGAATAGGATAGGCATGCTGGACAGAACAAAGGGGGGTAGAAAGTACACGGAATTTTAGAAGGGTTAATTTTCTACGTAGGTTGTCAGTTCGTCTTTTCGGACGAGGCAGGGAAGTGCAGCGATGACTAGTGTGTGCCCATCCTAAACCTAGCTTAAACGGTAGAATACCAGTAATTAAAAATCTATGGAAAACTGCTTTGATGTCCAGCTCTATTTATATAAGTATCGTAAACCTTTGGATGTTCGGAAAATCTTCGTCGGTAAGCCGTTTTGAGGGGGTGGAATTTTGACCTCCCCCAGGACCCATACTCATACATCACCGCAATTCACTCAATTAGCAATGGGTGAACCTTTTTTTTAACCCCAATTGTACTTTCCTACGCCACCAATCAATCCTTTAGGCCATTTAATTCTTACCGCAATGACGTAAGAACTCAACTAAGCCGTAACAGACATTTCGATCGGTACTTCTTTCACATTTAAGAACCAAAAACAAATTCACTGACTACAGTCACTCAGAGTATTGATTTTACTTTTTTTCTGACTTCAACGAGAGGAATTACCCGTTACGACGTCTCAAGGTCGTCAGTAATAGAAACAACTGAAGTAGTAATAGCGATAATAATTAAGACAACTTGAGAGCGTAAACATATATGTCAACGATTTGATTGAGACATCTATCATTGCTCATTTGCTAATTCTATTATTTAAATCATCGTACAGAAACGGTTTCATCTTAAGAGTTCATATAACTTCACCTTCACGTAGGATAACTCGTACGTGTACATCAGTATTGTATGGCTTGGTCACTCGTGACACTGGAACATCAACCTTGATCCGTAATCTTTCGAGAAGGACATATTCATCAGGATAATTCATTCTTAGGCCTTCAAATGTTGAGTCAAAGAGATTTATTGTGTCGCCAAGATTATATCGCATTGTCGATTTCTTATTCGTTTGGAGAAAAATGAAATATATTCAAGAGAGAAATTAAATACGGAACTTAGTTCTGTATCTGAGTGATTGAAAACAAATGTAGACCCGAGATCATTTTCATGTTAAGATGATTCAACAGAATGAAATGGGGGGCAGAGAAAACAAACAATGGCTAGGCAAGATAGGGTAATAGAGACGAATACTATATTCGGAGAAATTCGAAGAACGCAAGATAATATGGATGCAGGAGGTATGGAGAGAGACAATGAGATGCTAAAGGCACTGATATGTGCGGGAGAAAATGTTAAGAAAGCGAGGGATAGTAAAGTTAAACTAAGTAATCATTAAAAGATGATTGTATTATCATATTATTAATGTGGACGTGTACATGTCTCAGACTGCTCAGGTGCGAGTGGGGAACGGAGAGTCCGGATGGGCAGTGTTAGGAAGAGGGGTAAGGCAGGGTTGCCCATTGTCACCGGTGCTGTTCAACGAATATGTGGAGGAAATGATTAAAGAGGCATGGGAAGAACTGGAGGTAGGAATGAAAATCGGAGGGGAATCTCTAAAATCAGTTAGGTTTGCTGATAACCAAGCATTAGTTGTTCAGTCAGCCAAGGGGTTGCAAGCATTGCTGAGTGAATTGGAAACTCAGTACGATAGACATGGGATGAGAATCAATATTAATAAAACAAAGGTTATGCGATTTTCCAGAAAGAATTAGACTAAGCTAAATATTAAAATAGGCGGGGAAAAATAGAGCAGGTAGAACAGTTTACATATCTCGGAAGTGTTTTGGACCAACGGTCAAAGTGGTAGGGACGTAAGGAGAAGAATTGCACTTGGCAAGGAGGCTTTCTCAAGGAGGGAGTTGATGACGGGGACGTTGAGTAGGGACGTTAAGAAAAGACTCGTAAAAACTCTGACATGTAGCGTAGCTATGTACGGCGCGGAAACGTGGTCGCTGAAGCAGGAGGATAGACGTAGATTGGAGGCTTTTGAAATGTGGGTGTGGAGAAGAATGGAGAAGGTGAAATGGACCGAAAGGAAAGCAAATGAGGAAGTACTGGAGATGGTGGGTGAGGAGAGGAGTTTGTTGAGAGAAATCCTATGGAAGCAGGAAAAATGGATGATAGGCGTATTGAGCGGTAGTGGAATGTTGAAGAGGGTAATAGAGGGGAGAAAGTTAGGCAAACGAGTAAAGGGCAGGAACAGGATAGGGATGTTGGACGGGATGAAGGAAGGAAAGAAGTACACAGAGATGAAGAGGGACCTGATGTAGAGTAGGTTGCTGGATTGGGTTTTGTTTGGAGTTATAAAATGTTTATTTGATAGTTGTGTCCATCCAAAAACCTACTTTGACCGGTAGATTACCTAATAATAAAATGTGAACGTTTCACCCAATTCGTCAAATGCTTTTTCCGTGGTGTAAACCTCTTTGGTTTCGGATTTAGCTTTGTTTCCCCAAAAGTATGCTCCTGGCGCTGATCGGAAATATAGTTCATTTCCTACGTAATCTATATGAAACAGACTTCCTATCCTCTTGTGTTTTATTTCCAAGCGATTCCGCGAGAATCCTCTGTTTGATCAGAATTCAAGATCAGGATTCAGATCAGGATCTTCAGATCAAGATTCAAGGGTGATCATCATAATATTGTACTTGGCAGCAGTCTCTAGATTCATCGAATGCCTACCCTGACCGGTGGAATATATCTAATATTTATAATAATAGTTACTGTACAATCCCATCGAAAAGTTTAACATGGAGAGTAGTTTTGTTTGGCTCGGAAACTTGGTCTTTGAGGCAGGACAATATCCGTATATTGATATCATTTTAGAGACATGGGTTATTAGAAAAGAATGGAGAAAACAAAATGGACGGAAAGGAAAATAAACGATGAAGTTTTCAGCATGCTAGGAGAAGAAATAAGGTAGTTTGGGAGAGTGGAATTAGGAAACACACAACAGATAATTTACATAATTAGTATTAGGCATGCGTGTATTACATTTAAGAATTTTAAAAATCATTTCAATTATTTATCACCGTAATTATATCAATAAATATGCCGTATTTAATTCATTTATAATATTAAACACTTTTTGTTAGGGTATTACCAATTTGTACGTAGCACAGACGTCTGCCAAAAGTAGTTATTTTATTTTCATAGTGATACTGATCAACTAAGGGCGAGGTACGACGGTAATCCCAAGAGAAAGATTTCTAATTTTTTTAGAAAAAGAGACAAACGTTTTTTTTAATGACTGAAAGAACATTTTAATGCTTGAACATTCATGTATATTTTTCTAAATAATGCCCACTTCGCTAGACAACATTCTTGTTGGTCGGTAGGTATGACACGGGAATAGGAGCGACTTGTCAATTTACGATAAAAAACGTTCCTTTACATTAATAAAAAAAATGGAGACCTTGAATTTTGTGAATAGCGTATTAGCATTTAAGGATGTGATATTTTTTTAAAATTTACTTTTATTCAACTCTTATTGTTGAAATAAAGTCCATTTTAATCATACTTTGTTGCCAAGGAGTTTACTTTTTCTTGTTTTTCTGGTTCCTCATGTAATATTTCCCTCGTATCTAAGTACGTTCTTTATTTGACACGTTCCTAGTAAACATCCTCTAAATTAGTGTTTGTTTCGTTTTTTGTAGCAATAATAGATAACAATAACTGACGCGGTGCGCACTTCGTGCCATTTAATTTGCTTCCAGACAAAAGCACATCCGATGCGTTAACGAAACGTTCACAAGAGAGGGAGGCGGGGGGTGGAATGAAGTTCCACGACAAGAGGTAAATTGACGTTCAAACGAGGACGGAACGACTTTCGGTTTTCCACCCACCACACTCCCGGCCCCCCCCCCCTAAAAGCCGTTGGGGCCGATAACAGGAGACCCCTGAAGGAGAGGAGGAAAAAAAACCACTCCTTAGAACCCTGAAAAAAATAACGACGGTAGCAGTTTTTTTTCTGCCTTTCGTTATCAACTCTTCCGCAGCTATTCCACTACATTCCTTCCTCCGCTTCTTCCCTCGAAACCAAACAAGGATGTGGACAAGAGGAGGAGGGAAAGGTGGAGGGGTTAGGGAGATACAGTAGGGGGGGAGGGGCGTGTTTGAATCCCAGCCAGAGTCAGCGAGCGAGGAGGGAGAGGGTGCGAACACACGCGAACCTACTCTTTTTAGGCGCCCCTCTCTCTTTCCCCCATTCTGACGCGGTTTATTTTAGGGAACGCCTGGGAACGTACCCGGTTCAAACCTCGTTTATTAATATGAGTCCCTATCCCGCGTTTACTCTTCAGCGAAGGGGTGACAGTGAAGCAGGATGTGATTTTATTTTCCGTTTTTTTTTGCCCCTCAAAACATTCAATCGACGAGATCAATGAAAAGATAAAGAGATGCCAAGAAGAAAGACAAACATACCGCCGTTATCATCGCAATACACATCGATGCTCTGCAGACAAAAAGAGAGTCATGACGACGATATTTTAGCCTCCATGTAAAATTATATAAACAGTTACTCCCATTGCCGGCCCCGGTGGCGGCGGGGTAACGTCCTCGTCTACCAACTGAGAGGTCACGGGTTCGATTCCCGTCTGGGTGGATTTTCCTCCATCCAGGGCTTGGCTGTATGTAATTGTCTTCCATGTAATGTATGTAATGTAAGGGTTAGGTGGAAGAAGGGACTATTACGTCTCAACCTCGCCCAATTAAGTCGATAATAAATAAATAAATTAGCAGCTCTATCGCAAAAGAATGAGCTCTGCCCCAAACCTGCCGAATCTACGACCTTGTACATGTTGACTAATGGGTGATTATAGTGGTTTACAACAAGGAGCACTTCACATTTACGGCCGGTTAAATTAATTTGTAAAACAAAGTCACCGAAATTGTTTGGAAAAAAAGTTCGTGGAAGTCACAGATGGTGAATGTTTCGGGTCCAGGAGGTGGTACCTTCGTCAGCAGAAGAAGTCTATCGGCTGAAAAAGGGGTCACCATCTGGTCCATAAACATCCACCGTCGGTAATAATCACTGTATTCTATTTTATAGTTTACCAACACAGCATCTGCTCTATCTGCTCCTGAGAGCTGGGTTTTACCAACACAGCTCTCCGGAGTAGATACGTCATTTATCATCAGATATGTTTGCGCACGTAGATGTCGTTTTCATTATTTTAATATAAAACAATTATTAGTAAAGAACGATTAAGCAAGGTAAAAATTTCAGTTTCGAAGCCTGCTACATACCCCTGCCATCACACCATGCCAAACGCCTTAGCTGTGACTTACAGAGTACCGTGTCTATTCAGATGTTGTTACCTTGCTAAAATCATAAATATATTAGTTGGACTTATTTTTAAATGATCCAGAAGACTTCAAACATTTTCACTGTTTATAACAATGATCGTATCAATGGGTATTAAACCTAACAACTGCGTCGCGAGCGGTGTTGTCACACTTTGCAATTTGAATCTTCGTGCATGTCTATGGGAACGACGATCGCGTGCTGAGCGCGAAAGAAGCGCAAGGCGGCTATCGTAACGAAAAGAGCCAGCTTTGAAAATGAAAAGGGTAATTAAAAATCTTCACCGGAAGAGTGTGTTAGCAGCAGACAGGGATTAACGAGATAACTCGTGAGTTCCTGGTATTGAGGCAAGTTGAGGAATTAACCGGGTGAGAGAGGGCGGGAGGGAAGGAGGCATGGCGTGGAAGGGACAGGATGTAGAGGGGGTTGTTTCTCCCGGTGGGTTGGGTCGATCAGAGCAAAGGGAATCGCAATATTACCGGCGGCGTCTGTGAGATGAGAGGGATAGGGTGTGCTGTGCGGGCGTTCAGCGAGGAAAAGGACGAGAGCAAGTTGGGAAGCAAGGGAGGAACATGGTGAAAGAGAAATTCAGTAAATACATTATATAGGGTTTTGGAGGGGTTAAATAAAGGTAATTACGGTACTACTTTATTAATGTAAGTACACAGGTGTGCAAGGAGCGAAATGGGAGATGAGGGTCTGTAATTATTTCCGACTCCAAGATGTTATATTAGCTAAAAGCGCCAGAGACGATTAGAACGGCATTTAATCCATGTGTACCTAAGATTCAGCTCGTTGTAGACGGAATTAGGAAAAGGATACGAAATAGGAAGCGTAAGGAAGAGAAGTGTCAATTATCAGACAGATGGAGGGGTAAATTATTACCCGTGATTTTCAAGGTATATGTGGAGTAAATGGCCTGAGGCATGGGAAGAACTAGGGATAGAAATGTATAGTTGGTTATAGCAGCTGATCAAGCTTTGATTAGTCAATCAGCCAAGGGATTGCAAGCACTACTGAACACAAGCAATTAAGTGCGTATTGAAATGTCAAGTAACCACGTATTGTTCCGTCATTGCGATAGGTAAGGGATGAGAACCAATGTAAACGATGGAAGTATTTATTTATTTATTATTTATTTATTATCGACTTAATTGGGCGAGGTTGAGACTTAATAGTCCCTTCTTCCACCTAACCCTTACATTACATACATTACATTGAAGACAATTACATACAGCCAAGCCCTGGATGGAGAAAAATCCACCCAGACGGGAATCGAACCCGTGACCTCTCAGTTGGTAGACGAGGACGTTACCCCGCCGCCACCGCGGCCGGCGATTAGATGTATTAGGGACATAAGAAAAACAATTACGACAGACAAAGAAGCTTTTACAAGAAGTAAAGAGTTAGTGATAAGGACTTTGAGTAAGGATCTTAAGAAAGGACGAGAAAAATAGGGTATGGAGCGTGGTTTTGTACGGTGAGGAAGCATGCTCGTTGAAGCAAGACGATAGGTGTAGTTTGTTAGCTTTTGAAATGTGGAGAAGTATATATCAACTATAAGCATACATATACACTGCCTAAGGACGTAACTCGCCTATGAGTCTTTCCTATGTCTGTTACTATTAAGTTTTATTCATTCTCCTCTTCATGCTAGTTTGTACCTCGCGTTTGTATTCCGCCTCAGTCCACCTGTACGCACATGATTCCAAATTCATGCAAACTCTTTCCAATTGTATGCCTTGTAATAACTTTCCTCCGCCTAGTCTAGCTTAGTTTCTCAATGAGCCGTTACCTGTCGGCTTCACCCATCATTATAACCTCTGTTATAGCATAGTTTACTCTAAATCTCTAAGTTTCTCGTCTCTCACAAACAACACGCACACGGATGTGAGGTTTTTTGGAATGTCATGGTTTTATCTTGTTTGTTAAATGACCGGTTTGGGGGGGTTCTCGCTCACCGGGACGGTGTATGTGTGCCCGTATGGGCCGACAATGAACGCTGAAAAAGTATGGATGAGATAAAATTCAAGAAAATCAAACGAGGAAGTGCGGAATGTGAGGTTGTGTTTTAATAGGAGAGGCAAAGCAATGAATCATTGGTTAGCATGCGTTCAACCTAAATTATCTTAACCGGCAAAATAACAAGTAATAATAACAGTTGTATGTGAGACATGGGAAGAAGGCCTGTACATTAGTATGTAACCATGTGTGCAGGTAAAAACATCGGTATGATTTAGGGATGATCAAATATGAATTAGCCAATCAGCAGCAGAATTGCAAAATATTTTTAGCGTATTATAGAAACGCGTCGTAATAGATAAGAGATGAAAATCTATAAGAGGAAAAACGAAGTTACAAAGGTAAACCAGACATAGGAAGGCAAGGATAAACATGAAAGTTGGGAGGAGGGGTAAAAGCGGGCGAGGAGATAATAACATCATTAAATGAAAAACTGCATAAGTTGAAGAAGCTTTTACTTCTCCGAAGGGGACCCTGACGGGGATCTTATGTAATAGTTTATAGGAAAGAGCAATAAAAGCTTTAATATTGAGGCTAGTATTATATGTATTAGAAACTAAGTCAAGAGGATAAACGTACATTGAAGGTACTTGAGAGATGAGGGAGCAGAACTCTGCATTATCAATGTACTATACTCCTATGCATTACTGTGGCAGATAGAAGATTTATGGGAGACTTTCAAAGGAGGCAGGAATAATTAATCCAGGCAATCGGGTTGCAAAGGAAATTTGAAGACTGATAAAGGGGAGAATGTTGGGTAAGCGGGGAAAGATGAAAAATAGGCATTTTTAAGCGAATGAAGGAAAAAGGATTTGTAGTGTTCGTTTAAATGTAGATGATTTTTTTAGGCTTTATTAAAAAAACATCTTAGTAGGGAATTAGTATTGTAATAGTGATTAGTCCCTAAAGTCATAAATAAACTCCCATTTATAACAGCGTACGTATTTTTAAAAATAATATCTGATTTTGAGGTGACCTCTCGCATGATCAGAAAAAAATATCTTAGGCGGGTAGTGTTGCGATAGGATTAGAAATAATTCAAAATACCTGAGGAAGTTAAAGAAGGAATGCATGAATGCAGAGAGTGGCATGAAACAATTTCTTAAAGATATTCCTCAGTTATCACAACTATATATTAGTTTCACCAAAACACACAAAAACACACACACACACACATATATATATATATATATATATTAATTGAGTTTGGCCCACTACGGACCGCAATGACCTCAAGACTTCTGGTTTTTCTTCTGTCTTTCTTCCCAGAACTTCCTCATTTTCTCCCCTACTGTTCACCGTTGTTCTTCGGTCCACACCCTCTTTGTTTTTTGTGTTGGTTGGTCTTCAGTAAATCTTGTATTGTCCATTAGTTTTCTGCACCTCTCCCTGCTGTGAACCACTTCCTCAGTTATGCCAATATTTCCCGCATCCCTCCTGGTCCCCTCTAACCATCATCCTGTTGTGTGTTTAAATTTTGAAGTATAGTTGAATATTTTTCTTATCTATTTTCATGCAATCGCTTTAGGTGTCCATAGAATTTCAATCTTCTTTTTCTCATCGTATCTGTGATTGTCTCGGTAGTCCTATATGGATCCTCATTCTTTTTCTCCAAATCCAAATATTTTCTGTGTTTTTCAATGGTCCAAGGATTTTCCTCAAAATTTTTCTTTCTTTCTCATACAAATATATATATGTGTGTGTGTGTGTATATATACCTATATATGTATTTATGTATATGTATATCACTCTGATACCTCTGGCCACCGGAAAATACCCAAAGACCCAAATCCCACACTTAAGGAGGAACTCGTTGAATTTTTCGTTTATAACGGGCCCAATGAAGGTCTATCTCCTTCAAACATGGCCCTCCCCTCCCCCCCCCCACGCATCCTTCATTTCTATATCCTTCCGAAGATTCATAAACCTGGCAATCCCGGTCGTCCGATTTTATCCTCCCGTAACTCCCCAACGGACATAATCTCTGCATTTGTAGACCACTACCAATAGTCCACTCCATCCCGTCATTCACTAAACATTCATACCATTTCCTGGAAAGGCTAAAATCAACCACCCTCCCTACATATACTGAGATTACCATGGCCACCATTGATGCGACATCCCTTTATATATCCATTTCCCATTCAGGAGGTGTCTCCGCTCTCCAATACTATCTCTCCCAACTCTCTAAGCCACAGATACCCAGCACTGAATTTCTCCTCAGCCTTTCCGACTTCATCCTCACCCGCAATTCCTTCTCCTTTAACAATAAATTCAACATCTAATTCTCATGGTGGCAAACGAACATCCCCACGGCATTGACCTTTTCGAAAAAGTCGACGCAATAAATAATATGTGGAAAAATATGAAAGTAGATCATGGCGAAAGCATTTTTGTTTAAGTTATTTAGTTTCATGATCGTCCATGGCGTCGAAAACGGTCTTCTACAAACATTTGAATGCAGAATAACTAATTAGAAGCACCATTAGAGAGTATGAAATAGAAAATAAGAGTAATACCCATTCTGAAAGCATGGAACATTGAAAAAGTACTGACCGAGTCACAAGGAAAATATAAAACGAAGATAAGAGGCGAAGAGTTATAAGACGGGAAAGGTCTCGGTGTACGAGAAGGGTCTTGGGAGCGAAAAAGCATTAGCGAGTAAAGCCCAGATTATATCGCAAGGGAGGGATTAGCTCCGATCCCGTGCATATATAAGCAGGCGTGCAAATCCCCAACACGCTTGGACTCATTCACAGGACAATACAAACATGGGAGGACGATCGCCGGCTCAAATTGCTCAACTTAAGAACTCTGCTTAACGTAGAACTTGAAAGCAAACTCAACTTCTTGCACAGTCCACGTGGACTTAGGCACGTTTTTCACAAAATTCCACCAGTCAGAAAACGTTTCCCTTCTCTTTATGCTGACCAATAGAAATAGCTCTGTTCGAGTGCATGAAATTTTGTTTTGAGCCCTCCCTCGAGGGGAAGAGTGTTACACTTTTCAAACTGGATGGTTTTTTCACTTAATTAATGAGGAACATCGTTTTGAGCACACCTTGTATTTCACATAAAATAATGAATATTTTTACAGCTATCGAATATTGCCAATAGTTTTTGGGTCACTGACCATCAAATCAAAAATACTAACTTTAATCTCATATATGTTATTTTCCCGAGTTTGGCCCGATAGATTTTGTTCAAAAGCTAATATTATACACGAATAATGTTCAAAAACTATTACCAGACATAAATTTGGTTAAAAAACTTTTATTGGGCATAAATTTTATTCAAAAGCTAAAATCAGAAATAAATATGGTCTACACTCGCTCTATGCCTATGTCAGACATAAATATGGTATATTATTAGACTTAAATTTGGTTGAAAACTGGTATTAATGCCAAAAGATAAAATAGTATTGTTATCACCTTAGGTATTCGACTATGTTACTAGGATAATTAAGGTAAAAGAACATATTTTGCGTCTTCCCTAAGCCATCTTGCTCCTATTACGAGGGTCATCCGGAAAGTAGTACCCGTTCGTGAAATAAAGACACAAAAGTAAATATTAACAAACATAAAAAAATTTATTTGAAAGAGGATGCTTTAAACTACTTCTCAACATAATCTCCAAGCAAATTAAGGCATTTGTCATAACTTGTGACAAGTTTCTGTATTCATGCTGCATAGTCCTTCGCCGCCAGCTCATTGAGATACAGGGTCACTCCTTCTTTAAGTTCTTCATCGCTGTCAAATCTTTTTCCTGCCAAAAAGTCTTTAAGCTTTGTAAAGAGATGAAAATCTGAAGGGGCCAAGTCCGGGCTATACGGTGGATGGTCGAAAGTTTCCCATTTGAATTGCTGCAAAAGTTTTTGTGTTATCCCAGCTGCATGAGGCCTGGCATTGTCATGAACGAGAATGACACCAGTATACAATAGACCTCGCCGCCGATTTTGTATTGCCCGCCGTAATTTCTTTAATGTTTCACAATACGCATTGGCATTAATAGTGTCTCCACGGGCCATAAAATCAATAAGCAATACACCTCGTCGATCCCAGAAAATGGTTGCCATGAGTTTACTGGTGGACAGAACTGTCTTGAATTTTTTTGGTTTGTTTGGTGAATGAGCATGATGCCACTCCATTGACTGTCGTTTACTCTCAGGTGATGCATAACAAACCCATGTTTCGTCACCAGTAATTATGCGAGTCAAGAAAGAGTCTCCTTCATCAGAATAACGTCCCAAAAACGTCAGTGCTGCAGCCATACGCTTGGTTTCGTGCTCATCTGTAAGCATGCGAGGGACCCATCTTGCACAAATTTTTGCATAATGCAGATGGTGTTTAACAATTTCATGAACAATTGTTCGAGAAACATTGGGAAAATGCTCACAGATGTCATCAATTGTGACGCGCCGATCGTTCCTCACGAATTCGTCAACTGAGCTCACCAGTTGGTCTGTAATGACAGACGGTCTCCCCGAACGCTCATCGTCGTGTGTGTTCCCCCTCCCCATGTTGAAGTTGCGACACCACCGCCGAACAGACGACTCGTCCATTACATTGTCTCCATACACCTCCTTTAATTGGCGATGAATATCACATGGGCGAACGTTTCTTGCATTGAGGAATTTAATCACTGCCCTCACTTCACAACTGGCGGCGTTCTCAATTTTTTTAAACATTGTGAACAATCACAGAAACAACACAGGCAATGCTAGCGTCACGCAACTTGGCTCAGAGAAGGCAGACAAGCCACTGAAGCTATCTGACCTCGTCCAGCGGCTACTCGCGTCGTCAGCACTTCATGCGGCACGAACGGGTACTACTTTCCGGATGACCCTCGTATTTGTTAAATATGGCCGCGTTGCCTAAAGATAGCTTCTCCGGTGAAAGATATAGTTAAGTAATGTATATCACTTGAGTAAGATGCATTTATCTTAATGATTTTATCGCTTTAAGATATATATCTACAAGTCTCGGTTTTCGAAATGATCAAATTAAGAATATTGCATGAAAGTAGGGAAGGTGATCGCCAAGTAATATTTGGTCATTTGCAGATATTTATTCTCAATGTTACATTTGGTTGTAAATATTTCTTCAGCATAAATGATATACATGAATTACATGTATTTTTATAAAATGTTACCTGTAAGAGTGCTTAAATTGCATTAATTAAATTGAAAAGGCAATTATGAACAGTAATACACTCGTTGCCGTGTAGTACATTATTAATCTCATGAATTCAGTACTTGAGAGCGCAAGTTCCTGCACAATATCAAATAATTATCAATTTTCAATTTTTCCCTTCGGTACCATTGACGAGGGTGGCGTAATTTGTACACTGGCATGTAAATTAGAAAATAATTGGCTGGCCACAATGGCGTACGTCCACTGAGCTCAATCAACTGGTAAATCCCTCTTTTCCTTACAGCTAACCAATGAGATTTAAATATACAAGGAACGTAGCTACGGTCGTGAATCAATGTGAACAAATTGTCAAGTTTACGGTCCCGGTATATTTTTTATTTTTTGTTTACAAACCAATGAGATGTCTCCCGAAACTTTATCCATTCTTGCATCGCGCTTAGATGATTAATTAAGTCCTTCAAATGATAGAATGAAACTATGGCTCACTGCATTATATGCAATATTTGCATCTATTGCAACTGCAATTGACGTCTTAAATGTGTAAAAGTACATACCAAAGGATCAAACTCCAAAACTTGATTAAAAATTTTGATCAAGTTTTCTCGTGTCCTAAAGATGTTCCATGAAAGTAGTTACTACTTTGTACCTTACAAAGCTCCAAATACGATTTAAGTTTAATAAGAAGTGATCATTAAATTTTCATTTGCAGAATTAATTATGCACAAATTTCACGTTTTGCAATAAAGTTAGCTTTATACACTGATATAGCTTTCACCATTGCGTACTTATCATGAGGTGCTCTCCACTTTGGATCCAAGGAGGGTTCGGGGTGCCATTGAAATATTCTAGAAATTCTAGAACCGGCATGTTAGGATTCAAACCCGGTTCCTTAGGATGAGAAACCAGTAACTTAGCAACCGTATCAACGTGACCCCTCGACACTGAAGGGACAAGAAGTTCTAAGCAATTCAGCAATCTGGTAAGAGCTAAACTACGGGTAATTAGTCTGGTGTGTATTCATCCCCTGCCACACACCCTAGTGGTGGCTTGCAGGGTACTAAAATTTACTTAAAAAATTACAAAGCAACCGCTGAGCGGTAGAGCAGTGATATCGTATCATCGTGGGTCGCAAGATCCTAGGAATTAATTCCAACTGGCCAAGAAGAAAAACAAAGTTGCTAACTTGAAAAGGTCAAATTGCATGTTTATTGCGGAGCAAAAGCTGTAGATCAAAGAAAAAACTGTCGGACGAACAGAGGAGTAGCCATCTTTTATCCAACATAGGTATCAAAACTTGGAACATTCACTCAATTACTAAGTGCATTTTACCGCCACAAGAGTCGAGCTCAACTTTCATTTTCAAAGTCATACTTCCACTCCACATACGTATTTATACATGTCCGCTCCATTCCGTCCAATATTACTATCTTTTTTCTTTCCCCTACCAAGACTCCATCTAAGCCTTTCAGCTCGTCTCCATGTTTCCTCTCCGCCCAAAACCAACCTACAAATCAAAGTTTTGACGAGCCTTTTCTTAAAATCCTTGCTCAACGCCCCTGTCATAACTTACCCTCCTCCCTGTGAAAGCTTCGTTGCCTATCGCAATTCTTCTTCTGATATACTTTGACCACTTCGATCCAAATCACTTCCAGGTCAGAGAAAAGCATTACGTGATACAAATATCAAAGAAACATATCTTACGTTTTGAATAAGTAGTTTGCTGAAAGCGTATACAAGTAAACCACACTGTCAATATCGGACACTTTCGAAATGGGACCATATTCAATGCTCCACAATTGGAAGGCTCTGTTGTTGTCAATTAGCATTCTAACAATCAAGGTTTCCGATCAAATTGGACGTTCATTGAACACCCTGAAAATTAATATGCCTACTTCTATGAACGAAATACATAATCATGCTATACAGTGGCGAACTCCGTCCATTTTGATCAAGAAGCTGAACTAGATTCTAAACAATGAGAGAAAGAGAGAGCATAGACACAGAATTCCAAAATGTCCATTCCGCTGGGATCAATCGTTTCCAAATTCGTAACATAACCTCTCCACGAAATTTCGCTCCAGGGTCATAGGAGGGGGCTCTTCTTCCTCCTTCCAGCACCTCCACCTCTTCTACCTCGAGGAGTGGGAGCATAAATAGGGTCCCCAAGATGTCAGACCCTGCGCAAGATAAACTCCCCTAAATTTCCCCTCCAGGCGTCTCTTTCAATAACATTCCCACTCTTGCGGTCTCTGCACCTTAGCAAGAAGCCTGGACCACCACCAAACCGCCTCCCTCTTCCCAGACCCTGAACCCTGGCAAACATCCCACCCACACCCTCCCCCCCACTGTCTTTCAACCAATTTGCCAAATCACTCTCCGATTCGAAATTATAGAACTGTGGAATTTTAAAGTTGTAGAACATCTGATTACTTCTGTCACAAAGTATTGCGCTGATTCTGAAATCTTAATGTAAGCTATTACGCACCATAAAATTAATCATTAGCGAAAATTATACAATATATAATTCAGTATTTGGCGAGAACGTCAAGCCAAGGCGGAGGGAAACAATGCGAAATGGGTGCTCGGTCGAATTTCGGTGACAATTCAGGAAAAGCAGTCATCTTTTTAGGCTGACGAAAATGTAACCCGAAAGAAAGGAAGTTTAATCTAAGTTTTCGGTGTTTTATTTATGAATAAATATCGATAATATCCAAATGAATAACAATGGTTCACAATATTTAAAAAATCGTCCGCAAATTCTGTATAGCAGGCCTCAGATCATTAATTTTTGTCGTGAAATCTCTCAACATGTCTATAGTATAGTCCCTACGATGAAAAGTTTTTTAAGAATGTAAAAAAAATTCATTGCAACAACGGCGGACTCCGGATGCTTTTAGCGGATGACTCCGTTAAAAGTTACTGTTGCGGCATCTCCCGCAGTTTCTTGAAATTTGCAAAAACAATTGTCCGAAAGTACTATACTATTTCGGAGTTGGCAAGGACCTGCCGTATCATGCTAGAAATGTAACCTTTTTAATGATGCTAGGATGACGTCGACCGTTAGATATGCATCCAGTTAATATTCATCAGGAAACGATTTGTTCTTATGATTTAAAAAAACTTCGACACGCATTTATTTTTTCTTCAAATTTATGTGCCGTAAGGTTTATTTTATAACAGCTTGAGAAACGTTTACGTTTTGCCCAAGTCAACATTTTGAAGACCGATTTGATAAAACTTAAATGAATACCTAGATACATAGAGTGCTTTTAAGTGTTTACACATGTCAAGGGAATTTGAAACAAAAAAAAGTGTCGTACCCGGTGGCCATCAAACATTGTGCCTTTATAATTACTAGTAATTAAGGAGTATACTCCAGTTCTACATTATAAAGACAATAGCTGGATATGACCTTAATTTTCAAAATATATTCAATCCTGTTCCATTTTACAACGCTTTTTACCAAAGGAAAAAAGCCAAAGAATCATTATCGTGGACGTTCTAATCGTTCAATGCCCTTCCTGGAATCAATACTTCAATAATACCATTTTCAACTGTGTAAATCGAATAATTATGTATCGATGCACAATATCATGTATTCACTGATACATGAGATATGTGTATAATGTTCCAGATAAAAACACCATCTAAATCGCAGTCGATCGATTTTCATCGAAGAATACTTCAAATCAACCGAAGTTAAACTCCATAAAAGTAGGGAATAAACTAGAACAAGTGCAGCAGGTTCATGCATTCTTGCAGTGTTTTAGAGGAAATTTGGTTCAGTAATGGGACAATAGGACAAGAATTGAATTAGCCAAAGATGTATTTGCAAGATAAATAGAAGTCATGGCAAAGCAAAATTGTAAAGAAGAGATTTTAACCAAAGAAGTCCTAAGCATGGAGAGTTGTGGCTGTGATCCCTGATTTTTTTAGGCAAGAGGACGATCGTCGTGGGTTGGAGGATTTTGGGATTTGGGTGTAAAGGAAGAGAATGGAGAAAATAAGTTGGAAAGAGAGGAAATCGAGAAGTGAATACTTAGTCTTTAGGTTTTGTCCAACAGCTGCCTTTAAATGGGCAGAACAAATTGAGTTGACTCCAAAATCGATTAAACTTGGAAGTCAGGTCGTGTCTACACGTTTAAAACTACACGTTTAAGTCGCCATTGTCGATTAATTCAGCAGGGCTGAATAGATCTCTATTAATAATCGACCAATCTAGTAATTAATAATTAGCTAAACATGTTAACTTAATTAATCACAAGCCAAATGATATTGATTTTTAATGGTCTACGGAAACAATGAACCTCGGTGTTCACTGTATTTACTTAATCGATCGAAAACAATATGCTCAACAGAAACTCACTCGACTAAGCGATCAGGATTACCCTATCCAGGTATCTAAATCGATTAGGGGTCTATACTGAACTTGTGTTAGTAGTGTGGGTGTACCTTACACTCAAATGCCAACCGTCCCAGTTCTAACTTGTCCCACCGACTGCTCATACAAGTCCACACTGTATTACTGCCGCTTTCAACGCTCATCGACTGTCGTTTTTTTCGGGCTAAGAGCTACCGGCGTTATTGTGTTTCCTTAACAGTATATTCGTTTCTATGCTTGATCCTTATAAATACGCGCAACTAACTCCCTTTACCCCTTTGCTCGTTACTCCTTAAGGTGTTTCTGCCACCAAATCGAATAACCCCGAATGCCCCGAAAATGTCATCAAAGCACCTCAAAACTTTATCAATTTGAAGTTTATAAACCTGGCATCCATTTAATTAATTCTCATAATTTTTCCTCCGAAAAATATACAGTTAACATGGGCTCCTATGGAGAATGCTGGATGATATCCTCAGAAATTTATTTAGAATGAGAAAAATTCTCTCAATTTTTTAAGGACAAATATTTTCCAGATTATTGTAACATATTCATTTATGTGAACAAAATTTACACATCTTCCCACTTTCATTCAGGAATTCTTCAGTGTTAGAGACCCCAATATTCTCGAACGGCGACATGACTGAAAACGTTCAAACAACCTTTTTGTGCATACCACAGTTTGAATTTGATACTATTTCTATTTGAGAAATAACAGTTTTTTTTATTATTTCTGATTGAACTACGCAGCATCTATACGCTTTAGGTCTATCTTTTAACAAACACAACCAAAATATATATCATCTTTGATTTGCACCGCTTTTAAGCAACGTTTTCTGCTCAAGCACTTGAAGTTTCCTCAGCAAAGTTGAATCAATTTTCACAATACGACGTAAATTTGATCGTAGTTTACCATTTATCCATCATTTAATGGGAAATATATTTGTCATTAACATTATAAAACACACTATAACAACTTTAGGTGGATATATCTCTATTTCAATGTTTTTATTTAATGAAGCCATTGAAAATAGTATACAATCACTCGGATACTAGAGAATCCTCAGAAGCAGTAAAACTGAACCGCGCCCTAATCCTCAAACCTACTCCCCATATCTTCTCCTCCTCCTCCTGTCTTCTTCCCACAAGGAAGAATTTCCAAGTTCCGGGCCCTTTAACCCTCACTATTCAGATCCCTTACCCCCTTATCTTTTGGAGTGCCGTGAAATATAGCGATATGTTGAGATTATGAGCCAATACGGAGAATTTTGGAGGAAATCGCAAATGTGGAAGGTGGGTAAATACGGTTCGATACACGATACTTTCGACGCGTGATATGGACGGCATCGCGTAAGACGTTACGAATTAAGTTTTAAACATTATATTCGAAGACTTGCGAAGTTGGGAGTAAACCCACATGCAGGAAAAGAGCAACTTTTTCAATGAACAAAGCATAATAAATTTGAAATAACTCCCTATGCTAATGAAGTGCATAATGATCATGAAGGAACGCAGTGCGTTACTCGTAACTTTTAGGCGAACGTCCAATGATTACCCTATTGCCCACTCTCGTCTATGGTATCTCTATGGACAGTGAACGACTGTTGTTCCGGGCGAGGCCAAGAAGGGAGTGCATTTTCGAGAAACATGTATATGAAGATTTTGGCCTACCACTCGTGGGAAGAGGATAGGAAGCCGACCTCCCCACCGTTTTACCCTACTTCCCCTTACACTCCATTCACTTCTGGAAAACTTTTCGCATATATTTCCCCTCCGTGTAAAGTATCACCTCCCCTATTATCCAAGACGGACTATACACACCGGCAAAGTAGGTTACTGAGTGTCGACCAGGTTATTTTAAAAGGTCTATTATCTGTTTTGTTCGATTAAGCCGATTTACCCAGCACTTCATTTCAACCAGCTCTGACCCGACATTTACCCTTTTCTTGACGGGCCAGGGACCGAAACTCCTCAGGCCCCTAAGGCAACCCTTCCCTCATAGGTCTATTCTAAATAAATTTTCAGCGGAATTTCGCGTATCTGAGTCAATCATCTCGCCTCCTTCATTTCCAAACCTCGCGAGGAACCGAAATAGTCTCCTTTCCCAACCTCTCCTTCAATCTCTTTTTGATTTTACCTTCCCCCCCTTTCTACGGATTCTCCTCCTCCTCCTGGAATGACATGCATGAGGAAAATCTCTTACGGTGACATTTACTGAGACGAGCCGATCTTCAAACAGTTACGGCTAACAATTGCCGTCCCAGGCTCGAAATTCGCGTGTCGATCCCCTCCAGTCGACCTGAATATTGTTACGATCACCCCCACACAATTGATCAAGAAGTTTGGGATGAATACTCTACAGAATATAATAACTGCTATGCAAACAAAGTCATTACATAATACGGCATACATTTCATTAATCTTAAATTTAAAATTCGTAATTGTTCATTGGCGTTACAAATTAAAAGTTAATTGACAATCAATACTCTATCTCCAGACTAATTGTCCGACTGTGGTCTCATGTATTCACACATTTATATATTGAAACAGTTAAATGATCAGTCTTTTTTTTCATTAACTTTCACCTGCAGGACTGCTAAATCATTTCAATACATTTCCATTGTTCAAATATGTTTTTACAAATTAGACTACACCAAAGGAATCGATCAAAGGTTGATTTAATAGAAGAGGGTACGTACAGACAGTACAACTCGCCTCGTTATAAACATTTTAAGTGTATACGAAGCGTAAAATTACACAGCCAAATGAAGTTAAAAAGTGGAGCAATTTATTTTCCCTGGGCCGCTTACGGTTTCCCAGGAAGATCAAGAACCTAAATAATTTACACAACTTGGGTTAAGTTGAGGGTGCCCAGGAAGGACCTTTTCGGGAGTCGAACCTTTTGGCCTTCCGGTCAGTAGTCCAGCGTTCTATCAACTGGACCACCATATCCTCATCCAACCTTCATCTCATCGGAGGACTCCTAGCATTGCAATATATTTTTTTAAATCGCTAAACTTATACTCATGACGACCTTGCACTCAGGACGACCTTACACTAGAACTTATTGCTGCCCCCACGTACGTCAGATCTCAACTTTGTCGAAACATAACCACTCTTCGCAGAGATGCGCACTCATTACTCGGGCAGAATAATAAAATGAGGATTTTTTTTAATATCTCCACTTATGTCATTCTGTCCCCACTCTCTATTTGCAATATCCTATGCAAAAGGCTTATAACTGTATCAAAATTCAGTTGCTATACTTCCAACAATATCAGTGGCGGTTCTTCATCTTTTCATTTGCAGAGACCTCTCCGTAAGAACTATTTCACCGATGTCGTTAGCCAAAACAGCCGATTTTTTTAACCTAAGCGCTTCTGCTTAATTGACTTCTGGACATATAACTGCTTCCTGCTCCTCAACACCCTGCTATTCTCAACACGCAACCTCAAACACAACTATAGTTTTTCTCTTATCACTTTCAATTCTGTATCACTTTCAATGTGTGTCACAGTTTTTTTGCTGCTGTTGATTGGAAATACAGCTATCTTATTTTAAATTCTGTTTCATTTAACCGATTCATAAATTGAGAACATTTATTTATTTAGAAAATTAAAAAACAACATCTTTCAAACTAACTTTCGCCAAGGAGCTTTAGGTAACCAGCTGTTGAAATAAAATAAGGACGCAATGGCTCACAATTAGAACATGGGAGATTAGTGATGATCCCATTAACATACAGTGGCCTTATTTTTCGAACTTACTGAAGCAAGTATCAAAACTGGGGAAGGGGGAGGTTAGCGTGTATTCCCTAGGGCGACGTCTCGCGTGGAACACTTAAAGAGAATCCCTCCTTACGAACCCCATAATCCGAACCCTGGTACGGGTGCCCGCCTCATTTAAGACGAGCGACTCGCTGCCATAGGAGATCGTCCAAGTGAGCCTAACTAAGCACAGCATTATCTAAACTGCATTTACTTCGACAGTTAAGAAAAGTTAGTCAAGTGGGTAGCGGAGTCCTTAGGATGGTATTTCAGGCACTACAAACTTACCAAATTGAACAGCGAAGGGTTCACCTTCTAGATTACTCAGGTGGTTAATAGTCTCCTGCTTGCGAACTATTAAGTAGAATCCTCGCATTTCACCATTTGCTCTCCATAGCAGCCCTAATCTGCTTAATACAATTGGTAGTTGTCTCGGTGGTGATGTTGAGGACTCGGGGGCTTTCTAAAGCTCAGATTCCAAGGTACGATCAGCGTTGCGGGAGACGCCATAACGGGCCTCACCATTATTATTATTTTAATTTGTTAATCCAAATAATAAACATGGACGACAATGAAGGGATCTCAACTATTTATAACATAGCACGCTAATAATGTTATTATGAAATAATTCTTTTCGACAATGAAAGAAATGTAACACTTCATATCGGGACTAAGGTACAGAAAGTTGATCGAGTTTAACAAAAACTCCAATAATATTCAGCGAAGGGTCTGTATTCCATTCACTCTTCACCACCACAACTTCACCTAAGCGGTGTGATTTTTATTGGGAACAAGCGTAATTTTGTTGAGGCTCGGAAACTTGGTCGTTGAGGCAAGATAGGCATGACGGGAGGAGCATGGAAGTCAATTCAGGAAGTGCGAGTGACTACGATAAAATACGTCAGCTTTGTGAAACAATACTACGAAAGGAGAGTAAGGGTGACAGGTATGTAGTAGAAATTAGTTTGGAAGTCACTTGATTCACGAAGAGTCCCTGGATATCTATTCTTACGGAGGAATGTAGAAATACTTTTAAAACTGCAAAAATGAAATTATATTAATTTTGCGAATCTCCTCAAAGTTCATTAAAATGAGGGCATCGTTTATCGGTTTCCAAATAAAGGCACAAAGGGTGTTTATTTTTATGGGTAGTATTGTATTCCTCTTGCATATAACACCGAGAATCATCATTATACCACACACTGGACTAAATGGGGTCGATTTAGAATGGGTGTACGTTCTGATTTCAACCTATTCATCACTTCTTTTCGTTTGCAAAGAGATGATTTCTGTATCCATCCGTCGACAGAAGGTAAATCGGTACAGCAACTTCTAATTTGAATCGATTTGCGGTCAACTCATGTGCAAACAAACACGTTTCCAAATGAATACCGCCCTTGCATTTCTGGTGGGAATCATCAAAGTCAATCGTCACGGACGTTTAATAAATAAATATGATTTACTGCAGTCGAACTGAAGTTCAATTAATCATACTATAAGGGTAAATAAAACGTGATAAACTACTGTTTTATTTTATCGCGGTGTTTTGAGTTTCATGCTGTCAATCAATCGTCTATTATGAATTTTTAACATCAAAGCCATCTTGATGACGAATGAAGTACATGATATTATTACACTCTTTCTGGAAACGGCATAGTTGAACTAGAGATTTTTATCTTTTCCATTTATCCCCTGCTTGTGAGGACGTACGTCCAAAACTGTTTATCATACATTCATATCGTACATACTTGCACACGCAGAAGACTGATATTTACATAAGTTCGTCAAATTCGGCGTAATTATTCGTTAAAATTCTACATGGGGTATCTCATCCACCGCTTGGGGTGAAGAAAACTTTCATCCCCATAGTCATTTGTGATAATTTATTTATTTATTAGGTAATCTACCGGTTAAGGTAGGTTTTTGGATGGACACAACTATCAAATAAACATTTTGCAACTCCCCACCTAGCAAACTAATCTATATCAGGTCCCTCTTCATCTCGGTGTACTTCTTTCCTCCCTTCATCCCGTCCAACATCCCTATCCTGTTCCTACCCTTACCACGCTTGCCCAACATTCTCCCCTCTATTACCCTCTTCAACATTCCACTACCGCTCAATACGCCTTTCATCCATTTTTCCTGCCTCCATAGGATTTCTCTCAACAAACCCCTCTCCTCCCCCACCATTTCTAGTACTTCCTCATTTGTTTTCCTTTCGGTCCATTTCACCTTCTCCATTCTTCTCCACACCCACATTTCAAAAGCCTCCAATCTACGTCTATCTTCCTGCTTCAGCGACCACGTTTCCGCGCCGTACATAGCTACGCTCCATATCAGAGTTTTTACGAGTCTTGTCTTAACATCCCTACTCAACGTCCCCGTCATCAACTCCCTCCTCTTTGAGAAAGCCTCCTTGCCTAGCGCAATTCTTCTCCTTACGTCCCTACCACTTTGACCGTGTTGGTCCAAAACACTTCCGAGATATGTAAACTGCTCTACCTGCTCTATTCTTTCCCCGCCTATTTTAATATTTAGCTTAGCCTTTTTCTTTCTAGAAAATCGCATAACCTTTGTTTTATTAATATTGATTCTCATCCCATATTTATCGCACTGAACCTCCAATTCACTCAACAATGCTTGCAACCCCTTGGCTGACTGAGCAACTAATGCTTGGTCATCAGCAAACCTAACCGATTTTACGAATTCCCCTTCGACTTTCATTCCTACCTCCAGTTCTTCCCATGCCTCTTTAATCATTTCCTCTACATATACGTTGAACAGTACCGGTGACAATGGGCAACCCTGCCTTACACCTCTTCCTAACACTGCCCATCCGGACTCTGCGTTCCCCACTCGCACCTGAGCAGTCTGAGACATGTACAGGTTGCGGATCAGTCTCCTGTCCCTCCAATCCATTCCTATTTTCTGCAATACACGCATTAATTTTTCCCAATTCACTCTATCAAACGCTTTTTCGAAATCTACAAAACAGGCAAAAACGTCCTGATTGTATTCTATATTTCTCTTGACTAGTGATCTCATTACTGCAATGGCATCACGCGTACCTCTTCCTTTCCTGAACCCAAACTGATCATCCCCTAAATAATCATTTGCCTTACTCTCTATCCTTTTGTTGATGATCCTGAGAATAACTTTAGCTGCGTGGGATATCAAACTTATTGTTCTGTAATCCTCACATGACGAAGCCTTTGCCTTTTTTGGAATAGGAACTAACACCGATCTCACAAAATCTTCCGGCCAGATTCCTTCCTCATAGATACTACGAATCAGTCCATATATGGCCTTCTTCCCACCTTTCCCTAACCATTTCAACATTTCTACAGGAATATTGTCCACCCCCACAGCCTTATTTGCTTTCATCTCCTTTAATGCCCTTTCTATTTCATCGTCGAGTATGCCTGGACCTAAGCTATCTTCTTCTACGTCATGTTCCTTTTCTATGTCTAACCTTGTCGGCCTAAGTTCTTTACCATACAGTGTTTCTATATATTCCTTCCATCTCTCTTGGATTTTTCCTGGTTCAACTATTATCTTACCCCATTTATCTTTAACTGTTAGCACACATCTTGCCTTCTTACTTCCCGATAATAACTTAACCTTGCTGTATAGAGCACCAATTTCACCCTTCTTCTGTAGACTTTCCATATCCTCGCATTGCGTTTTCCACCATTCTTCTTTTGCTTTACATTTGTGATAAATGCTGCCAAAAATACCTTTCAGTCAGTCCATGAATTTTAAAATTAAAATAACTTAATTATGAAATAAGGCCATGGAAAGGTCCTATTTTAAGTGTGAGACATTCATATTTAAATTACATCATTTTACCTTACAAATGATTTTGCTTTCATGACCAAATTTTTGTGAGTAAAATTCGCAAAGTGAAAAAAAAATTTCTGTAACTAAAATATTTTTGTTCCATAACCAAAAAAATATCTTCATGATCAATTTCGCCAAAGGGAGAAAATCATTTGTTATTTTTTGACACGAAAATCTTGCGAAATTATCCCATTGTTGCCGTATTGAGAAAAGTGGAAGGTAAAATAATGGATAGGATTAAGACGAAAAATATATAATTTTCATGGTTGAAAAATTATACTAATGAGGTAACGTTATAACATATTATTAAATTATTATTTTTCAAAAGTTAAGTATTAAGATAAATGCAAAAGAAAAAACTGAACCACAAAAATTAAAAAAAATAATTCCAGCTCTCCAAAATTTTATGCCCAACACCTTGCTCTAAAACCAAAAATGGCCAATCTACAGGGTGATTTTTATTTACTAGGATTTCCTCAGTTTTGGAAAGTAATTTCATGGAATTCCGAGAAACGGGAAGGTGAGTCTAGCCAGATTTGAATATGAATGAGTGCCTCCATTTCAAAAACAGTTTTGGTTTTGTGTTGCCAACGGATCACGCTTCAAAACTCACCGAGATCTTTTTTCAACGGTTTCAAACGACCTGAATCTAAGGAGAAGGCGCGAGAAATGTTTATTTAACTGCTAACGGCATCTTTCCAGATGAATTTTAACGTTGTCGAAGCAAACAGAAAGTTAATATTTGAAAAGGTGTGAGAAGTCATTTGCAATTACAAAAGCTTTTAACCCAGTTGAATCGCTCAAGAGCGAACTAACATTCACTTAATTTTGCTTACTTCCAATATTAATAAGAAGCTCCATATTTCATCTAATGATAACTTTTCAATTTATCACGTGATAGTCTTGATTTATTTGTTGGAATGCGTGAAGCGTAGAGGAGCTAGATTTGTGAAAGGTTGTTATGATAAACTCAGTAGCGTATTAAAATTATTAGAGACACTAGGTTGAAAATCACGGGGCGAAGTTCATATTAAAATTTAATTTTCTTGAAACAAATTGGAAGGATGTCTCTTCAACAATTATGATGAAAATATATTATTAGCCCAATCGTACTAAGGTAGGAGAGAAAATGTCAATAAAATCAGGGAGATTACGTGTAGAACAGATAGATTTAAGATGTCATTCTTCCCACGAGCGATAAAGGATGAGAATAATGTTGTCCGACCGCACTAGGAGGGAAAAGTATTTTCCAAGATAATCTACTGTGTAATCAATCATCCCCCGCCACAAACCCTAGGGGTGATTTACAGAATACCATGTAAATATATGTAAATGAATAACAATAGTGCTTATTATCATAACATTTGATTGGTCGGAATAATTCACCATCGTGCGAAAATGAATCAAGACCACAAGTAAATTCAAATAAATTAACACAATACAGAAAGCATAAAATCCCAAATAGAACTTCGTGAAAGCATTTAGCAGGAATACTCCCCTCCTATGCAAGCCTGACTTCCTATACGAGGGACTTTCTCGTACGTGGGAATAAAAAATACATACATAATGTCGAAACCTCAATGGTGGGTTTAAAAATATGAAAACCATGGGTCTTGATATTTTTTAAATTATAAGAAGTCGATTGTTGGCAGTTGCGCAATCTTTTTTGATTATGCCCGCATATACAACCAAGAATAACTCAATCAACGAATACCTTCTGAATGACAAATGATTGTCTTCCAAGAATGAAAATTAACGGCATTTAGATTGTGTAGATAGACTGTGTATAATTATAATGATAAATTATTGATAGCGATTAAATAATGATTTGATTATTAAGCTCCTTTGCCTAATGCAACAATACATTTATGCTTACTTCCCTTCATTCTAGGTGCAACGGGGAGTGGATTTCTTTCCACAAATGCGCGGCCCCGGACGATTTCCCTTCGTCCTAGCCCGTATTTCACGAAACAGGCAGCTAGACATTCTCTTCAACTTATGTTTCATTCCGAAATGAAATACTGTGTATGGTACGGGTAATTAAGCTCATTCTCTGAACTACGCGAAATAACACGTCTTTTATAGCAATTTCCATGCTCATTATGACCATCACCATCCTTTCGTCATGAACAAGTCCAACAGTCGGGATCCCTCGCCGAGGATATGTTTAAATGTTTTTTGACTCTGAGAGGAAGACAGGATTCGGATTTTGCCTCCATAACCGAGCGATCTGGTATATGTCGGCTTTTTACATCTCGCTGGCTGGAATAGATAGGGTGTCCGCCAGAGGGCTTCACACTCTGACCCTCCATCCATTCCCACGTTCCTCGTGGGGATAATGCGTGCGTACAAGAGCTGCGACGGGAAATCTGTGCTGCATTTATGGATCGTCCAGATGAGATATCCGACGGGTTTAGGCCACTTACTTCACCCACTCCGTTTGCATCACTTGGTCTGTTCTCAGTGAAAACTTGAGAAGATACTTTTAAAAGAATATAGTGATATTAGTGGTATTAGTATATAATGATATTTTTAAGTGATATTTATCTGAAATCAAAGATTATGTATTTTACAATCAATGCTTATGCCATATTAAGGTTCATTTTAAATCGAGATTTATTCTATAAAGACGTTTATATTAATCTCGGTTTGTCCCCATTTCATTAAACAAAACGTTTTATTTAATTTACGAGAACCGTTAAATTTTGACGAAATTAGGCACTTCCATTTCTCGAATTTTCCCTCCCAATGTTTGAAGATAAACATGCTGTGTAAAATTTCACTCAGTGTCAACTTGTATATGTTTTAATAGTTTATTCAGGAAACACTGTTGTATTATGAAAATTTTAAAGGGAAGGCTTTTAAAGTTAATTTTTTCCTTGCAAATTGCTATTCAGCAGTAACAGAGAACTATTCATTCAGTTCACTGATCGGTAGCTGATCAACGGCCGGGGTGGCTCATCTATTGATATTCGAGACCATATACATAGTTATTCCTCAACGATTCAGAATTTAGCAAAAACATTTCGCTAAATATTCCGAGGAAATTTGAAGTTATAACTAACAAGTTTATTTAATAAATGTGAATAAATAGGTACCTTTAGAAATGTTTCGGATTATCGCACTTTCGCTACAAGTATTATGGTACGGTTGAGGCTCGAAAGAATGCTTGAACATCAAATTCATCTCAAAACGGAGAATAATGTCAAAAGTATACCCCGCGTCCTCGGAAATTGGATCGATTTACATCCCTTCCGACCATTTAGAGGGTTAAAACCTAATCAATGCAAAACTAATTATGCAAAATAGAATTGTTTCTAATTTAGAACTCACCGGGTTTAACCCACATAGAATTTTTCTTTCCCACAATTTAAACTGACGGATACTCAAATAAAAATTCGTTAAACATTTTGACGTCCGAAGGTCCTTATCTCCCAATCGCTTTCCCCATGAGCCGAAATCCTTCCATTCCGATCCCACGCATAACCTGTGGTCGTCTGTTCTACTGGGTCCCTAATGGAGGGAGTCTGTCTCTGCTCAGCGACTGCCCTCTTTGATTTACTGCCTGATATCTTTCCAGGCGTTCTTCAAGCGCGTAATCTGGCATCGTGCGAATGCAAGACCGATATGAGTTTCCAGTCGGAGAATAATTTTTTTTAACGTTCCAAATTTTATGGGTTCGCTGCCCCATCATCATTCCACACCAATCTCAATGCATGTATTGCTTTTAAGAAATAAGGTACTCTCCTTACGAAGTTTACTATGGTTCCCTTCTTTTCCAACAGAAATTTAATAGGTTGAATTTAATTGTAGAATTTTTAGGACTGGTGGAGAATTGAGCAGAATACAAGCGTAAAATAGTTTCTCCTTGCCCGGGACTTGAACCAGGGATTTCTCTCGACTTGCCGGGCCGATGCTCTTTTTCACGCTTTATATACAAATGAACTAAGTGTGTAAGAAAATATATATAAACCATAAACGCAGTAATTAACCCGAAGGTTGGTTTGGTAGGTGATGGTAGAGATCACCAAGGACTTAGCCCGACGGCGTGTCAGTTCCTTTCCCTGTGCCGGTTATGGTTTCCCAGGAAGATCTGGTTCCCGAAAAATTACATAGCTTGGGTGGAGCTTTCCCGGGAGTCGAACCCGGGACCCTCGGGTCACTAATCCAACGCTCCACCCCCTAGACTACCGCGACCCAGATATTTATACATTTACATATATATATATATATATATATATATATATATATATATATATATATATATATATATCGATGATGTGGAAGTCTGACCTGAAGAAGGCCTCGGAGTAGACCGAAAGCTCAAATAAACTACATTGTGAGTGTCCTTTTACCTATTTTCTGTTTTATTCCGTCCAAAAGTTATATATATATATATATATATATATATATATATATAACTTTTGGACGGCACAATATATATATATATATATATATATATATATATATATATATATATATATATATATATATATATATATATATGTGTGTGTGTATATATATATATATGTACAAGAATCAAGTATGTTATTTATATATATATATATATATATAAGTTGGGAATAGTGGTTGGGGCACAAGGGTCAATGTTCCTTTGATCATGGCGGTGGCTTCATTACCCAACTACACGTGTTTATGGCCCACGGTTTCGGTTTATTATATAATAGGTTCGCCCGAAAAGTCGGTGCTTAAATAAATGGAATATTTATTGCTTTGGGCCTTGTCACTATGCTACTTAAACCGGTCCAAATAAGACGCATTGCAGAATAATCCCTGGAAATTAACCAATGAACACATTCGGAAGTTAATAACTCAAGTTGGACTTATGTAAAAAATAAATAAGGTATCGATTAAGCAATAAAAAAACGATACAAAAAATGTGCCGAACGAAGCGTTGTTTGTCGAATTAAGCCTTGCCTCGCACGACTATAACCTTTTTATCTGAGGTCATTTTTTGTGACCTGGAGTTATTTTTTGGCAAGTGCTGCCTTGGTAATAGCAAGGCGCTAATGTATCTTTTTCAGTGGCTAAGATGATATCTCTCTAGGCAATGTAGCCTAAGAAATTAAACTTGGGTCCATAAAAAATACGAATCGTTTCTCGTTGACTCGTTTAACAGAAAAAATGCCTGGAATAAAACTAAAACCAAATCATCAAGTGCATATGATGAGCAATTTACCTCCTCGACGATATTGCAGTATTCTCAAGGAACTTTAAGTGGGAATTAAGCAACTTACGCAACGATTTAGTCAGAAGTGCCAACATTGCGAGACATTTATTCAAGAATAAAACCGTCAAAATCAAATGTGAAATTTATTAAATTCAGTGACAATTAAGTGCAATTTCTTGAACAAACCCGTGGAACCTCAGCAATGATTGAATAAATTCGAAGACTGGTTAAATCTTTTAGATATGTTAAAAACTTTGCCAGAAGAAGACAAGTTGGAGGTGTTTATTGGGTTGTTCGGCCTCCCATTCAAAACGATAATGCACTTGAATGTGCAACTGAAAATTTCTATGAAAATATGATATTGCTAAGTATCGACCATGGCTATGTTTCGACGATATAACTTCAATATTGTCGACATTCAACGACTTCCTGAATAGCTCTCTACATTTTGGGGGAAGGAATCAAATTCTCACGCAAAAAGACCAATTTTTAATCTGCATACGCTCGTAGTAATACACCATCGACTTTGGAGTCGGACCACTGGGGTTTTAATTTTACTCACGGGATATATTAAATAAAGTGGGTTCATACAATAAGCAGAGTTAAAAATGGTACTGTGTCTACGAGTCCAATCATCCACAAATATTCACCGATGAATCTCGTATTATATAGATCCATAAATTTGGAATGTTTTAATATCTTTCAATGCTAGCTTTCCGGTGAAACATCTTCAAAAAAAGGTGTATTTTATTTAGGCTTTTATGAGCGACTGTCGTATCTTCTGTAAAAAAATTACAATATGAGGTAGTGACTTAGTTTTAGTCAATTGAGACCATAAAAATGAAATGCAGCTTCATGAAGATGAGCTAAAATGAAAAAAAAACAATCATTTAAGCACCTTATAAACCGGGATATTACTCAATAAAATATTAATTAGGTAAAAAATTTGTATTTCCTAAATATCCTTTCCTCAAGAGTTTATCCGACTCGGTTATATTTTGAAAATAAAAGATATCAACTCTCCTGTTCATAAATTTCAAAATCCCTATTTGTAATGGGGAATCTGAGGCAATAGACATATTGAACAATGTTCAACAAATCTAGATGGAAGTTTTCGGGTAATATCGAAATAGCTTTAGTAGTGGTACCATTCTGTAGTTGCACATGGACGTATTTTTTTTTAACTTCAAGAGCCTCTAGGGCAAAGCTTCCTTGAGCCCAAGACATCGAAAGAAAACATTCTTCATGGGAAGAGAGCATTTTTTTATTTAATATCGACTTCGCAAAGGTAATATACACAAACAAATGCTCACAGTTATTTCATTCGTACACTTAGTACCTCGTTCAACAATGAATGCACTAAATCTCGTATTCTTATGGATTGTGGAATAAATTTCTCATAAAAAAGTGATAAAAAATGAGTTCGAAATAATAAATAAGTATTGACATTTAAACTTTGACCTAGGAACCATATAATTGTAATGTTTAGCGTTACGCATCGAAATGTACATGAATTGTAAACAAAATCTTTTGCACGAATGATTTAAAATTACTTAATTTATTCTTTCGTTGGGGAACAAACATAACAGTACACACCCGTCATTTATTGCGTCAATATAATGCAGCGAAAATGATCAATTAAAGAAAATACGGTTTTCTAGGCGCTACCTAGATAAATTCTCTACACATTTCAATTTAACCTAAAGAGACATACGGAACGTAAGATAATCAAAAGGTTTTTGGGGAGACGAAATAAAACAGTGCGCATATGTCGACATCTATTTTGGCAATTTAATGTAACATGACAGGCAGTCACGTAAAAACGTGCATATTGTGAGTGAAAAAAATGCCCCGGGTGAGGATCGAACTCACGACCTTAAGATTATGAGACTTACGCGCTGCCTACTGCGCTACCGAGGCACATGGCTCAAGCTGAAATAACTATAGCAACAGATTTTGCATACAATATGAAACATTGCGTGCCAATTCCTGAAGATAAATTGACCCGTGCCACAATAACTAAAGTAATTAATGCATAATTTAATTTATTCACAATATTTGGCCATTCAGAGGTCATTTTTTTGAGAGTCCTTGATAAATGCATTGAATATGGACTCTCGGAAGGGTAATGGTATTCCTTCGATAAAAAAATCTATTTCCGTGCCCCTCAATGTTTCTTGCCATGATAGAAATAGTCACGTGCCCTACTTTATAGGAGAGCTATAAAATAGGCCATAGAGTTTGGATGAGACGACCTATGAAGAGCCATAGCAAATCATTTGCGTGAATAGAGATTGAGAAAACATCTGCAGGGATGTTCGAACCAGACGCCTGGCCGTAATAGTCAATGTGCCGGTGAATAACGGTGGCCTAGTGCCTTAAACCGTGGGTCCTCTATTCAAGGTATTTATAGAAACTCATAGCCGTGCTAAGGAAGGATCGGAGTTGCTTCCCAGAATATACTCCTACTAACGTGCTCTTCGCTATAAGGGGATGGATTGAAGCCGGGATTTTACGGATGGAAATCAAAGCGCTTTGATGACTGTTTTCAATGTTGGGTTCGTGGAATTGATAATTTCGCCATTTCAATTAATCTGAGGAGACCTAGAAGAAACACAAGATGAAAATGACATTTCCGAACTATCACTCATGTTGGGCCAAGCGAATGACTTCAAACATTTTTTTTAAGAAAGACACCTAAGCGCTGCAATAATTTCGCCCAAACTGTGCTTTTTTCGGGCACCAGACGGGCCTGCGAGAGGACAGGGCACACAAGGAAAGCAACTGGCACCTCTTTTTACACTGAAGAGTGAATTTTACTCATCGGTCGGTCATGTTCTATTTGAACATGATGATGACAACACATTCAACAACATGATTGGATGATTGATTGATTTCTGCCTACCCAACTAATCTTCGGATTGAAAACTGTGGTTATAGGAGAGATTCTAGAAAATATTTCATCACTGCAAAACATTGGCCGTTAATTCAATAAAATTAGTACTCATCTGTCGAAAAGTTAAAATTTTTCATAGTAGTAACTGCGTGTGTTCGTTAAAATATAACACAGTGGTCAATAACAGGATTTCTTAATTTCAAAGGTCGAATTATTAAAACATAACTCTTATTGGTTAACTTATTCGTTATTCGAAATTGTGTCGTTCAGGTTGGAGGATAGAAATGCGGAAAGCATCCCGTCGGGATGCCTTTTTAGTACAAGAGAGGGATGAGGGGAAAAAAATGCCGTTCCACATGTTCTAATTCCCGTACAATTATAATTACGTATACTAATAACCACCCCTAAATAGACTTCATTTAGCGTTTTTAATATGCTATATACGAGTACAGTAGCGAAGTAAGCAAATTTTTGTAATGTTGCTAAATCCAATTTTTCGCTGAAATAATATAAAAAAAAATGCCCCGGGTGAGGATCGAACTCACGACCTTAAGATTATGAGACTTACGCGCTGCCTACTGCGCTACCGAGGCACATGATGTTATGAGGGAATCACAATAATAACAAAGAATGCATATAATATGACACGTGCATAATATGACACGTGCCAATTACTGAATTGAAAATAAATTGATGGAATGGATTACACGCAATCACGCAAGAATATATTAAGACTAGTTCGGAAAAGGGTTTAGAGAAAAGGGTCGAGCCATCCAGCATCATCATACGCATATTCTGTTTTCACTTAATAAATCGAACCACTCCGTAAACGCTGATAATTTCTTTCTATGACCATGAAGTCCCTCCAAAAAAAAAATATCTCCCATTCAATTTCGACTGGTATTTCAGTTTGCTTACCGATAAATTGAGGGAGAGGAAAGGGGTGATTCATGGGGACACCTTTCACTTTTCTCCAATGGAAGACACGCTTCCTCGCCGTTGACCTTTCATTTGCTCACTTCAATTTTGCAACCATCAGGAAATGAAAAAGTATGAAGCGGAGAAAAAGCGAAAGGGAAGATGTCCCGAAATTCGACAATGGGCGAGAATTCGAAGTTAACGTCGCTCTCAACTTAACGACTTGAGATGCCAGCGGGAGGAAAAAAAAAAGTCATTCAAATATATCTTTCTTCGGAGGTGACCGAATTTTTTTCTGCTGTAGAAAAAAATATGAAAGAATCCGGAAAGAAGAGCCATCAGTTTGAGGACGAAACAGAGGCACGGATGTGGAAGGAGAAAGAGGAATGGGAAAGAGGCTATTCTTGATTAAAACCTGTCGTTTCATTTTAAAAGCAAAATTGTATTGTCAACACGTGTGTCTTGAGTTTAACTTCTCGTGAGAAAGTGCGAAGGGAAGGAAATGGTGATGCAAGGAACGGATATGAGCAGTCACACTATGTATAGTCGGTGAGAATTATAAAAAAATCCTTATACTAAAAATTCATCCAAAAAATCGTTCAGATTTATAGTTATATGTATATGTAATAATCGCGAAATATGACATAAGGAAAAATATAAATGAATGCAATTTCCAATGGATTGAATAAATATTTCATAATAATAATTTACGAGAGAAGCACCAGTGACATGCGTGCATGTGGCCTTTGAATTAAAGAGTTAACTAATTGAAATTAAGAGCAATTTATAAATTAGCAATAAATAATAGCAAAATTAAGACGTGTATTTGTGTGACCAATCATGTGAATCCATTTGAAAAACTAAAATGGGCACATTTGATGTGATTGATGGTCGAGGCCGAGACTTTGTGGAAATCCATTGCGAACAGGAGTTTCAGGAAATAACTTTGCAGTTTCCACATAAAATAACTGATTCATTTTCGACTAGCTTCGCTACACTGTAGCATCTTCAGGAACGTACGTACGTTCCTGAAGATGCTACAGTGTAGCGAAACTAGTCGAAAATAAATCAGTCATTTTATGTGGAAACTGCAAAGTTATTTCCTAAAACTCCTGTTTAAAATGGACACAATTAATGAACATTTTGCAGATGGTTCGGTTCTTCGAGAGAAATATGGCTTATGCCGTACCGGTTCAGAACCGAGGACTCAGGTGTGGATAGCGGATGGACAGTGTGTGGGTGGATGTGGATAGTGGATAGTTGGAATGGACAGTGATTAGGCAGGGGAATTAGGAGGCATTGAGGGATTTTTTCGCTTTTAGTTTGCTTTGCCATAGCCGCCAATCTTATATTCACTTTGGGGACATTTTTCGTGAAAAATACCCACACACACACACAAACAAATATTTATTTATTCTGTCCATTCCAATTTTTTCATCCCTCTCCACAACCGCATGTTCTAGTCCACCATCCTAAACGACCAAGTGTCCGAGATGTGCAAAAATACATTCCCAATGAAGATTTTCTCTAATCTTATATTATTTATCTCTTTGGTTAACATTCCTCCATTCCGTCAATATGCAATCCAAATTGAAATATTCCGAAAAGCCTCCTCACCTCGAGTCCGTACGATGGCACGAAATGTTCTCCTTCCCCTTTCTCATGCAAATCCCATTTTTAACCCCCTTTTTTTAGGACCCCTACATTCTTCACCCCCCGTCCTCCCTCTCGCACACCATTGATAATACCCATTCCATGGTTCATAATTTCCAGAAGGAATCCGTCCACGCTTGGACGAACCTAATGAGATTCACTGAAATTATTTAAAACACAAAACACCCCTCGAGTGAAGAAGAATTTTTTTTTAATAATTCAGTTAGGGGAAAAATAATAAATACTTTGAAAGTACCCTTAAAATGTTTTTTTTTACTTCTTCCCACAAAGGAAATCGCTTTTAGAAGAGAAAAGAAGATTTCGGGAAAAAGTAAAAAAATGAAACGACTAAACTACCTTCCTAATTTCATTTTCACTAAAAACACGAAAATGAACAGTGAATAATGAAGGATTTCTTTTGTCCCCTCTTCCCCACGTTTGAATTCTGACACTGCTTTCTTCTCTGAAATTCTGCCCTAATGGGCTATTTTATCAATAATTTTTTTTGCTAGTGCATCTGATCTCGAGATATTTCCGGAGATGCTCGCACGCTTCTTCTTTCGCCAATTTTAAATATTTTAGTGGAAAACAAAAAGTAATATATTTCGTCTCATTGCGCATATTTGATCTTACGGCAGAGAATATTGAACAGAAAACAATGAAAAAATCTTTTTCATCATCTTTTGACTATTTTCGACCCTGAGGAGGCGAGATAAATTTCGCAGCATTTATGATCCTGAAAAGAATTTCTTCCTATTGGATAAAACCCACCATAATCCTGACCCTGTCGTAGGAAATGGGAATAAGTAGGGGAGTGTACAAGATCCTCGTGCCTTTGCGAAATGCTTTAAAATCTTTCAAGAAGCTAATTATTCAACCGATCTCAGAACGAGAAGCCACCTCCTCACTAAATAACATCCAGTCCGTAACTGATTTCTCAACCCCTATTAATATGGCGTCCTAGCTTAGCATCGGGCATAACTCCCACGTTGGTAAAGACTCGCTGTGTGAAATCAATGGTTCAAAAAGAATATAATATCTCAAGATTTCTTTGATTCTCCAAGATCCTCAAGATTTCTTGTAATGAGTAACCCTGCTTCCTAAAAAACCTGCTTAAAAGGGGGTGAAGACAAAGTGAGTTGGAATGTTGGAATTGGACTGCACGAGTCATTATGTCATCTAAGTTCACGTATTAAGTAAAGGGTGATTAAATCAATATAATACCCATCCATGCGTATTTCGTTTAATAGACATATTTTGTGAATGTGCAGGTTTTAAAGCACTCAATGATTTTCTTGTCCATTATTTAAAAGTTCTCTCTAAAACATATTTCGGACTGGTTCTGAGGTACTAATTTTCCAAAACTCATGCGATTCCCGTTGTTTTTCCAACAAATCAATCAATATGATTAAAACAAAGGCGTGTAGGTTCAAATAAGTCGACGATTTTACAACCCTAATATAAAGTTGCACATGAGAATGAAATCTATTTCAAGACTTATAATCCATATTTCTCCATGTGTAAGTACTCAACTGACATAAGAACATGCATGAAGTATTGCACGTTTTATGTCGAATGCACGAAAAACTTGTTCAAGAAGACCCTAAATTATCACCGCCTGTTATAGAGAGCACCAAGGAATGCAAACATAGCTTCTTTTTTCAAAAGGACATGTACACACACCTCAATGCTACCTCATCAATAAAGACCAAGCATGAGAAAAAATTAACGGACAAAATGTGCGAAAAAAACATGCCCCGGGTGAGGATCGAACTCACGACCTTAAGATTATGAGACTTACGCGCTGCCTACTGCGCTACCGAGGCACATGAAATTGGCTAAAATACCTGTAATAACAGATTATGTATATAATACGAAAAACCACGTGCCAATTGCCGAAAATAAATTGATAGAGGTTATTACGCATGATTATGCAAGAAAAACATGAAAGAGAGGATGAAAGAAAGTTAAGACTTGTACGGAAGAGTATTTCGAGAGTCAAAACATTCGCGTAGTCTACTGCGCTACCGAGGTTCTCATCTATGAATGGTTATGGTATGAAATTAAACCATACGACGCCGTTTCCCGTTGTTTGACTATAGAAACCTGAACGCGTATACACAAAAGGTTGTTTTTTCCCTCGATTTTAATCTTCGTCATCAACGACCTGACATAAGGGAGGAAAAAATATATCGCCATTTCAGAAATAGCATATGGCCATATTTTAATTTAATAAAAGTGACAAGCTCTGAAAACATTGCCGTTGGATGCAAACTTTGCATTAGGATGGAAGTCCAGGTGTCCTCGGGTAGTTTCGTTTTGAACTTTGAGAAATAACTTAATGGAAAAGTAACGAGACTCTCTTTATCTTTCCTAATTCATTTTATTTTTTCCCAATCAAGATTAAATTGTGAGGGGTAAAAATGTTTTTTTTTATTATTTTATACAATGGTGCCACCGGATTCCGTTCCTGTCATTTTTTGAAGAAATGTGAATTTTTTTGTCCCTGAGTATCAAATACTTTTTAGATCAATTTTCTCATTTTCCCAGGCACTAATGGTTTGCATAAATGGGGTTGATTTTGGTTGACATATCGGAAGAAAATTCGAATTTTTTCCAAGCGTTATGATTTGACAAAGGAGTTATGGAATATAAATTTCCCAATTTTAAGTTTTCTAGAACAAAAAAAATACTCTTAATTGCAAGGAACATTGTTTATCGCAATAAGCAGACGAAAATGCCCTTCTAGAATGTGTTCTTCCTCGGAACGTAAATAAAAATAAAAAGAACAAATACAGAACAAAAAATAACAGTGCGTACACTAGCCATGGTGGGTAAATTTAATTTGTGATTGATGTTTCGTGTTAAAGACACTTTAGGAAATTAGATGAACAATAACTCCCTCAACAGGGTCATAAAAAAACTCCAAGATAAATCGTCAGCGTAACTTTCTCACCGGCAGGACTTTCTTAATTAATTTCTTCAGCTTGCAGTTCCTTGTCACTTGTAAACCACACACTCTGTTAATAAAAAAAATTGCCGCTCTTACCCACACAATGGGTATTAATTAACGATCCGCGCATCGACTCACAGAGTCATCTTCATGTCCTGAAGACTTGTCTTGTTCCTGAAGCTGATACTGCAAGTCGAAACTTAAGCCGTTTATCAAAATGCATCCGTGAAAAAGTGCTAAAATTCTTTTATAACTGAGAATTCTTTCCATCAAATCAATCGGGAAACTGTGAACCTTATTCATTGACACACTTTCCTTTCTTTCATCGTTTTGGGAGACGATCTCTGCAGCCTTTTTTTTTTGGCTGCGAGGACTTCCTATCCACCTGGGGAACACGTACAGTATTCCCAAAGCGATGAATCAATTACCGAGAGATTTAACCGCACTATTCCTCATTTATTCTCACGCCATAAATCGATAAGGAGGTCAACTGGAGATGCATCGGCAGGCGAAAACTCATGGGTCATTATTATATTCTCTCCACCTTTTTTCCAGAAAAAAGCTAAATTCCTACAGTTATCCCTGATTTTTTTTTCAAGTTTTCCCGGTATTCCAGACTTCTGGAAACCCTGGTCTAATCACATCTTGAACATTTAGAAATACTGGACCGTTTCCGACTTCCGTCAAAAAACGATGATCTACCGTTGAGTAAGTTTTCCACTGCGGTAAAAAACAATGTTTGCACGAAAATGCCTTTAAAAAAACAGGTTATGCAGGTGAAATCCGTTTGGAAGAGTAAATCTAAACGAAGTAATAGGGGAGAAGCAGTCTTCGTACAAGAAACCAACATTCTCCCACCAGGGACTCGATGAAGCCCTTTGCACCGCCAAAGCTGTGAAATTGACGCTTCCGCACTAGCAATTTGTCAGGGGGTCCTAAATCCCCATTTTAGAGGGTCCAATTCCCAGTCGCAAAGCGGTCCATCCCAATCGCCTCGTAAAACGATATCCAGAGGACGCGATAGACCGATGAATAACGACCTCCCCACTTCCCATCTTCCCGAGGCCATTATAAGCCTAGGCGGGGGAAACTCTGAAACATCAGCAGAAGGTATAAATAATAACAGGGACACTAAAGGATGACTCGAAGGATGCCCCGTTAAAGGAGAACAAGCGAGAAATATCAACACAGGATTTTGTCTTAACCGGGTCAAGTGCTAAGCTATAAGAAGAGGGTTGGATGAGGGAGAGATAGCTGCTCATGATGGTTCTGGGTTAACTACGTGAGGATCTTTGGATATAAATAAATAGCAGTTTCATTGACTCTGTGGACTATATAAAATTTAAAAAATGATTCACTTTTCATTTCTTAAACTTACATTATTCTAAATTGAGTACCTTCAGTTTCCACTTGATAATCACTTTATCGAGTGCAAAAGTGCTACGATCAGTTATTCATTGCAATAGTGAATTCACGATGTTACTGGTGAACGATTTTACCGATATTCACGAAAGATTATTTATAAAATACGATTAAATTAATACCACGAAGTAAAACATGTTTTACCGTGAGAAAAAATCAACGCTCACTGCTCGTACTAATAAATCAATAATTTTCTTGAAAACAGGGTCGCACCCAAAAGAGGTAAAACTGATTTTCTCTGGCGCGAACGAAGCGGTGGAGGGGGGTCTTCCTGGCAGGGTAAGGTGGAGGGGGCTCTTAGAAACAGACCGAACCCAACCTCAGTCGCCTGCGGGCTGTCGTTGAGTGAGGACACCGTTTTTAGTGAAGCAAGTTTTTTTTGTCCGCATCGAAAAACAAAAAGAATCTGAATTTAGAGCAACGTTATTCCGTGAAGTTTTGTGCGAAACTCGGGAAGACGGCAACTGAGACCCTTGATATGATCAAGCAGGCTTATGGGGACACTGCCTTAAGACGTTCCACAGTGGCACAAGTTGTTTAAAGAGGGTAGGGAGCTCGTTGAAGACGACCATCGCTCCGGACGGCCGTCGACGGCAAGAACCGACACGAATGTGGACAGAGTGAGGACACTGCTGAACATAGACCGACGCTTAACCAGTGAAGAAATTGCAGACCAGTTGGGTCTGTCTGTCTGTGCGTCGGAGTTTGCTCATAAAACGTAAACCTATTGCCTTATTATATTTATGAAAAAATACGCAATAGCTCTTAAGAAATTTTGTATTGATATATTGCTTAACTTAAAATTTAAAAGACGCATTTACAACTTCAAGGAAAATTTGAATCGAATTGTCATTTTCTCCTACACGATGAGAAATACGAAAATATTGTGAAATCAAAAACTATTATATCTCCCGAGGGAGCTAAGAAACTACGAGAATAACCATCGCTAAAAATACCGCTATCAATACTTTGAATAAAAGCCAAATTTATAAATAATAATTTTAACTGAGGTTAACCGACGTGAGTGAGTCCATGCAGAGAGTTAAAGATTCTTGGCTATTTTACAGTGTTTTGGTTCAGAAACTTAAAGTTAATATTAGTTGTTTTGCAGTCTATTATATTCACTGTGTACTACGTCTCACATGAATGCTTATCTGCGTATAATATCTTGTGTGTCCAATGTTCTAATCAGTATAGGCACATTTTTTCCTTCTTCGGCCCTTCAATCCAAAAAAAGAAGCCCATTTCCCCATCCTTTCACTTCCACGTTTACCTCACATTCTATCACGACGTTCTCGACACACCACGAATTCCATTTCAACATTTCCTCCAACCTTTTTCTCTACCTTTTTTCCGACTTCCCTCAACAGCAACATACTCTCTTTTTCCTCTTCCTATTTTCAAAACCTTGCCTTTTTTTCTTCCTCTCAGGCCAACATTTTTCTCCCATTCTCCGCCACGCCCACATCTCAGAAAGCCTCCATCCAATCTGTGCTCATCCTCTTGCCTCAAAAAACCAATTCTCACGATACGTAAAAGAGAAACCTCCTAACTAGAGTTTAAAAAAAGCGCACAAACACTCTCTCAAAAGCGACGACCCGATTTCATCCCCATCCTTGGTCGGTGTTCAGGATGACGTCACGTGTGCCGGAATCCGCGGACGGAAAATGGAATTGTTTGGTTTGAGGATTCAGAGGAGGAAGAGGCGGAAGAAGAGGAAAAGGGAGATTCTCGCGCTAGCGGCATTCATGGAGGCTGGAGGGAGCCTATTCAAGCTCTCTCCTCACTTGAAGTCGGCGGATAAACAGTCGCCTCAGGAAACAACAACTCGTCAAAACATTCGTACGGAGTGTAGTGATGCACGGAAGTGAGAAGTGGGCACTCGGGGAGACGGAATAGGTTAAGGGTATTTGAGGCCTGGTGCTATCGTCAAATATTATAAAATACCCTGGGCTGACATTTGAAATATTCAAATGAGAAAGTTCCGCGAATGGTCGAGGAGAAATGGTCGTCGATAAAGGAGATGAGGGTTGGATATAAATATCAGAAAATTTACAGCAAAGAAATGAATAAAAAGAAAAGCAAGACATATTATAAGGTAATCTAGCGTTAAGGTAGGTTTTGGATGGACACAACCACCAAATAAATAAATATTTTGTGACTCCAAATAAAACCCAATCCAGCAACTTGCTCTACATCTGGTCCCTCGTCATCTCTGTGTATTTCCTTCCTCCCTTCATCCCGTCCAACATCCCGTTTCCTCGCTTGCCTAACATTCTCCCCTCTATTTTCTTCTTCAACATTCCACTACCGCCCAATACACCTTTCATCCATTTTTGCTGCCTACATAGGATTTCTCTCAACAAACCCCTCTCCTCACCCACCATCTCCAGTACTTCCTCATTTGTTTTCCTTTCGGTCCATTTCACCTTCTCCATTTTTCTCCAAGCGCACACTTATAATGTTGGACAAAATAGAAAGCAAGATATATATTATAAAATGTATGGGGTCTTGTTGAGCATTTCAAAACAGTACTAATACTTGTGTGTTACGCTGACATCAACCTTATCATGGACATTAATAACCCTCGATCCTCCAAAAAAGTGTACGGCAGGAGGATGTAATCACCAGGAGGGAGTAGTAAGTGATAAGGGAGGATATGCGAGAGGAAGGAAAAAGGGGAAAACATTCGGTGAAACCTATCAACTAACGTGTGTATATATAAACACATTAATCAACCCGGAGATCGGTTTAGTAGGTGATGGTAGAGCTCACCCATATACCAAGCCCGACGGCGTGTGCATAATCACACATCAGGGTAGGGGGGCCAGTTCCTTTCCCTGTGCCGGTTATGGTTTCCCAGGAAGATCTGGTACCTGAAAAATCAACTAGCTTGGGTGGAGCTGCAGGTGCCCAAAGTGCCTTGCCCGGGAATCTCACCCGGGACCCTCCGGTCAGTAGTCCAACGCTCTACCCACTAGACCACCGCGACCCGCGTGTGTGTATATATATATATAAATATTTTTTATTTTTATATGTAAATGTTTACATATATTTTTATATTTATATAAATATATATATATATATATATATATGTAAAGATATAGAAAGGTATATATATATATAATATATATTGGTTTTGTTTGAAGTTACAAAATGTTTATTTGATAGTTGTGTCCATCCAAAAACCTACCTTAACCGGTAGATTACCAAATAATAATAAACATTTGTAAATAAAAATAAAAAATATATACATTTTTTTCACATGTTAGGTAATAGGTTTATATATATATTTTTCTATAAAAATATAGGTTTATATATATATATATATATATATATATATATGTATATATATATTTTTTTTCATTCAAACACGAAATCCCGCCATACGGCAAACAAATATTCATTCACAAAGAAATAGACATAAGGAAATGGGAAAGGAACACACACAAAGGACGAACACAAGAGAGGTGGGGACGGCGGATTTGAGCAGATCACAAATGTAAAAATATTTTCCTCGACCGGGACTTGAACACCGGATCTCTCCACTTGCCGTCGGATGCTCTAACCACCTGAGCTTTCGAGAAGAGGTACCTTTACACTGAAATCTGCGATCTTATAAAGCGATTTATAAGAACATCAAATGAACAGATTGAGTGAGGAACGAGGAGGTATGTAGGAAGGCAGAAGAAGAAATGACCTTATGAAGAAATGTACGGCGGGGAATAGGAAATTAGAGGTGCTGGACACATACGAGTTGCGTCTATTAAGGTACATTGGATTAGTTAGAAGCATATTAGATAGGTATATTGAAGGGAAGATTCCGCGAGGAAAACCAAGGGATAATAACATATTGTCAATTAAAAGGGACGTAAAAGAAGGAAGCTATACGGAAGAGGGTAGGGGGAATTGACACCGAATAGACAAGAATAGAGAGTAGCAGTAAAAAATTGATAGGTTTGGAATCGCGACGATGGTGAATACGACTTAGCAATTAAATTTAAGATGGAGATCGGCAATGTGGATTATTGAAATATCATCTACCTATGAAAGATAGACTTAGGGCAATGCCTAACAGCTAATAAAAATTGTGCATCAAGCAGATTTCTTCTTCTTCGCCTTGTTTTATTTTTTTTCTATTTTACCTACTATCTTCGTCCAATCCGAAAACCGAATTATCTTCCTTCCTCCACCACGACTTACCCTAAATTGTCCCTTCAGTCTTACCAACATCTCGCTGCCTCTCAATATCTCATTTGCCCAGCTTCCCTGCCTTCTTCGGATTCCCCCAGAAGCTCCCTCTCTCGCCATTTTAAAAGCTTCATAATATGATCTGCCTCTCTATGTAACTTATTTTCCCCAATTCTTCCCCATACCTACATCCCCAAGTGTCTTCAATCGATGCTCATCCTCTTGCCTCAAAAGACCAGTTTTCAAATCAATACTGTGCCACACTCCTTTATCCAAGTTTATACCAATGTTTTCTACAATTATCTCACCTGGCATCAATTCTCTTTTTCTCGCAAAATTGCTTTTCCGATTAAATCCTCCTTATCTCACCTCTATTATGCCCATCTCCATTTTTAATATTCTCTAAATACCCTAACTTTTTCAACTCCTCTTATCCATTCTCTCCTACTTAAATTTAACATTTAGCATGGACTTCCTATTTATTCAAAATTTCATTACCTCGGTTTTCTTCTTGTTAATCAAGATAATACGCATAATAAAAAAACAATTTGGGTGAATAAATTGACTTTTAAACTAAATTTTTATTAGCTTTTCAAGACGTACCTTATGTTAAAAGCCAGGGAGAAATATTCCAGATAAATATTAAATTCGAGGAATGGGAATTTTTTCTGATTTTTTAAAATTAATCTGCGTACGCCTTGTTATATACATAGGCCAATTTCCTAACGCTAGAATATATCTTAAGTTTTTTAAATTCAGCATTCAACACCTGGTTCAATATGTGGAATTCGGTCCAACTCTGAATGAGGAGGGCGACTGCAAGTCTTAATCTTTGGTGCCAATCGTTTTAGAGTAGGACAATGCCGACGCCGGGTTTCACTCTCCAGCTTTCCTCCAATCCCTGAAAAACGTTACCTTATGAGACTATCCCTCATGATCACAAATGTCCGTAAATTATGTAAACTGCAGGTCGCCTCCCCTTATAAGTAATACACTGACACACAGAACTTCTCTCCTTGGAAAAAAACCCTGGGGATGAGTACATTTACGTAATAAGAAACCTTCTGAGCTACATTGTTTTCACCAAGTGCAGTGCTTAAAAAGCACTTATCTGGTTTTTCTGAAGACAAGGAATAAATACCCGAAAGCCAAGTATATTGCTGATTATCATAGATTTTCGCATAAATTGAGGAAACTATTGCGTTTACACATGCCATGGTGATGGCCGTTAAAAGATCTATTATACTGTCATCACCATTTTGGGCGAGTTCGTTTGAGTTCGCTCGAAGCTCGTTCACTTTAAGACCTGTTCAATGATTACAATTTGGAGCGTTTTTCATCGATTCAGGGTACTCACTCCGATTGGATTCTTCACTTTTCTGGATAAAAGGGCTTTCTTTACTTGGTGAAAAAAGACAAATTTTCGGAGCGCGGAAAACGTTTATCACTTTAAAGTCTCTCAGGAATATATAGGTTGACCATAGCTACTCTCATCCTTCACGATCTGGACCCAATTCTTTTACGCTCTTCCTATTTTAACGCATTTGTCTAAGAGCCTTCCTCACGCAGCCTTCCTTTTTGGTATAATTATACCCGCTCAACGGATACACATTCTTTACAAAGCTGGAGGATATTCTGAGAAACTAAATTTTTCGGAATACTGTGAAGATGATATCTTTTAGGAAGATAAAAGCTTCTCCTCACCAACATTTATCACATATCAACTTCTAATTGCAGAATTAAGGTTGGAGAATAAATGTAAGGGTGTTTAGGAAGTTGAAAATTTCAACTCGGTTTAAAAAAGTAAAAGGCTAAAAGACTGATACAAAAAGTATTGGTAACAATTTTTTCCTGACTCTTTCGTGAAGTGCTAAATTCAGACCGTCGGTTAAGTGTGCGCATGATCGCAAATCGTATTGGCATTGAGAATATGGCAGTGCACACGTCATTATCACTTAACATTCTGTGATACGAAAGATCTGTCAAGAGCAGAGTCGAGTGTCTACTTGCGAAGGCCTTCTGCAACGGCATCGCGACGATTCCCCAACCCCATTACAGTTCCAACTTGGCAATAGCAGACTAATTACTATTCCCAAACTTGAAATCATCCCTCAAAGGACACCACCATGGAATCCAAAGTGCCGTCAAGGAAGCTTGCACGCGTACCCTTAAGGACCTTCCGAAATCCGCCTACCATGGAGTTTTCGCGTCGCAGGAAAACGTGTGTCGACGTTCAAGGGATGTACTTTGAAGAATTTTGACGGATCCTAGCGATATCTGAAATAAATCTATTTTTACAAAACGTTTTCCCATACTTTTCATACAAACCATGTGTACATAGAGGAGACGAGCCTTTGGGAGATATTGGAACTTTTGGATATATTGTGGATCATCGATTAATATGAAATGTTTCAAATTCTCTGCCAACAGTTGTCATAATCATTAGGTTATCTAAGATGAATTAATCTCGGTAAACATTGGCGAAATACGAATATCATGAAGAATTGGCGAAAGATATGTCAGTCAAATACGCTCAAAAAAAGGTATGCGCAGTCCTTCTCTTCCTGCATTGAATAAATCAAACGCAAAGAATCCAAGTATATATAAGATGAGGAAATGGTGATTCGTATTCCTCTGCAGTCTGGTGATAAGCGTAAATGGATATAACAGTGGATGAGGAAGCTATTCACGTCTACACAATGCCCCCTAAGCCTCCACATGGGCGATTGGCAGTGGGTGGTAGAGCACCATCCATAAATTCATGTATGAATATATGTTAATCAAATATAAAATAACCGTGAACATACAAACCCATACACATAATGCAATAATTGGCGTGTTTGACTTAATCATGAAAAAAGTTCAATTTTAAAACATGAAATCACCGATAAAAGGTTTAGTATCTGTACCAGTACTAGTACCTGAATATCTAGACATACAGACATAGGGTTCTTTCGCTCGGTTAACGGTACCGGGATACATAAATTTCCACTCTTTGTACAATTGGTGTGATAATGAGGAACCTGAATATTTTTATTTCTAGGCCCTTAAAGCTTTTATACTGCCAATAAATAGTGATGTGGGGTAATTGGAGCTAGGCATCCAAGTAACTCCGGGATTCTGCCACAGGATTCCCAAAATCTGATACCAGTTCCCAGGATTGACCTAGTTACCGATACTAAGGTGGTTATAATTTTTTTTTATTAGTAACCAAGGAACTGAGAGTGATGAACCTTTATAAATCTGTATTTAGTGGAAAATTGTAGCAGTCGTCGTCTCTGTTATAAACGGTAAAAGATTCTTCCGATATTGCACGTACTTTTGAAAAAATAAGCGAAGTAAATAAAATTAAGACCGATTTTATCTTAAAAATAAAGTTATTCACGAAGAAAAACATCGTGCAATAACTCCATCTATTGGTTTCATTTTAACCTATTGAAAAATTATGTTGAGACATAGGTCTATTACACTAGTTTTTTGTCGCGCTATTTTCGCCATCGCTTTGGAATATACGGTAAACATACGAACTATAGTGCTTTTTCCCAGTGATAAATATGTGATTGCATCATCCCATGGGAAATTCTGTGGGAGGTTTACTCAAGTTTTACCAAGGAAAAAAACCTTCAGGGTTGATTCATGTGCATCGTACCCGGCATACCGCCTAGGTGTGTGTTAGGTCATCAGTCTGGATTGAATGGATGTGTTTAAGCTATGTTCATCGGTCATAGATTTTCGGTAGTTTATCTTTGTTTTTGTAGCAAACGCAAACCATAAGAGGGAAAAAAAGAGCCCCTTAATCTATTTGGTGGTCAGCAGTCTACCGTATCTCCCTCATCTTATCCGAATTTTTAAACCTTCCTATATAATGAGAGGTTTTTAATTATTCTCTCAGGTCATCAGTTAAATCAAATGTCCCGTACCTTTCTAATAGCCAAATAGTCTCCAACTCTCTTTTCGCGCTGTGCGGGACTCCCATCCTAGTTCCTCTATGAACCATTTTTAAAATCGCATTCTTAATTTGAAACTTCTTCAGGAAACTAGAGACCCTATAGTCCACCATTTCAATGATTAATTAATTCAGAGGTTGTCACTTGAGGGAGTACTATCGGGAACTAAATACGAAACAAACTACAATTACAAAATTAACTTGCAAAATATGCGTTACTTCGTTGGACTATTTCATATTCATTAATGAAAATTAACCAAATGTTATGTGTCATAATTATCCATAAACCCTCATAAAAATATGGATATGAATACCAACTAGCGTACTGAAAACCATCGCACAGCTGTCCCTTGAAAGCCGTGGAAAACTGCCTTGTTAGTTTTCACCAACGAATGAGAGTTATGAAACAAAGCATAAGCAATGTAAAGACCGAAATATGAAAGGGGGGTAAGAAAAAACTCTTTATTCCCTCCAACAGCAAAAAAACATGCGGAGAACATATCAATCATTCGCGGACGACATTTTCTTCCCGTTTCACAGCAAACCGTTTGAAATGGTTGCCCGTCCTGACGCACCCAACACGTACGTATTGTCGATTGCTTCCGGGTTGATGCCTCAGTCGCGAATGCGATCCATTGTAGTAGCGTTCCGAATTGCCCTTTTCCTCTGTCTAGATTCCGTTCACTGTGTCCATTGGGGAGCGGCGGGAATCGATATCCTCCGGGCATTTGAAATCTCACATTCACCCGCGCAAAGACGACGACGCCCAACTCTTATAAATGAGTTGCGCCGAGCCTTTGGTCGGTGGTGACCGATAATTGGGCTGTTCCACCCGCAGCGATCGTGTCGAGACCCGAGACTGACCCTCATTGTCAAGTTCGTCTTTCCGCCGTGACCCACTCAATTCCGTCAGCTCGCCCCATTACTCCGCGATCGAAGATTGATTTTGGTGCTCTTTCGAGGCCCTCGAAAGAGCACTCTATACATCGTTCCCAAAGAGATTAATCCATTATCGAAGTTTTTCAACAGCCCGAGGCGAGTGGAACCGTAGGTGACAGACCCGACATGTTCCAACTTTGCAAAGCATTGATTAAAGATTCTACCTGTAATTCTGTCATTTGATAAATATTTAAGGCGAAATTTCAATGGTTTTCAAAAACAAATGAAATATAAAAATGCAACGATTTAATGGTTAGCAAAAGGAGATCTTTTGGAAATGGAAGATGTTATTATTAATTTGCAAAATGAAATGCTAAGTAACATTTCAAAATTAACCTCTATTAGACAGTCCTCAAGGTAATTCTTTCAGCTTTGACTCGATATGACCGAACTCAACAAATTACTAGATAAAAATATTTCAAAATTCGGATAGTTACATACTAGGTCCGTCCAGTATGACTTATTTTTACCCAGATGGACGGACGGACGGGCGGTTTCTCTGGCTGGGTTCGAGGGTGGGGAGTCTCATGACATGCTCAAGGTAGCTTATGGTGATAACGCCATGGGTAGATCAGGTGTTTTTGAGTGGCACAAGTTGTTTCGGGAGGGCAGAGAAAATTTTGAAGATGCAGAACGTTCAGGAAGCCCTTCGACCACAGAAAGTGACGCAAATTTTGAAAGAGTGAAGGCTATGTTGGACTGGGATTGCAGATCAAGTGTTTACATGGTTTCTGATGAACTTGGCATCCCTAACGGTGACATGCATCGACTTCTGACCGAAAGCATGGGCATGATGAGCGGACGAACCAAAGGAAACTCGCACGCGGATCTGCCAAGACCTTCTCGACCCCACTTCAGCCACCCTACAGCCCTTACGTTGCCTCACCAGACTTCTTCCTCTTCCCCCGCCTCAAATCTGTGCTGAAAGAACGTCACCACGCCTCTGGGGAAGCGTTACAACAGGCGTACGAGGCGTGGAAAGCCCGTTGGCAACGGTGTATGGACCCAGAAGGTCGCTACTTCGAAGACTTTTGAGTGACTGTATCAATTCTGGCAATAAAGTTTCTTTAATAGACTCAGTCCTACTACTTTTGGGACAGGCCTTGTAGGTTGTGCGTGGAAGTGCGGACAGTATGTAATGTAAATGAGCATTCGGTCGCGAAGAAAAGACTAGCGTTTCTAGGATATCAATTTCTTTCATCTGAGAACGTCACCACCCGAGTAGAAATGTGATGGCGGAGGTGGAATAAAAGCTTGAACAAATGAAATGTCAGATTGACGCCATTTTCGATCACTTCCCTAGCGAATGTTAATTTCACTTGAAAAAGTTGCATTACTCGATACAAATAAGGTTTTCCCTTGTCGACGTAACATTTCGATCACATTCAAGTCTCCACAAAAAGGATCTAATAAACATTTGACGATCGTGCAATTCGTTGGCGCGCTTGTTTACATTGCAGGTCGCCAAGGCGCAGGCGTCGTCGTCGATAACGGATGTCAACAAACAAGGAGACCGATTCGGCATTTGGGTCTGCCAGTTCTGAAGGGGGGGGAGGAGGGGAGAGCGCTTGAGGAATAATGGTGAACAGGCGGGAGAAATTAAAAAATGAAGTAGACAGGAGATGAAAAAATGGCGATCAGAGATGGAAAGATAGAAGGGCGTGAAGGAGGATAAGAGAGGAGGGAGAGTTTTAAAGGATCCCGTGAGATGAGAGAGTGATGGGCAAAATAGTCCCCTGGATGCGTTTCCCTCTCCTTCCCCGTGCCATTCATTCTCTCTTCCCCACCATCTCTGTTCTATTTATATCCGAATCGAGTTGAGGCGAGCAACCGACTAACGTGGTTTCATCTAGGCACACACACACACACACACTCACACAAGCCCTTTCCCCCTTATCGCTGGGTGCAAATGACCTCAGTCGTCGAGGCACCGAAAAATTAAATTACTGCTACTACCCCTTATCCCTTGCCACTTCCCCCACCCCTCAACATCACCTAATTCAAGCCTCATCGCGAGATAACCAAACCAAGCCGAATAGGGTCACGAGAATATTAGAAGCCCCGACTGGCACGGGGAGATCAGGGAGGAGATTTCGAGGGAAACATGGTTTGGGGGGGGGAGGGAAAGTGGGGTTTGTGGGCTGCCCCCTGCTACATTCCTGCTCGAAACGGGAGCGACTTTGTCATCCAAAAAAAAATCTAAGCTGAAAGCCAACGGGATGACGTAATTAAGCGTCCTTTTTTTTCACCCTGCTCACATAAAGCGCGCGCTAAACAACTCCGATTAGTGTAATTTAATCGTCCCAATCGGTCACAGATGTAATTGAAAATCTTGCCATGTCCAAATCTTAATGGGTTTCATCCAATTTTAATTTTGATGACTGCTCTCTTTCCAAGCATTTTTTCCCAAAAATTCGTTCTCACGTTGAAAAAAAAATAATAATTGATGTGTCTATGAATTTCAATTTTCCTCCATTTTTTATACAGGTATGTGCAGTCTCGCCTTATGATTTCAATCCATCTATATATTAAATGTTATTAGAAAAAGAATAGTACTCTACCTTGTTCAACTAAGCTTTAGATATTAAAAATCCATAGAGGTCGCGATAGTCCAGGGCGAGAGCGTTGGATTATTGACCGGAGGGCGGGGATTTGATTCCCGGGAAAGCCTCTCCGGACACCCTTAACTCCACCCAAACTGTGTGATTTTTCGGGTACCAGATCTTCCAGGGAAACCTTAACCGACACAGGGAAAGCCACTGACCCACCGATCCAGATGTGTGAATTTCACACGCCGTTGGATAGTGTGCTATCGATTATGTTGTCTTCCGTTTGAATTTAAAATTCAGGCACGGGCCGAAAGCCGGATGAATAAATGTATTCTGCTCTGGCCAATCAATTAAGGACCCAATATTTAAATCGGCCGTTACACTCGACGGAATTTTGGAATTCATTTGGGTCCCAAACGTGTCGAATTCATCGAGGATACGATATTTGTATATGGATTATCAATGTATGTATTCATGCAAAAACTTTTATTTTTATGAATATTTAAAAATTGTTGATTTAAAAAAATATATGTTCGCGTTGGTTTTTTCTAAGGAACTTCCTTTTTTTTGTTTATCCTGTAATTTATGCCAACATCACGGATGTGACAATAATTATATTCAGGTGCGCGGACATATTTTTACGACTGTACGTGCACAAGGCAAAGCTATCGAAATGATAATCAATAGTTAGTAGGGAACCCAGGGGTGACGCACACTAGTAAATGGAAAAATATAGAGCGCAAAAAAAGAACAAGATCCTCCTTTCCACTGGAGAAGGTGGTGGTCGTGCCAACCGTAATTTAAAAAAATACATACTCGTTTGAGATTCTAAATGGGTGTTGATAAAACTGAGACAGGAGGGGAAGATATTTGTTATGTGAGATAGAGAGGGAAGAGATTAGGTTTATTTTGTCTGCGCGAAGGCAGGTATAAAGTACGAAGAGCTGAAGAGGTCTATAAGTTAAGACATTTCAGTCCACTTTTATACGTAGAAATAATGGTTTGTTGCGGACCGATAAAGACGTACTACATTCAATGGGTAGATAGCTCTTGATGGTTTATAAAACCGAATTATGGAACCAATTACACCAACAATTTATTGATCACATGAGTAAATAAATTATCATTCATAGTTGGTAACAATGGTCATCGATATTCATTGATTGTTACCTGGATGCATAACTTTGTGATCATTAACATAACAATTGCACAACTGATTACTGTTTAATTTCGTTTGCGAAAATCAAGACAATGAACAAATCAGGAAGCAATCAGCGATAGAGCGCTGATTGTTTTTTATTTGTGTAGCCAAGCCTAGAAGCGCATTTGATCAACCTTAGGGATATCTGGTGACCTAAAGCCCATGCTTACAGGTTCTTAGTGCAGTATTCAAAGAAATTAACTAGGCGAAGGAACGAGTATGTTGCTCGTTCCTTCACCAAGTTCCAAAAGCGGTGTCAAAAGCCCGTGGTTCCGGCCTGTGAGAGGACACTTCTGCCCACTTTTACGTGCTAAAATACCACTTAATCCTTCTGCATCTCAACCGTTTCACTATTCTTTTATCTATCAACTTGATGATAGATCGTGATTGACGCGGCCATGCCTGCATTGCAGTCTTATTTCATGAATCTCAACTAGGTTCATACAATACAACACATTCTCCCTTGAACCACTCAGTACTAACCATTTTCTCTCCTATTTTCTTATCCGATTTTACCAATCCATTGTATCTTGTAAATCTGCAATGCCAAACATTACGGTTACATACCTCGGCATTCTTAAGTAAGCTTTCCTTATTCTTACTTGCGGGGAGAAATACACAATGGCACATTGCATTGCTGCCCTAGAGATAAATTATTTTTTTGATACATCTGTAATTTTTTAAATGTAAAATCGACCAATAATTTGATAATTTAGAGGTTTGATTCGCTAAATGCACCTCAACGTGTAATGTAAACTTTATCGGTGGAGTTTCGCCCTCGAGGAAGGTTGCGTAGATTCAACTGAAAATGTGAAAGCTACGTTGTGGTAATTTGATGTAGAGCTCTCAGGCTGTAAAATTGGATGGATGCTCGATTTTTATTCATATTGCACAATTGCGTCCGATTTATCTTTCGGATTAGTTATGAGTAATTGGTTTTTAATGGAGCACTTTCCTGCCATCTTGGCAGCGCCCGGCCCGAAAAGAAAAGCCGTGAAATGTGTGTGCGTCGTATTATGGCAACAATGGTATGGGTGACACTTTTCTCTGCGAAGTAAGGGCCCCCTTGGCAGACTAGATACATTTCAGTCATATGTTTTCACTAATGATAATGAATACCTTCACTCAACACACTGGAAAACCTTCATTTTTTTTAACCCATTGCTTTGCTGGGAAATGTGACGAGAAAAGAAAGATGGGGTTCCTATGATTAAACTCCCAACTTAAAGGCGTACGAGTAAACGGAGACAAATTACTAAATTTCTTCAAAGCATGTGGTACAATAAATTTATTAAAATCTACCAACAACAATGCCAAAAATTCATGTAACGGAAGAAAACATTTATTGGGAAAAAAATAAATGGTTGTTTCTTTTTCGTAAGAGTTTGAAATCCAGTGCAATAGAGCATATTTCCCCCAAATTAATGGAGTCTTTAATTTAAATTCCACTCATTTCCGGCTTGATAAATGTGACACGGGCGTTCGACTTTCTTCTTTTGCGCAAGAGATGGCTCCTATTAGGTGATTTGGATATATAAAAGTCTTTGGCAGAGCCAAAAATAATATTTGTAGCGGTGATTCTCCGACCTAGATGCAAATAAGTGTAATCTACGTTATAAATTACTTCTCTCAACCACTGAAGATAGGTTTCCTCAGCGATCCAAAACCTTGCAACGTTTCGATTAAATAAGTATTCATCTTTTCATGCACATAACATCAGTAACCTGGAAAAGGATAAACCTCGCTCTTCAATTTTTCTTTTAAAAAGTAAACAAACTCACAATAAATTTGTGTTTACAGGGCCGTTAAATACAGAGTCCTATGGATCCGCCCCATGTTTTGGTAGGAATCGAGGTCATCGAACCTCCACCATCTATACTTTTAACCTTCAAACTGCATGCCTATCTTCCAAATATAGAACAGAAATTCAGCCCCATAACTGCACATAAAACAGGCAACAGCAATATTTCTACAAAATCCACTTACTCTGACTTCAAGAACAGCTAGAAGAACCTGAATTGACTATATGGACCATTGGAAGATTTCGATCAAGTCCCAGAAAATCCTCCATCGCCTTAATACTCCTATTTCATCCAGTGAGAATGCCCAGCGATGATTTATACATACAACTGCTAAATTTCGAAATACGAAATATGAATAAATATCCTCGGAGCGGTCGCAGGGAAACTAATCGGGGTTCAACAGCCATTTGAGCGCGATTCGGAGTAAAGAGGTTTTCTAAATGCACATTCACAGAGTAATCCGCCTTCAAACTATGAAGAAATCCACCTTTTTTCCCCTGAAATACATTCAGTGTTCTCTTGCGTTCATTGCATTCCCAATGGAATCAACACGTCCCCAATAGGACAAGCAGCAAACACATTTAAATGTGAGCTAAAACGTAAATTCTCCATGATCGGTGATCGAAAATACAGACCTTCTAAAACAACGATAAAGTGATGTCCGTCACAGTGGACGAACGACAATATGTTTCGCATTGAGGTCAAACGATGAATGCACATCTGATCGGAGAGAGTTTTGCGAGAAAAATAGATTTAACCCCTCCGGGTGATGCTCTGAAAGCATTTAGACAGAAAAAGATGAACATACTTAAAATTCGCATGCACGTACTGAATTTCAATCAACGCAAGTTGATTGAAAAGGCTTCTAGTTAACATGAAAGTGCGTTGATGCAACGCACTTTCATGTTAACTAGAAGCCTCCCATACTAATTTAGGATATGCTGGAAGTGTATGGAATCCTCACGAAGTTGAATTAATTATCGAAACGGATCGCGTGCAGCGTAAAGGAGATAGATTTGTAGAACGCTGTTATGATTAATTTAGGAGCGTATCCAAAATATTAGAGCAGTTAGGCTGGGAATCACTCACGGGGCGAAGTTTATATTACAGATTTAAGCTCTTGGATAAATTGGATGGACGTCTCTGTAGCAGTGATGTTGAAAATGTATTATTACCCCTATCGTACTAGGGTACGAGAGATCATATTAATAAAATTAGAGAGATTAAGAGTAGAACAGATGGATTTAAGATTTCATTTTTTCCACGAACGATAGGGGATCAGAATAACATTGTTTGACCGCGGTAGGGTTATGTTCGGGTAAAAGTATTCTGGTGTGTACTCCTCTCCTGTGTGTTGCCCTCTGCCAAACACTATCGGTGGTTTTCAGGGTGTATATATATAACTAAAATTATTACGTATAATGACCTATGGTTAACTATTATTGCCCTGTCCGCAGGTTAGTCTACGGCACTGTAATTGGGTTTATAGTTAATAATAATCGTCCACATAAATTGCACGTCAGAGTGAAAAAATTTGCCCCGGGTGAGGATCGAACTCACGACCTTAAGATTATGACACTTACGCGCTACCTACTGCGCTACCGAGGCACACAGTTCATTTCCAGGATTGTTCAATTAATATTGAAACAAACATTTTTCATTCCATAATTTCGAATTATAGAGTTAATAAATGGTTCCTGAAAGCTTTCACTGCCGCGTCTCACGCGAACTAACATATGTTTCCCGTCCCTGTAATGTAAGAGAAGTATGTAGATACACCTAGGGAAACTAGTGCAAGTTGAATCCATCCTCCTCCTGGGCAGCACCTTAACTAAGGAGTTCGACCGACTTCAAGCAAAGAGTAGCTGCAGCTAAGACGGCGTTCCTGAAGAAGAGGCTGCTACCGTGTTAAAATAAACCTTAGGTCTATGTTAGTCAAAACGTTCGAATGGAGTCAAAACATTCGCGGACACTCAACGGATTAGAGACTTGGAACATTCGAAAATTGGAACCCCGAAGAATTGAAGCCTTCAAAACACGATGCTGAAGATTAAAGGTACAAGCAAAGTGAGAAACGAGGAAGGATATAAAAGAGCAGATGAAGAGTAAATGAGAACCATATAGAGAACACCCTACGCCAAAGAAGAATTAGATTTATTAAGTAAACGAAATGAGGCTCAGTGGATTGGTTGGGAGCATGAAGAAAGGGTAAAGTGAAGAGAAAAACCACGAGGAAGGGCAAGAGACACGTGAACATATGACCAATTAAGACGGACGTGAAGCAGAAAAGGTAACAGGTAGAGAAGAAATTAACACCGAAAAGAGAAGAATGGGAGGCTGCAGTAAAACAGTCTTGGGATTAAAATACTGAAGATGATATAAGCGCATGCAAATTTGACGGCAAATGGTTGAAACCTATCACGAAAAGATAGTAAGAGGACAGCAGTAACATTGGATATTCGACTACTTGCATTTACAATGTTCAATTGCAAAAGACAGTTACTAGAAGCAACATCCGAAGCAAACATGTTGAAGGAAATCAATTCCTGTACCGGTACTTTTGGTCGCCACGGAGACGATCAATGGGGAGTAAGGATAGGTTATATTTGGGAAAGGAACTATCTGGGGGTGAGGGAATTAGGACTGAATACTAATGATATGCGGACTGTAGTAAAAAACTTTAAAGATTGAAATACTAATGATGATGAGAAACACGCCGTAGAGTCACTCAGGTCCAGAAAATTAATTTTCCAATCGTATTTTTAAAAGGTGTCTCAAATCGCAACCTTCGGTAATAAAACTTTAGGCACATAATAAATCCTCTTGAGCTAAAGGCTCATCAGGAGTTACTTGCTTGTGCAAATTAAGGAAGAATGAACAAAATTGCAAAAGTAAAATTCTTGTGAACTTATCACAATGCATGGAAAGAAAAATGATATCATTGACGAAACCTGAGGAACGGGAAAAGTAAAATAGGGATTTTGGGTGGGCACAGACGGAACAGGAGTGCACGTCTTTGCTTCGTCGAAAAAGACACGCCCCAAAACTAAAATAATTTCCTCATCAGTTCCGCACACTTTTTTCCTCCCTTCATTCCGTTCAAAATCCCTAGTCTATTCCTACTGCCTCCTCGGTTGCCTAAAGTTCTCATATCCATCAAAGCCGTGAGCGCATTATTTCCGATGAAAATGCCCCGCATTTCCTGCCTCTTTTGGGATATCTCGCGACAATTCCATCATCCTTCCGCATCGCCGTCCCTGAACATTCGTCGATTCTGCCCATAATACCGTTCCCATCCTTCGCCACATCCAAATCTCTAAAAGCCTCCAATCTACACCTATTTTCTTCCTCCAACGACGAAGTTTCCAAACGAAATAAAGAAATGCTCAATGTTAACGTTTTAAAGAGCCTTTTCCTAACATCCTTAAATAAACAACGTCCCTGCCATCAATTTCCTCCCAGTTGAAATCTTCTATGCCTCCCACAATTCCTTTTAACACGTCCATATTACGTTCATCAAGTTGGACCATAAAAATTCTGAGATTGATTAGATTCCCGCGTGTAATTGTGATAAGGAAAATTTAGATTCCCTTTGAACAAAATAGTGGGGCATTTCCTTCCGTACTTTCATCGATGGAATGAAAAATATATGCCCCGGGTGAGGATCGAACTCACGACCTTAAGATTATGAGACTTACGCGCTGCCTACTGCGCTACCGAGGCACGACATTCAAACACGACATTCTGGTGAATCGAGATCAAACAATACCAAATGATCTTTTTTCGAATCCAAATGATTTAATACGGTGGAATCCAATCCACCATAGAATAGAATGATTTTATGAAAGAATCCTAAACAACTAACTTAATTTATTGCCTATTTTTATGCAAAATATAAAACTGTATACTTATAACAGACTGAAGACGATCTTCAATATCAATACTAAAAATGTTTTCCTGAATTTTCTTCTACAAATTTATTGCATAATTATTTCGCAGAAATGCTTCGAAAGCATCTTAAGATTTGTGTTTCAACCTCCACCAACCCTCTGAATAATACTTCTATATCTGGAGCAAATCATCTGAAGATCTTGAAATTTTCAAAATAAAAGTATTTATTTTAACAGAACCCATACAGTTTTCGATCGGTTGTGTGTTTCAGCCTGTTTTATAAAGTATTTAAATCAGTCCGTCTATTATTGCAGTTTTACATAAAAATGCAAAAAAAACATATTTACCTAAAAATCAGTACATTATAATCATTTAAGAGAAAAGAAATTCCGGCAGAAGGCAAGAATCATCTCTGTGATACCGGCTGTACGTAGACCCCTTGCTGTCCAAATGTTTTTCAATGTCCAAAATGCTTTTCATACACCTTCATCCAACCTTCTCCCAACCACCCTCACTCATCCTTCAACAGGGCTCGTACTTCTTCGTGTTTTCATATATTGAAAACGCACGAATCAGTAATTTTATCTATCCATCCTTCTCCACACCCACGTTAAAAAAACCCGCAATCTACGATGTGCTTCTCATTTTGCTCCAACAGACATGTTTCCGCGTAGAACAAAGCCGCACTCCTTGTCAAAGTTTTAACGAGCCTTTTCTTAACAACTGCGACCTTTTAGGTCCCCTTCCGAGATAGGTAAACTATTCCAGCTACTCTACTTTTTCCCCACCCTATTTAACGAGTAGCTTAGCTTTCCTCTTCCTAGAACACCGTATTAACCTTTATTTTAGTTACATTTGTTCTCATTCAATGCCTATCGCAATGATATTCCAATACACTCTGAAGAGCTTGCATTCCCTTGACTGGCAAAATATAGCTTGATCATCAGCGTACCTGAATTTATGAATTTCCCGTCGACTTTCTTTCCTATCTCACGTTCCTCCCATTCCTCTTTCAATATTTCCTCCAAATATTCAAAAGTTCATAGGTTGAACAGCACAGGTGATTATGGACAATAACCCTGCCTTACACCTCTTCCTAACACTGCCCATCTAGGCTCTCCACCCGCCACTAGCACCTGAGCAATCTGGGACAGGTTGCGGATGTCTTCCATTCCTCCAAACCACTCCTAATTTCATAAATACATTAATTTATTCCGCCCAATTCAAACCATCCAAGGCTTTCTCCAAATCTACGAAACAGACGAAATCATTGTAATTATACTCTATAATCCTTTCCATTAGTGACTTGACTTCCGCAAAAATTTTAATTCTCGTCCGAATTATTGATATTCTGTGATTGCGTCGGTGATTCCGATTTTCTAAATTCCTTTCTCTAAATTTTCAAAGCTGTTACGTTTCACTCCCACTGCTAGCTGGAGGGATGATTTAATTCCTTGAAAAGTTATCTTCCCCCTCCCCCCCGTATCCAATCAAATCGAGTTTCCTCTCAGATAAAACTTCTTTGGGAAGACAGGTCATTTCGATTCGGACTCAAATAGTCGTTGCATCTGTGACAGACAGCAGACCTTTCCATCCCATAAAGGAAATGAGAGAAAACTTCTCGTTCATTCAGAAAATCGTTTATATCCACGAAAATATCCGACTATAACTCCTTAGAGATGAAACTAACAGCTTATTGCTGCGAAGAGGGAAAATGTGTAAATTGGAGTTGGAAACGATTTCATTTGGGGAAAGAAGTTAAGCTGCGTTATTGTAATTAATCTTTTTAATTTGTCGGTAAGTTAGGCTATGTCGGCCGGCATTTTATGTTATAAAACTTAAAATGTTGATTCTGAATTTTTTTCAAGTTTAAACGTATTATTTTTGTGTATACTTGTCATTTTTTTAACTTCATTTGTCGTTTTTTGTCGGTTGTCATTTTTTTAACTTCATATTTAAAATTATTTTTTTATATTTTAATACGTAAAAATTCGCTTTACCCGTAAATAAATCATTTTCGCAATCGAAACCATTAGAAATCGTTGAACCAACATTTGATGCTTGAAAACGATACTCGTTCGATTTACGATTAAATTATTTAATGACTGTGAATTACGGTTAATGCGGTTGATATTTATGTTCTTTATTTGTGACCCGTTGCTAAGTAATCACCGGTTCGCCCATTTTCAGCTTACGGAAGCTACTTATATCAATGAAGCGATCGAAAACTGACGGAGATATCGATATTTTGACAACTACAGTATTCCTTTACCTTGATGACGTTACGTGCTTTGTTTGATCCCCTCATACCGCTAAATAAATTAAAATATGCAAGATTATTCCTATGAGAATCAAAGTCGAGATCAGCACGAAAAATGAGTATTGGAATACAAAATCATAAAATTATATTTGAGACACTTCCTAATTAGAACATAAAGAGTGCGTTCCAAAGGTAATGATATGCAACTTGCAGTAAGGGTGGGGTAAGACTCTAAGCTTTGCCGCGAATTCGGTCTCAGTGCTCTCCAAGCTGTGGAAGCGTCAGGATGTCAGTTATCGTAAACTTCTGCGCCTAACCCGAGTCACGAAAGACTAACCGAGCGGAAATTTCAAGTTAACTTTTGCAACGTATTTAAAATGAACCTTATTATTTGTACAACTTCATCACTGGTGATGAAACCTGGGTTTTTGAATAATACCCGGAAACAAAACACCAAAGCTCTGAGTGGAACACGGACCAGTCCCCTAAGCCCAAAGAGGCAAGAATGAGCATATCAAAAGTGAACACATTGCTCATTTCGACTGTAAAGGAGTGGTCCATAAGGAGTTTGTTCCTCCAGGAAAGACAGTTTACGTTGTCTAATACGTGGGTGTGCTGGAAAGACTCCGAAAAAGGGTCATCACGACGATAAAAGACGCCTCTGCTACCTGGCAACTCCATCACGACAACGTACTACGAGTCCGCGAGTTCCTGGCCAAACACCAGGTGCCAACGCTGTCTCACCCCCGCTATAGTCCTGACGTCACCCCAGCAGACTTATTTCTGTTCCCTAGGATTAAGGCAGCGCTGAAAGGAACCCGTTTTTTGTCAAAAGGAGAGATCTGATCAGCTGTGACGAAGACCTTGCGAGAGGTCCCCGAAGATACCTTCCAGGGCGCATACCGGTCATGGCAGAGTCGCTGGAAAAAATATGTAGCGGCCCAAGGACAGTACTTTGAAGAATTTTAAGCGTTTGCGCAAATCTGTTCCATGAATTACTTAAAAAGGTAAAGCCATTACTCGTGGGAAGCACTCTGTATAATGTATTAGAACAAAGTATGCTAGAAAGCAGTTTAGATTTCGTCGGATACTGATCTCCAAGTAGGGCTCCCAAGTGAAAGTTTTGTAAAGTAAGTAAGTGAATACGTAAAATTTCGGTCACCAGTTGACCATCTCCATTGATGCAATTTCGAAATTGACGACCTGAGGCTTAATGGGTATAAATAATATTTTCAATATTTATGTGTTTACAAAATTGAAAAATAATTTATCAATGCTCAAACAAATGGTACGAGATTCATGATTATACCTATGAAAGATTATACCTATATTGTTGAAAAATAATTTAGAAAATACAATAACATGGGTGGAGCGATTGGAAACTGTACTCACAGTTGCTAAGGACGCTTTGAATGCTTGGATAGATAATCGTTATTGGTAAAAACAACTATAAAACAAAGCCAAATAGTGTTTCATTAATGCATAACAAACTTAACCTTTATGTTATAAATTTAACTTATTCATAAATATTGGTACGAATGTAATTTATGTCCAAAAAAGTGGTTCTTCTTCCTCTTAGATTCAATCATCAAGCTGAGAAACAAAAAAATTGCCAAACGTATGTGAAACCAAAAAAATTGCCTCTTCCGACGAAACAATTTAAACTGCTGGGATGTTAAATACAATTTTTTATACTGTGGAATAAGCACGGGAGGGCACGTATATTTTTTTACACAAAGGAAAATATAAAAAAGTACCTCATGATTAATATTTTTTTTCAATTTAATCAGAGGCGTTACTCCATATTTTAAATGTCTTCTTCACTGAAAATACCAACTTCGTTGATGTTTAACATTTTTTTTTAATATCGCGTGGTGGTAAGAAATAATGCGGAATGCGCACCTATTAGAACTTCCACTGAGATAAAAACTCTCTCAAGAGGGATAATTTAATGAAAATTTCATAATTCCAGTGTTATTTCACATGGAAGAGTTTTTTTAAAAGCCTTCTTTTGTAAAGGTTTTATATTTTTTCACTCGGTTACATGTTTTCGAGTATTTTATTCAACAGCATGTTGGCTTCGGTGTATTTTCTATTGATTTTCGTATGGTTTCCGCTCGGTTTAGAGCGCAAATCAACATTTTCCACTAGATCTCAACGTATTTAATGCACAAGTTTTCCGCAACGTTCGTTTCGCACTGCGTCGGAAAATTAATGGAGACTTAATAACGAGTCTACGGCCCTGCGCTCCCTCTCCATACTGCGACAATACTACGCAACTCTCCCCTCCAATCAGAAGCGAGTTCGCCATTCCTGACTCCTCTCCTACTTTTTTAATTAACTATTATTGCGAACTGCCTTTGAAACGTGCTCGCGTATATGTATAATCGAAAAACTGGCCTTTGGATATTGAGATATAAATCCTTCGGGTATCTCTCCCATGTCGGCGTCTCATTATGCGAAAATGCTCTGAAAACTCTTTCCATTCTCTTCTACCCCCCCCCTCCACCCATTCCTGCCTTCTTATAATTTCCATTCCCTTGCCCTCGCAACTTTTCGTTGTCTTTTATTTATTTTTGCGGATTCCTCGTCCACCCAAATCTTCCCTTCCCACTCCATCGTTCTGAGCCTTTAACAAAATTTTTTCTCTCCGTACTTTAACCAATTTCGACTTTGTTCTCTCGTCTTTCATTCAAAGTTCTCCGATTCATCCATCCACGCCATAAAAATTAACCAATCCGTTTGTTTGTGACGTTTACAGAATCCAATAATGTCGCTCACTGTAGCTATGACTTTTGTATAAGAGCAACCATACGAATATATATATATATATATATATATATATATATATATATATATACACATATATATTTACATATACATATAAAACACTTTTTTGAAAGTCTCACGGACGTGAATAATAATAGAAATGGAATTAGCACTAGTAGACAAAGACAAAAACACAGAAACACATAATAAAAGAGAAACTCACTGGGTATCACATTTTTGGCGGCCTAACCACCTTTCTCAAGAGGAGGAAGGAACGGAACTGAGGCAAAGGAGGGACCGGAACCCCTGGATGGAAGGAGTAGGTGGGGAAAGGTATGCAAGGGGAAGAGTTAGGCGGGGGATTTTTAAAAGGGTGGGGATGACATGGAAGGTGTTCGGGCAAAGGGGGGATGAAATTTGTGTTAAAAGGGGTAATTATTGTCTAATATAAATGCCTGGACGATTCCAGGAATCCAGGAGGGATGCTAAGCTGGATATATTATAGCATTTGTCAAAGAGAGTGTTGTGTTCGGAGGCGTATTTGGGGATTGGGAGAATACCAATCAGGGAAGAATTCTTGAATGAGGCTCGATGGTTATTGATTCTAATATTAAGGGGTGTGGTACACTGTCCAATATAAAAGACAGGGCAGAGTTGGCACTTCAGAAGCCAAACTACATTGATGGAGGTGCATTAGGGGTAGGGAATTGGTGGGAGACGATTAAAAACAGGGCGGGAGAGGCATGGGGTTTGGATTTTGAAAATAGGACATACTTTGCATCTAGGTTTATTGCAGGGCATGCGGGTGGTTTTGCGACGGGGCGAGGATTTAAAGAGTGGATTGGTTGATTTGAGATCTGATAAATTGGCGGGGTGTTTGAAGGTGACAGAGGAGCATTTGGGAAAAAGGTTGGCGGTGGAATTATGGTTTTTGGGGATAGGGTAGAGGTCTTTTAGGATTAATCGCAGAGGTTCTAGGCAAAGGAGATACGTGGTAAAAATTGAAAGAGAGTGGGTTTCCGCGGTGGTGGAAGGGTTAGGAGTGTAAGCATGTCTTATTTGGTCTTTGTCTGCTAGTGCTAATTCCATTTACATTATATATATTTCTATAATGTATATATATATATAGAAAAATATATGTATAAAACATAAACCATAAACACAGTAATCAACCCGGAGGTCGGTTTAGTAGGTGATGGTAGAGCTCACCCATGTACCAAGCCGGACGGCGTGTGAATATTCACACATCAGGGTAGGGGGGCCAGTTTATTTCCCTGTATATATATATATATATATATATATATATATATATATATATATATATATATATATATATATATATATATATATATACACTTTTTTGGAAAACCCACAAACGTGTAATGTAAATTCACTGATAAGTCATAACAAACACAGAAACCAAAACACAAAAGAGGAAAAACTCACTGGTTCTCGAATTTTCGGTGGTCCAACCACCTTTCTCAAGAGGAATTAGGAACAGAACAAATATATATATGTATATATGTATGTATGTATATATATTGGCGGGTCGCTGTGGTCTAGTGGGTAGAGCATTGGACTACTGACCGGAGGGTCCCGGGTTCGATTCCCGGGCAAGGCACTTTGGGCACCTGCAGCTCCACCCAAGCTAGTTGATTTTTCGGGTACCAGATCTTCCTGGGAAACCATAACCGGCACAGGGAAAGGAACTGGCCCCCCTACCCTGATGTGTGAATATTCACACGCCGTCGGGCTTGGTACACGGGTGAGCTCTACCATCACCTACTAAACCGACCTTCGGGTTGATTACTGTGTTTATGGTTTATGATGATGATTTATATTGATGAAAACCTACCCTCAATAACGGTATTTTAACTAAAAGAAGACACCCGTCACAAAGTACGGACATGAGGAATCACTTGGTAACAGAGAATACGTACTTCCTGATGTTTGTTTTTCTCGTGATCAATTCAATCATGACACACTCGCCTCTCCTTCGATGGCTACCGTGACGATCGCATTTGTGTTAGTTTCCTCTCCAATGTAGGCGCATGCATGAGAGTTTTTCTTCTATAAACGTTGCGCCAATAGCCCACAATATCAATGTCACGAGGTGGTTAATGGGATTTCAGCTCTCTACTAAACAAATAGCTCCATATGAAATGGGATACGCCCTATCGTCGGTCGCAGTGCGTTTAGACCATCACTGATGCAAATAGATTCGCTAGTTTCGGCCTACATATCCCTCCTAGATCGCTCCCTTCATTCACAGCTAAACCGAATTCCAATTGAAGCAATATGTTGCTAAATTGGTCTGCGTCTACACGTGAGGCTATGTCAGTTCATTTTTACGTTTCATTATTCTTGCCTAGATATAGATATCATATAATTTAATTTTACATTTTTATATAATTAAGTACTAACAATATTATAAAATAAACTGTTTTGGTTCTACCAAGCCTTTTAGACTTGTCAGCGGGTGCCGATTTTAAATTTAGCGATCGGACATTTTTTATTGAATATATCGAACAATGTTTATAATATTTAAAAATAACAAGAATCAAAAGACTAATAATTGGTGTCAATAGATTTTACATTGTTTTTGCCAATTTAAATGCGGCAATAATATTTTTAAGGATTCCGAGAAAACAATGTTGATTTCGAATGTTTTGTTTGCAAGTTAGTGCCCTTGGATGGTTACCTAGAGGTAATAAAAAAATTCCTTTATGTAGGGATAACGAAGACATAAAAAAAAACTAATGCCCTCTAACAGAATGATTATTTTTCGCCCTTCTGCGAACCTTAAAATATGCGGATGGCAAATAAGTAAGCTCTCGTGAAACGTAGAATAAAAATTTAAGTGTTGATGGCCCTCAAAAACTACCTTTAATTTGAAAAATACACCCCGAATGTAATCATGCGTATAATTATTTGTAAATATATAAAACTTCAACCTACCTCAACAGCCTCGGTAGCGCAGTAGGCAGCGCGTAAGTCTCATAATCTTAAGGTCGTGAGTTCGATCCTCACCCGGGGCATATCTTTTACTAAAATACTAACTACAAAATTTTTTACGTACAATTCTTTCCCATCATTAAAAGGACCGAATTTCCTTTTCCAAACACTCCAATTACCAAAGCTGCCCTTTTAACACAGTTGAAATTCACGAAAATCTCGCCATTTTCAGGACACGCTGAAGTCCTGGTAACCTTTAATTGTAAATACATACTTCACCATACAAATGGGATCGCATGAGCATTTAAAATATGAATCGATTTTTTTGAACCTCAGTTTCTTCCATGGGAATATTATAAAAAAATGGAGGCTTAACTCCTAACGCATGGCCGATTTTCCGTTAAAAGTACGACAACCAAACAGCTCTAGGCTCCTCCATAACTAGCTCAATGATCAAGTTTTATGATGCTCAATATCCTTAATCCTTATGGTGCCGGAAACCCTTACATTTTTCATTCCCCTGGAATACAGCATTTAATTAGGACACGCGAAGCAAAGTATAATCCCTGTCAACAGGACGTGGGTTTTTAGGATTCTTCCACCTTTCCTAGATACTATATCGCATGCACGGGAGCGAATACTTCGGGGCTGCACCTCGATGAGATTCGCTCCCGTGTGCATAAAATAATATTCTTCCGTTCGTTCATTAAAAAAAATCGTTTAAGCACCATCCATGATGGCTGATGGAAACAAAATAAAATTATAATTCGACGGAAATGTAACTAACAATGTATCGAGGCGCGAGAAAACATTGTTCGCTCCAAAACCGATTACAGGAAACGTAGCACGTGCCACTTAACGCTAAGCCAGTCCGAGGTACTAAACCCCTAAAACGAAGTCATTAAAATGATCCTTCTTAGTGAAAAGCCTAAAATTTTCAGTATCCTTGATACTGAAAATTCCATCGATGCAACTCTGACTATAGGATAATCCTTTCGGAGTTTTAATTACCACGAAGAACACTTTACTGTATCCTTATTTCGTCATCAAAGAAAGTACTTTAAACATGCAATATAATACATTCCCTTGTGGAATATGCTGTTATGGAGGCATTTCTATTGTACCTATATGAATGGAAAAAGCTCCTTATTTTTTTAAATGTGTAGTTATCACGTTATTGTAATAGTTTCATTCCGATAAATTAATACAATACATGCATCTCCATTTTATAAATTATTACAGCCCCAATGCTTTCTTTCTATGTAATAAATGTAAATGGAAAATGGCGACTCTACCCTAATGGGTGCGTTTTGGTTGTTGATAAATGTTTTGATTGTTGTTCATTGTTGATGCTCACCTCGTGTTAAATTTAAATTGAACTGTTGATTATACGACCTAACTTTCAATGAATGTTTGGGTACCTTTATTATTAAATAAAGTACGGAGCACACGTTCTGGGACTGAATTTTGATTTATATCAATGAGCGATGAATTTAGAATTCAATAGTTACGGAAATTCATGTTGCCTGACGACTCAAGACTGATATATTTTTAATTGCTCATAAAAATGTTAAACTTTTTTTTAAACTCTAAGGCAAAGGAAACTGTGCACAGGCAGCCAGCCAGGCCTATGGCACCTTCAAACGTCTCCGAAGAAGACCAGTAAATCTTACACTCTCTGTTCCATATTCACATTTTTCATTCCCAGGCGCTTCCAAGAAAAGGCATCTGGTGCGTGACCACCGATTCCGTATATCAACGCCCTCATCGTCGATTCCCAAAAGATTTTTCTCATCGCGTAATCCTGTTCAAAGAGTATTGAATTAAACAGTCCAGAACAGTGCAGAAATCCATCTAAACTAAGGCGAAAGCCTCTCGTGGAATATTACATACTGTACATAAACAAGAACATGTTGGGGATCTCTATAGTAACCCATGACGTCTCTGGTGGATATTTTCTTTCTCCTATCTAATTCGAAATCCGCTTTGCTAGCAGGGTGAACTAGGGAAACATATGCATCGACCATTGTGCATTTGTATGAATATTACTAATGTTTCCACTCCATAAAACATAAATATTTTATAATGCACCCGCCATACAACAGTACTTCATTATGATCGCAGCTCAAAGCCTCAGATCTTCGATCCAAGCATAAACAATCCTTGGCAACCAATTAACTTATTACACGAGGCACGTCCCATATAGGATGAAGGTGGAGTCACGTTCATAAGCGATGCGCCAACAACGCTTTAATCACAATGGGACAGAGACCTTGGTAGCTAAGGGTAAGGGGTGCCAGTCTCCATTTGCTCACCGAACGCGTGCATAGGAAGACGTTTATAAGTAGCAGCGGATGGCGGTAAATCATAGAAAGTGTAAATGCATGACGAATTAAACAAAGTTTTGGTATTACCTAGAATCTCTGATGACCTAGAATTCGTGATGCCATTGCTGTAATGAGAGATGCCGTAATGTAATAGATTTCGTTGCCTCTCCTAATAAAAACAAATAAATTTTTAACATTCTACAATTCTACAAGAACAATGCTTCAGTGATTTGCAGAGTTATTCGTAATCCTTAAGACTAAGTTGAGTCAGCAGATAATGTTAATCATATGCGACGCTCGTGTGACACTTGGAAATTAGAATAAAACTTTGAAAAATATGCGTAGTAATGAATTTTTAGAAAAAGAGCAGTTTTCACCCAAAGAGCTACTGCATCAGGAATACGGAAATGGGAAGCGTAGACTCGATTGAATACTTAGGCGTTAGTTACCCTCACTCAGTTTTATTCCCAACAATTTCCTTATAAGATTGCCACGAAGTTGATTTTCGTTTTTAAAATGAGGACGCTGGCTGCTTAAAAAAAGAATTGCTGATAATTTCCAGTGACATATGCAAATAGAAAGTTTCAAGCCGCTCACTAAATTAGATTCTCTCTGAAAAGCTTCTTAATTCGGCCTGAGAACTCGAAGGAATTTACATAATAGTTGACGACCTTCGTCAAGTTCGGATGGGAGAGACTTCTTAGGAACCAGTTTGTAGAAAATATCACACATTGGATGTGATTCTATGGTTCTAGGGTATTTTTGGAAAATTACACACCTCTTGCCATTGGCGAATAATGCCACCGTGATGCAGCAAAAATGGCATTGGACGAAACGTTTACCTCCACCCAACTTATTATTATACTAGCGGGCTCTATGTAGAGACTATGCTCGTGGAGAAAAACTTTCATCCCACTCCACAGGCATTTGTAATTAATTGTTCCCTATAGGCCACTTGGAATGAACAAAAGAAAAATAATATTGATTTCTCAATCGTAGCCGCTTAGTTATTCTGATCCCTTATCGTTAGCGGAAAAAATGACATTTTACATACTATATCTACGAATGTCGTAATTCTACACTGGGTCTCTCTAATTTTATTTACATGATCTCTCCTCCCATAGTACGCTGGGCCAAACATAACATAAGCCACCGCTAGGGTAACAGGCAGGGAGTGATTACATCTACATAAATACTTCGCAAGCTGCCGCAAGGGCGTGTGGCGGGGGGTGTTAGGTCACCACCCAAAAGAGGGAAAAAAACCGCATTCAAAACCAACACATTAGTGAAAACCCATACCCATGTTGGTGCATACGTTCATTCAAAAATTCTATCATTTTAATTTTTATCCTATCATTTTAAATCTTATCATTACACACCAGACTACATTTGACGCGAAATATTATTCTCCTAGCGCGGTCGGATAACGTTATCCTGATCCCTTATCGTCCGTAGGAATAATGACACCTTAAGTCTATCTAGTACGCTTGGCCCAATAACACATTTCCTGCATCATCGCTAAAGAGACATCCTTCCAATTTATCATATCCCAATCCAGATTATCAAAACCTTTCTCCGGATCATGTAACTACTAACCAAGACAAACCAATTTAGTAAGTACAGTCAAATAAGTAAACTGTTGAACACAAAATACATCCCGAAGCGACTGTACTCCACAAATTATCCTAGGACACGTAACACCTGTACTCCAAGAGCAGCGAGGGTAACGATGTTCGTGCAGTCGTGCGCCCTCGGCCATTTCTACGTCGAAAACCAGAACAAATAATCATCTCATGAAAGTATTTAGACGAACGGTTGAAGATACAACGAAAACTCAAGTGAACGGTCCGCCCCAATGGTCAAGGCAAAACGCCTTTTCTGAGGGAGAAAAAGTCTTTTGAGCGCAGCTTAACGCTTTTACGCCTCGACTAATTCTCGTCAGGGTTTTTCCACGAAAAGGAGCAAATGAATGAAGTGACAGGGAAAGAGGCTTACAGGACGAGCTTCAAAAATAAGTAGATATAGCGACCTGCCCAAATACAATCTCGTTTCCTGGGAAGGGAAATTTCCTCCAACTTTATCCGGATGACGAAAGGCAAAGGAAATTTCTGGAGTTGATATATGAAATTTAATTTATAAGGCAAAAAAGCGCTCCATAGAAACAAATTCTTCGTATGATATGAAGGACAAGTATTACATTTGATGAAATTCTTTATCATTTAAGCACACGTATTTTATGTACAAAGAAGTGTAAGTCAATTTCCTCCGCAACGCCTATTCATTAATTATGTTACTAAAGTTATGGTTATACTGTACTTTAAATATTTGGTTTTCCAGTTTTAAAGAGTGTCATTATCCCGAGAAACACCTGGTTTAATCTGAATACACATGTGTTTTCGAAATATACAGCTCTTCAGCGACGACAAAAATATATAAAAACTTTGATTAAAACATGCATGCACAGAAACACAGAGAAAGGACACTATCCTATCTAGTCGACGTATTGACGGAGGTGGAAGAGATAAGGAACGAATACAATAGGGTGAGAGGGGACATGTAGGCGGCTATTGGCTAGTTTCAGTGCGCCGAGTTGAGTACGGGAGGTTAATATGACTGGAGCACCCAGATATGCGCCATTTCGCGGGTTCTCATCTCTATGCTACTTGCAGATTTGGGAAAGGTTTCAATCGCCGAAACAGAGATGCAGTAATCGAAATAATATACATATATATGTACACACACATACATTCGTACATACGAGGGTAGATTGAAAACTAATGCCCACATGCCTTGTAGACCACAAAAATGACCTTCAGAAGCACTCCTGATGGAATGTGGAATTAACATTCCCGCTCAACATTCATGCGCATATTTGGGGGCGTTTCATTCATCTAATGTATGTTGAGAAGCGGAAGTATGGAGGCGTGTTCTAGTGCTATGTCAACGCAAGTTAAACAGCGTGCTATTGACGAATTTTAAACTGCTGAATAAGTGACTCCCACAGACATTCATCGTTGTTTAAAGGCTATTCGTGGTGATGATGCTGTTGGTAAGTCTACTGTAAATCGGGGTGTAGTACAATTTCGTGGTTGCGAGCCTGGAAAAGCCATAACTGTTGATGAAACTGTCATGGAATGTTGATGAAAAAAACCGATGAACTGTTGTTGACTGTGTTTTGGGATGCTCATCGAGTTTATGCGACCGATTTTCTGGAAAGAGGGGCAACGGTAAATTCTTCTCAGTATATACAGACTCTAAAACACCACCGACGTCATGTTTGCCGTGTTATAGACAGGCAGCCGCTAATAATCTTGCAACATGACAACACTCGTCCATTCACCTCGCGCGCAACTGGAGAGACTCTGCGAAACCTGAATTTGGAACCGATTTCACACCCTCCTTATCCACCCGATCTTGCGCCTTGCGATTTTTATGTTTTCCCTTAACTCAAGAGACACCTCAGGGGTAATCATTACACCTCGGACGATGAGGTAAACTCAGCTGTCAAGTCCTTGATTAGAGAAGAGTCGGAAGAGATTTTTAGTGGTGGAATGAAAAAACTTGTTATACGTTGGTGGAAATTTGTTGGCCTTAATGGTGACTTTGTTGAAAAATAAATATATGCTTTTGAGACTTAACAATGGTAGTTTAATGTACTTTTTGCCCAATATTGCGATTTGTTTTTTTCGCTCTCTACAAGCATGTGTGCATTATATATATGTTAGATTATAGGGAGTGTATGTTATATATATATATATATATATTTATATATATGTATATTTATATATATGTATATTTATATATATATATATACACACACACACACATTGAAACACGAAATCCCGCCATAGGGCGAACAAATATTCATTCACATAGAAATAGATATAAAGAAAGGGGATAGGAAAACACATGAAGGACGAACACAGGTGACGTGGGGAAGGCGGAATCAAGCAGACCACGAGTGTAAAAATATTTCCTAAAAATATTTTTCTCTTTTTTATACATGTTTCTAATATATACATTTTTATAAATATTTAATTGTTTTTATTTGTATATAATTGTATGTATGTAGTGTCCCTTGTTATTTTTTCTTTATTTGTGTTGACCATCTCGCTCCTTCGTTTGATATACTATACAAATCCTTGAGACATTCGCAGAATAGATATACATGCACATGTATATAATTATATCTAAATTCAGGACTCAATAAGATTTTTAAGTAAACATGAAATCCTCCTGGCCTTATGCTTACGAGCCCTTGGACGAAAGAAAATAAACATTCTCATATTTCCACGAGATGTCCAAGAATGGAAAACCTCAAGATGGCGTCCATCTAGTAGTTGCGAAAGAATGGAAACAAAGCATCCTCGCCAAACGATGACGTGCGCTCCACTAGGAATTTCCCTACATCCTTGGCCTCCGTCCTATACGTAGTGGCGTCGAACAGCCTCCAACTCGACCGTCCGCCGCTTGGGAGGTGAATCAAGGACCCTCGCTTCCTTTTTCGAACGAAGAAGCTGTCAAGAGCACTCAGAAGAAATACCGCGGTCATTGGCCGAATAACAATGGGAATTAATTGAGTTTAGTCATTATATTTATGCGGAACCTTATCATATGATTTGAATGAGTTTAAAAGACATGGCGAGGTGCGAAATTTGGGGGGAAAAATATTTTTTTACCCGATCCCATCGTGAAAATAGATTGCGTCATCTGAACCTGGAGTCAGAAAATTATTTCAGTAATACAAAAAGACCGTAGAGGTAGATGCAATTTGTTTGATGACTTATCATTAACTAGGAGAAAATAAGGTAAAGAGAGATAGAGACAAAAGTTAATATTTTTATAGGCTAAGAGAGGAATTTACTTGTGGAAATCCGAAAAAGACAGAGAATGTAAGCGGAGAAAATATTGAGAGAGTCTGTTGAAGGTTGTGCTATGGAAGGTAGAACGTTGGGATGAGAGGAAAAGAGGAAGAAAATGAGTAGGGTCTCATTAGAAGAACAAGAAGATGGACAGAAGTTACAAATGCGAAATGAAGAAAGAAGTATGAACTTCACACAATTCTTAGAAGTAAATAAATGGTCGTCAAGGACCCCCCCCCCAAAACCTAGCTTTAAAATAAATAGAATGCATGTTCCTTGATTAGAAGTGATCATTGGCTAGGAACAAGTACACTTTTAGACGTATATCTTGTCATAACATTAATTCGTTTATTTAACACGCATTTAATCCAACTAGAAATTAAGAAATTTTTTTTTAAATGCGTCATGCCTGGTTTTAATTACCCCTTGCCCCATCCCGTAGCGGCGACTTTCATGGTACCACATAGAAAATAGTAGAAATAGGAAAAAAAACCTTAATCGATTGGGATTGGTTTAGCTCTAAGATGCGTAGGGGATATTGAGAGTAACATAACCGGATATCCGGGCACTCGATAATTCCGAATTCTATTTTTCCTGACCTAATCACAAACCGCTTTCCTTATTGAGAAAGAAAATGGGCGCGACCATGGGTTCCTCTCTCCGTGTCAGTATGATCATGCATTACACATTTTTTCTCTCTTTTATACAGTTAGATGACATTTATGGTGTTGCCTACGATCCAATAATTCCTGGTAACACACCAAAGGCCGCATTATTTCTGTTCCGTGGCGCGAATTCGATGAATGGGAGAAGGGTGTGCGTAATCCAAACGCTTCAGCAACGATACGGACAAGAGTAATGATTAAAGACCCGCGATCGCATCTTAGTCGTCTGGTGAATTGTTCATGCGAGTCTTACATCACGAATTCAACCAATCGGACCTCCGGAAGGATAGAGTAACAGGGACAGCTACCTAGCAACAAATTTAAATCCTCCTTAGCAGCCCATACTTGAAACCGACGCGACTTCAGCATGAAAGGGTTAAAACGTGCATCCATTGATATTCAGCTACATGTACACTATATCCCGCAAGCCGCCTCAAGGGCATATGGCGGGGATGCAACATAGAGCTAAAAACAGAAAGTTTTGTCAACATAATCGTGTACGATGAAAGGAGGTAGATACGTATTTGTATGAGTGTAAATTGATAGGATTTTTGCATGAATGTATGCACCACTGTGGACATGGGCTTGCATGTATGTGTTAATTTTTAATGGGTTGGCATGTTTGTGTCAGTTTTTTTTCCCTTTTACGGGTGGTGACCTAACACCCCCCGCCACACGCCCTTTGCGGTGGCTTGCTCAATTATGTACATGTAGATGTACGAGTACATACAATTGAATACACGAATTCACGAATATTAGTGCACACACACACGCAACCATACGTGCTCATAAACGTCGTAAAATAATTATTCTGTTCGAAAAATCTATTAAATTTTAGCATTGAACCTAATTTTTTGTAAACTTGGGATCGATGTTGTATTTGTGCGTAACATGAGAGGGAAGAACATGTGCTTGATCTGCAATGAAAATAAACACTTGCTTTCCGCTATTTTTTTAAGTATTGAGGTAAAAAAGCTTGTGACGCTCCAGTTTTCATCCAATAGTAAATAAGAACAGGTTTCTTTGTTGATTAGTCAGATGATTTATTATTATCCCCAGAGTTCTACGGTAGGAGAGATCATGTGAATAAAATTAGTGGGATTAAGAGTAGAACAGTTAGATTTAAGATGTCATTTTTCCCACGAACGATAACGGATCATAATAACATTGTCCGACCTAAGTAAAGGGAAAGGTATATTTCTTTTTTCAATCTGAGGAGTTGAGTACTTCGCCTTGCTCGTGTATCATATAATCTTCTTCATTTTATTTCCAATGTTAAGAGCAGCTCGTCTCTAATGGGTAGAGAAAGAGTTCACGCTTAGATACTGTGGTGCATTTACTTGTACTTACATTTGTGCTCATTATTGGAATCACAAGTATTTTAAATATTTTTATGGACTAATGATTAGGAGAAATTAAATTTTTGATTCTAGACGTCTGGTGTTGAATCACCTCCTGCCACTTACCCCAGCGGTGGCTAACAGGGTGCCATGTAAATGTAGATTTTGAAAGCCCCACTAAGTAACCTCTACGGCACCCTTGAGGGTTAGAACGCGAGTCCATCGGAATTGGCTCTCTCTTGAAATTTTTTTTAAGACGCTTAGGTGAGAAGTGGGGGAGATTTCTGAGATGAGGAGAGGATGGACCGTTTTGAATTGACGCCAGCTCCAGCTGGGCAATGACGCCACCGCCAATCTGGGGGAAACCCCTGGAGTTCTTCTCAAAGTCGGAAAACTTTTTCTAGCGCGACCTCGCGTAGGCTCCCTCCAGTGGCTCCTTCCGCGCGCCCGGTCGTGTATTTTCGAACGCGGGTATTCGAGTATTTCCCATCCGATTCACAGAGGGTAGGGGGATGGGCGTAAACAGGTCCGCAGGGGAAGAAAGGGGTGGCAAGTTAACTTGGGACCGGTGTTTAAATCAGTAAAGAACTCGATTCCCCTAGAGGAATCCCGTAGCTCGTCATTGCTCCCATCCCTGAGAGATAGGATTCGAATCCCGACGGCGGCAGAATTAGTTAGAAGTATCCCTACCTCCACTTTTGACCCTATGTGAAAAACAGTTGCCGAAGTTGAGTACGTCGTCCTAAGATTAGGACATACAATATTGTCACCCCTTAGCGTCTTTCGTTGTTAAGGTAGGATGATTCCGACGCTGGGTTTCTCTCTCTATATCCATTATTGCTGCATTTCATGGGCATCCCAACTCCCACAAATTACCATCCTTTTCCTAATGGCGAAAATGGCCTCAGCGTTTATTCGTTTCTTCTAATAACTACTTCTAAGAAATTCGGATTAGCGCCGCAGACCATTTCATGCGTGAGTAGTCATTTTGTTCACACAAGCGGAGGCAAACACAGAAGGCAAAGGGCCCTCACATGCACATTGATAACGTACAGGTTAGGGACTGCGCGAGGATATGTATGTATATATATAAGTTTGTGTATATGCATATATGTATGTATGTATGTATATATATATATATATATATATATATATATATATATATATATATATATGTATATGCATGTATGCATGAAAAAATATTTTTTTCTTACAGGTTCCCTCCACCTTTCCTCACCTAATTGATAACCCCAACCCCCTCATCCCTTACCCTTCCCTCATGGTGCTACACCCCCTGCCACACACCATTTTTGGTGGCTCGCGGGGTATTTATGTAGATGTAGATGCATAATGTAAACATACGATTTCGTTACGCAAGGTTAGGAAATGTAACGGATTTTATTCTTACATCGCTCCCAAATTAAATGACTGATTGTTTAATAAAAATTATATGATGAACATTGTTCCATTATTTAGATAATAAGTTTCATTGATAATCAAATACATCTGAATGGGACGTAATGATGGAGTAATAGCAGGGTGAAAATGATAAATAGCATGAAGAAGGGAGAACAGAACTGAAAGAAAAAGGGCTGGGAATAAGTTCGGAATGGTTATTGCACAAGCTTAGATGGATAGGAGCCGGCCAGGCAAATTACATATGGTGATAATGATGGCATTACTGGCCATTGTCACCTTGTTTACAGTGAAATCAGCAGCGTTCCTTTGTTGTCAAACAATGACGCTTGCACACCGTTGGCGCTTCAGATTGCTGGTTGGCGTAGAACTTGTAAGGATTCATACGCCCAGTCTCCTTGTTTCGGTTATTCGTGAAATTTCCCCCATGTCACCCAATATGATTTTCATTCCTTTGCGAGTTGCAATGTCATCTATGACTTGCCCTGACTTGATACTTGGGTGCAACGGCCTTCAGGAAACTCATAATGCCTGAAAGCACGAGGTGCCTTCAAGTTTTAAGGTCAAGCAATTTGTTTCTAGAGACTGGTGGAGAAGATATCAAGATACGGTTGAACTTAAAATAGACGAGCAAAACACATAAATACAAGACACAGCTGCAGAATACAGCATCCTACGAAGAATAGGATCTGTGTGGATTCCAATAGAGCGAGAAACTTTTTTAATACTAAAAATAACGTCGTTCAGCGTATAAAGTCTGTCCCTAAAGTAGTAGGACTTATTTTTTTACCAGATAGACGGATGGACGGACGACGATTTCTCTGGCTGGGTTCGAGGGAGAGGAATGTCGGGAAAAGTTGGAGCCCGGTGAAAGTTGGCTCCCAGCCTTTGCGGAGTAAAGATTCTTCGTTTGCAAAACCTCTGTGACGTGACCTCGTTAGGCTCCGCCAAGAAACGGCTATTGGAACAGCGAAACGTCATCAAACTTTGCGTGTAACTAGGTAAAACTGGGAAATAGACTAGTGAAATTCTCAAGGGAGCTTTTGGTAATAACGCCATGGGTAGGATCGGGTGTTTTTGAGTGGTACGAGTTGTTTCGGAGCGGTAGAGAAAATATTGAAGACGCCCCACGTTCAGGGCACCCTTCGACCTCAAAAAGTGACAAAATCTTGCAAGAGTGAAGGCTTTGTTGGACAGGGATCCCAGATTTAGTAGTCGCATGGTTTCTGATAAACTTTGTATCCCTAAAAGTGTTGTCATCGATTTGTGACAGAAAACATGGGCATGAGAAAGGTGCGAAGTTGGTAACGCGAGTGCTCTCGGACGAGCAAAAGGAAACTCGCACGCGGATCTGCCAAGAGCTTATCGACCAAGTGAGTGAGGACTCAAATTTTCAGTCACATCCCCACCAGGTTTCTTCCTCTTCCCCCACCTCAAATCCGTGCTCAAGGGACGTCTCGATATGGTCAAAGGTCTCATCCAATTTAACCAACAAGGAAGTCTTTGCAGCTGCACCTTCCAATAAGAATCTAGGCGCATGTGATAGGAAAGAATATCGAAAAAAAATGGCCTGACAAATAAAATATACCCCACGTAAAACTACGAGTAGTTTGGTTTTGTTGGTCGATTCCTCTAAATTTTATTTTAAATTAAAATTTAATTTTAATAAATGATAAAACAATTGATTGTTCATTAATGACCTATTGTTAATTTGAGAGTTAGGATAATATGTATCCTGAGAAGGCGAGAAATAAATATGTAGTTACGATACATATTACTCATATAACGTATATTGCATGCTTAAATGCAAATAAATAAATTAAATGTATTCAGTGAAAAATGATACGTTATAATTAAGTCAAAAAATAAAAAGTCCACCTCTTTCCAAAATTCATAATTCTTCAAGCTTGCTTCACACTGTTTCTGAATATGCCAGACCACAGTGAATATAATCATTTTGAATTTAAATGCATTCAGTCCTAAGAAATTCCTCCAACGGTATGGACTTCCACAAAGTCGTGACCTTAACTATGAACTACGATTCTAAAGTTCTGCTTTAAGAAATTACCCTGTCTCTATTAAGTGTGCGTGTGTGTGTATATTATATATATATATATATATATATATATATATATATATATATATATATATATATATATATATATATATATATATATATATATACTAATATATACATAATATTTTAAGTGGAGAGATCCAGTGCTCAAGTCCCGGTCGAGGAAATATTTTTACACTCGTGGTCTGCTTGATTCCGCCTTCCCTACCTCTCCTGTGTTCGTCCTTCATGTGTGTTCCCATCCCCTTTCTTTATATCTATTTCTATGTGAATGAATATATATATATAGTGTGTGAGTGTACAATCCAACTTCAGATTACACTGTCGACTATTGTCAATCTGTCTAGTTCGCGAAGCAACCATTTTCGTTCGTTAACTGTTAATTAAGCTAAACTTCTGACTGTTTCCTTCCATGCAATTCGTAATGGAAAAGTAACTTCTTTCCTAAACTTATCCGCACAACTTCAGCAACATATTGTATCAGGATTTTCATAAAAACCTCTCTCATTCCTCTCCCATTCTAAACGCATTCTTTGATGTGATCTGTAAGGAAACTTGGCCCATTTTGAAAGGGATTAAAGCAATGTTTTCACCAAAAGTTGAGCTCCATGCTCTTTGAAAAATGCTTTCCACATACTACTACTGCAAGCAATCCGACGCTAGCCTGGGAGGGAGCACTTGCTCCCTCCTCCCTTCCTCTAACTTTTTATTTTCCGGTCCTTTCCTCGCCATTCCCACTATATTCGCCCCATTTCTTTTTTTTTACAGATGCCTTGATTAAAAAAACAAACCCCTTCTTATCGCCATTCCCCTCGCGCTCATCCCACGCCGTTTCTACAGCAACCCCTTCCCTATGCCTTACCCTCAACACCCGCCTAACAAGGAGTCATCTGGCAGCGATCATCTCGTCCTGTCCTCAACATTCGCTTCTCTTCTTCTGCTTCATATGTTCCGCAGTACTTTCAAGGAAAATGACCGTGGCAAATTGATGAGTGGTGGTGAGGGGAAGAAAGTGGCGGAGAAGGGTTTTTAAGAATAATATTAATGGCAGGGACTCTTGGTGAAGACATAAAGACTAGATAAGCGAGGGTATTCATTAGTTATGGAGCATGGACTAGCTAACTTTCCAGTTCTGCATGGCACTTCATAATATGGTAGTGGTTTATTGTATAAATAGTTGATGTTCATTTTAAACCCTACCATTTAACATAGCTGACAACTGACAACTTTTGTAGTGGGTACAATTAAAACTGAATTAAAACTAAGTTTTCTCTAAGACACATACATACTATATATATATATATATATATATATATATATATATATATATATATATATAACGTATATGTGTATATATATAATGTATATGTATGTATATGTGTATACAGTATATATATAAGATGACCTCATCGAAGTGACACGGAAGTGTTGAATAAAAAACTTGGACAGCAGCAAACAATATACACGTAGGTACACATAAGAAGAACACTCCCACGTTATTTCTTGATAATTTCAACCGAATTTAGCTGAGTACTATCGTTTCTTCACGATAGTACGAGCTAAACTTCGGTTGAAATTATCAAGAAATAACGTGGGAGTGTTCTATTTATGTGTACCTATATTGTTTGTTGCTGTCCAACTTTTTTATGTAAAAATATATAATATATATTTATGCATATCATTCAATATATTTTTAGAATAATTTACATATATATATATATATATATATATATATATATATGTATAATATAAAAAATAGAACTCTTAAAATTATAATTAAGCTAAAAAAGGTGCATATTTCTCCCTGAACATCTATTATATCAGGAAACCCAAATAGAAAGTGTAGACTCGATTAAATACATGGCCTTTAACCTTACTCAAGACCTCTCCTGGGTGAAACATTTACGGGGATTACATGGACAAGGAACCATGTAAATAATATAAAAGAGACTAAGTGTATAACAGATAGATCTAAGATGCAATTTTTCCCACGAACGATAAGAAATCAGAGTCATTTGTCCAATCCCTCTAAGGGGAGAGGTTTTGCGTCATCAGTGGGGTGGTATGTAATCACCCCCTGCCGCAAACCCTAGCGGTGAGTCACAGGATATCACGTATGTATGTATAAATCCATGTATGAGCCTGTGGACCAGGTAATACGATAATGCCGTTTTCATTAGCAACGAGCTTGTCGATAAAAAAATAAATAAAGTAAATTAACAAGAAAATAAAGTAATCAACTACATGACTAAATACAAATTGCAACACATCTCAATAAAATATATAAAAAATTATTACATTTCAAAATTAGATCCTTCTGCACGGGTTCCAAAATACATTAGATGCGTATCGGAAGGTGCGGTCTGGCCCCCGCAAAACTATACGCCTCTCCCATTTCATTTTTTTTGTCCGAACATTCACTTCTCCGTCCTTCCCTGGATGTAGCCAAAGCGCTGTCAATGCAGCCACGCAGATGTTACGGATTTGTTTACCCCTTCTCACAACGGCGATCTTTTAAGAATATCATTTTCGTTGCCTCACGAACAGTCCCCACGCAACCTAACACCGGCTTTTGTATGCGTCGGGGTCTCCGCGAGAAGGTCACTGGCCGAATCACCCGACCACAAGGGCTTGATGCGACGTGAACATGAATTCATAGTAATCGCACTACGCTAGTGAGTACGCGAAGATGCTGACAGATTACGCTCAAATTGAAACGTATACTACGAAACGTCATATTGGTCAGACAAACAATATCGGATATAATGAGTGAAGGCTTAATTAGACATATTTACATTTTCAACCTTACATAATTGTTCTATTTGGCAATATCACGGCAAATGAAAGGTTAAACATGGATTTTCAGAACTTACTTAGAGCAGAAGCTGTTGGGAACGCAGCAGTCCATTATCTTCGCGAAAATTAAGATATATAAATATGAAGTGTGCATGGAATTATTTTTCAATTGCCGAACATCTAAATAATGTCACCACTAAGTTTTAAGTTATAATTAAACCTGGGTTGATGCTTATTTGAAAAGCGATAACTTCCTCACCCATTATTGTTGACTCGCTGAATACCTTATGTGTGCTGTTTCAACGCTCAAAATCGGTCTACTCAGGTGCCCTCCACCTTACTAAAACTCTAAGACTACCCTTTTCTATCCATAATTAAAAGGGGCTCTCTACCTTACTTCCCTAAAATATCCATCAAGCTAGCTCTCTTCTCGCAGCAATTTCTAGCAAACCTAGTGTAATTTCTCTGACCTTCTACATTTCCTTAATTAACGTTATCCCAGGATCCCGCGTATCCCAAATTTGATCCTACTGAAGCCTTATAACAACTCTCTCTTACCATTCAATCACAGGTTCCTACTACCCGCCAAATGAAACCTTGGTTCGTTAAAAGCCGATGCAAATCAACCTCGATTACGAGTGCCCCATGAAAATTTTTGAATGTAGAATGGTCTTCTTGGACAGTACGCCCCAAGTATTTGATCTGTGTAGAAAAAGTAGAGGAGCAAAAATACCATACTACGGTACAACAGACGAGCCGTAATGAATTTGCTAGCAACATGATAATGGATATATCCAATGAAGAAATACGCGTGCTAGTAGATAGATTTATAGAGGCGTTCATTCGGGCGAAATTAAGACCAAATGGTCCCTTATTCCATTTAACCCATCATCGTATGCATCTATATCAGACATAAAATTTATAATTACATGCATACATCCTCATAAATATATATAGACAGACCGACATTCATTATGTACAGATTTGCACATCGAAATATTTTTATATGTATATATATATTATGCATATATATATATTTATGTATATGCATGTATATAATATGCGTATGTGTATGTATATATGTGTGTGTATATATATATAAGGATATCCCGGATAAGGAAATATTTTTACTTTCGTGATCTGCTCAAAATACGCCTTCCCCACATGTCCTGTGTTCGCCTTTTATGTGTTTTCCTATCCCCTTTCCTTATACCTATTTCTATGTTTGAATGAATATATATATATATATATATAAATTAAGTAAACACCTAAATATACACACATACAAGTACTCAAAGTAAATGGCAGTGAAGAAAGAAAACCATAGAAAGTCAAGTGGAAAGAAACACGGAAGAACTATCAGGAATTGCAATGAAGTTAACATCGACTATTCCATTGTCATAGACTATTTGCGTTCAAAGTTGAAACAATGGAACTTATATAGTCATGACGCGGGATGATTGAACAATTAATTGCCCGATAGGTAATAATGTAATTCACCTCGTCCGACTATTGCGCAGTTTAACTCGCATGGCTTGAAAAAATCGCTGCACATTAAATATTCATTGAAATGGTACTTACCATGAAGACCTTCCCCCGTGGATATCAAAGCGCATTCGTTTCAAAGGGGATGGAAATTTTCCTCTCTCTCTCAAGGCAAACTCTCTGTGACCATCCATGCTGAATTCATATCTCATTAACTCGTCCCATGGCCGACTAATGCCGAACCAGGCACCCGACGGCAATCCGGAAGAGCACTAATTTCTCCTTCCCTAGAGAGGAAGAGAAACAAATTATTTTCTTTTAATCGTGCAGTGATGCCATTCCAGCAGAGAGGTCCCCCAAATAAGCATCCGACTGAACGCACGCGGTGATTAAAAACCAAGGCTGTTGGGCCATTTTAAATGTAAAAATATTCTGATAAAATATAAATATCAATCTCAAAGTTTGGTTATATTAACACGCGGTTTACACGGAAACATACGATTATTAACCCCATAGTACTTAGATAGGAGAGGTCATGTCAATAAAATCAGAGAGATTAAGCGTAGAGCAGATAAATTTAATATGTCGTTTTTCCCACGAATGATGAGTGATCAGAATAACGTTATCCGATCGTGTTAGGAGGGAAAAGTATTTTCCTTGTTTCATTCTTAGTGATCTAGAGTGTTGCCTTTACCTCATTTAGCCTTAATATTTTTCCTTGCTATGAGCAGCTCATCTCATATGCGTTTAGAAGTATATCTCACTTATATACCGCAATATGTACATACACCTGTATTTATCTATCTGCATTACTTGAATTACATTATACATTTGATTATCATACCATAAAACATTGAAAAATCTAATGTTGATGTTGCATGTCTGGTTCATCCCCTGCCAAACGATAGTAGTGGCTTGTAGATGTAGTCCCACAATCTAGGAAGAACATATTCCTCAAACAGCATTTTCCAGTATTTAGCAAATTGACGCGTGATATATTATTTCATAACAACTGTGATCCTCTCAATTGTCATCGTAGTATTCAAGGATAACTGGAGAGATCTGAGCATCTTCAATTTGTATCATTCATTGTTTCAAAAATATAGTCTGAAACATTGAACAGAGCATATTTCCAGAAATGCGCTATTGACAAAGCATAGTTTTTGCGAACCTGTATTCTTGCTTCATTTATTTAAAATCTATCAATTAATCTATGTAATAATATTAAAATTATAAATATTGAAGTGTTTTAATTTTCTAAACCATAGGATGTTGTTCTTTCAATTCCTTCAGTATCTTCACTCAGTCTGAAGAAACATTTAAGAGTACTTTAAAGCACATTGACAACCGGGTTCGATAGAGCAAACTTGGCACATATCAATGGACATTTTGAAGAAGATGAAAGCAAAGTGAAAAAACATACGACTTTTTCGGAAGCTTTAATAATCTTGAGACTGTACAAGTATGGTTAGCGAATGGACAAGACTAGGTATGGTCAGTCCTAGGGAGGAGAATAAGAAGAGGTTACGACCTTTTTCTTTCAATTTTTTATGAGAAGTACAAAAAAGGCATGGGAAGCGTTGGAGGTTGCTGAGAAAGTAGGCGTGGAATTCATAAAACAAGTGAAATGAATCCGGATGACGGCGTTAATTAGCCAGTCAGTAGAGGGGTTACAATCACTAATACTTGTAAGCAGGACGAGTGAAGGAAATGGAAGAATATAGAGTTAGGTGGAGGGAAGCATTCAGTATTCAATAATACACAGAGGCGGGAAACAAATAGGGCGAAATAAGCATGGTGAATAACGCAGTGCGAGAATGTTGAAAGTTTGCAGAGAATGGATTAAATTGATGGGTTAAACAAGAAGGTGAAAGCACTGCCATGAAGTAAGAACGAAAAATTGTTGCAAACAATCATCGATAAGTCATGAAAAATATTAGTTATAACAGTAAATATCCAAGAGAGGGTGAAGGAATAAATAGTGAAACTGTATGGGAACGAAATTATGCATTGAGAAAGAATCTGACCTTCACCGCCTCACCCGTTCATCATACACGAGCACTCCAAATGCTAACTCAAAATCATTGGCATTCCGGCCATAACGTCAATTGTTGTTAAATTCTGGTCGAATCAAATCCCTGAACACCGCCTCGGTAGCGCAGTAGGCAGCGCGTAAGTCTCATAATCTTAAGGTCGTGAGTTCGATCCTCACCCGGGGCATATCTTTTTACTTCCATCGATGAAAGTACGGAAGAAAATGCTGCACTGTTTTGTTCAAAGGTAATCTAATTTTCCCTTATCAAAATTACACACATACGATTGTGGCAGGAATAATATTAAGTCTTTGAAAACATCGTTTACAATAGGCAGACTTTTGATGAAAATTTTAGCAAATCGTCCGGTGTGACAAGAGTGTTGAGTTGGTAGCATTAGCCTAAGACTGTTGATGAGAAGTGGAAACAGTGAAGTTTCCCTTCATTTTTCGCACTGTTAACAACAATTTGGAGCCTGGGAACATCCACCAAAACATACGCGGTGAAGAATTCAAAATGGAGAGATGTATTTGTTTATTTATTTATTTTAACATTTATTTGTAAGATTAGTCGTAAGCATGGCAATAGAATATGACTCTTAGAAACAAAATTAAGAGATACTGACAGTTTCAATATTTCGGTGGCAAAACCACCTTTCTAAACGGAAGGAAGAAAACTTAAGCCATACCCTTGTGATTGACCTTTTATTCAGTCTTGTGAACATTTTTCGTAAATACGTTTTTTTTTTAGGTAATCTACTGGTTAAGGTAGGTTTTTGGATGGACATAACTATCATATAAACATTTTGTAACTCCAAACAAAACCCAATCCAGCAACCTAATCTACATCAGGTCCCTCTTCATCTCTGTGTACTTCTTTCCTCCCTTCATCCCGTCCAACATCCCTATCCTGTTCCTACCCTTACCTCGCTTGCCCAACATTCTCCCCTCTATTACCCTCTTCAACATTCCACTACCGCTCAATACGCCTTTCATCCATTTTTCCTGCCTCCATAGGATTTCTCTCAACAAACCCCTCTCCTCCCCCACCATTTCTAGTACTTCCTCATTTGTTTTCCTTTCGGTCCATTTCACCTTCTCCATTCTTCTCCACACCCACATTTCAAAAGCCTCCAATCTACGTCTATCCTCCTGCTTCAGCGACCACGTTTCCGCGCCGTACATAGCTACGCTCCATATCAGAGTTTTTACGAGTCTTGTCTTAACATCCCTACTCAACGTCCCCGTCATCAACTCCCTCCTCCTTAAGAAAGCCTCCTTGCCTAGCGCAATTCTTCTCCTTACGTCCCTACCACTTTGACCGTATTGGTCCAAAACACTTCCGAGATATGTGAACTGTTCTACCTGCTCTATTTTTCCCCTCCTATTTTAATATTTAGCTTAGCCTTTTTCTTTCTGGAAAATCGCATAACCTTTGTTTTATTAATATTGATTCTCATCCCATATTTATCGCACTGAACCTCCAATTCACTCAACAATGCTTGCAACCCCTTGGCTGACTGAGCAACTAATGCTTGGTCATCAGCAAACCTAACCGATTTTACGAATTCCCCTCCGACTTTCATTCCTACCTCCAGTTCTTCCCATGCCTCTTTAATCATTTCCTCCACATACTGAAATATGTTAAAAATGAATATCACTTCACGATATGAATTCGCCTAAACTCTGATCAATTTGATTTAAAAATGGTCAAAAAACTACATTATCCCCGGTTTTTACAATGTTTTAAGAGTGGCACATTTGTTTCGATTTAGTGAACAATCTCCAATTAAAATACATGTCATCACATATAAAATTTACGCAGACACTGTTTTTCGAATTAGTCAAATTTTCCAGTAATTACTTATTCTAGTCAAGTACCTGAATAAGGATAAAAGTGATGCTTCATAAGGTATTTCAAGCTCCATAATTGCAATCATTCGTAAATAATTTTCACGGCATCCCTGAAGATGTACAGGTGCATTTGCAGCTTTATACATATGTATAGAGTTGAAAATAATTCATTGAAAAACGTGAAAAAAATACCATCTCCCTCACAAAAAGTCTCTCGGTCACAAACTTTGAATCCAACTATGGACCCATTGCTTTCGCCACGGGATTTTTAACCGATTTGACAACATTTGATGAAACAACACTTGAGCCAAACCGATTCGTGAGAAATTTGGTGAAAAATAAAAGATTTTTTTCAGCTAAAATCGTAAATGTTGTGAGTTTCTCTTCCTTCTCTTTGTTTGGGAGAAAAATTAGCAAATATTTGTCGCCCTGGCGACGCCCATCACCATCGTTTGTGGGATTTCTATTGGACAGATCAGTTCAGCTTTCGAGTCGGCAACCAGCACAAACACCTCCCCCCCTCCCCCGAATTCTAGGTGACCGTGACGGTAGGGAAAGGAAGCACTCGTCTACAAAAAAAGAGGGTCGGAATGCGCGGAATCCGCAACATCTAAAGCCGTTGACACACAGAGGGAGGCACGCGGGGACTCGGAAGTTACGTGCGAAAAGGGAGGAGAGAGGAACGGATTCCAGACTACAGTGAAAGTATAACGAAAGTTACCGATGAAAGGGAAACACATTCTTGGCCCTCAAGCGACTCCATAAAAATAAACCTGTCGTAGTTTCCATGACCAGGCGGCCAGTGGTGGGCACTCGTTAAAAAAATTCCCACAGTATTATATAAAAAATGTAACGAAAGCAGAAACCCTTAAAAAAATGAGAAGAAGAATGTAAATGATCATTTTTCACTTCCCGAGCGAAAGACACAAAGAGAAAAACAAATGTTTTTGAATCCAGCTAACAAGTGAGAAAAACACGGATAAAAAAGATATTTTTTTCATAATTCCTCTCTTAAGGAGTTGCGATTGACAAAGTGATGCCGGCCAAAAAGTGAGCATGGTTAAAGGGAAACTTGTATTCTAAGAAAGGTGAGTACCAGCTTGGAGAGAGGCAGGGACTAAAGGACAGAAGTCTTTTGGAGAGAGATCGGATTACAGAAGAAGACTCGGTCAGGTTTCCCCCATATCAATAGCTTTTCACTGCCTCTCCCGAGCGTATAAAATAAGGGATGACGCCCTATTCGAAATGTAACATCCATAAAACAAAACATTTCGGCATAAGAATGAGTTATGATAAGTTCATATTTAATTTAACCTGATTGGAAGAAAATATTCAATCCGAGGCCTAGGGTCGAACTTACGACCTTATGTGTATGACCCTTCCTACTACGATAGCGATTTATTCAGGAAACTTTAAACTAACCAAAGTTTTCAGAACACCTTTTACGCGATTGTCTACATTAGTGAAAAATGCATGCCATTTAAAAGCGAGCATTTCCTCATCGCTTTCAAAATCAACTTCAATATTTCAAAATTCAACTTCAAGAGAAGAGAAAAAAATTAAATGGTGTGAAAACTAATTTAAAATAACTTGGATAATATTCGATGTTTTCAGGGTTAACATTGTGGAAATCCATTATCACTGAAGTAAAAATACCCAATGTACCTTTCCAATCAATTTTATTCGGTGCAATTAGTTTCGACGCATCGACGTCATCCTCAGACAAGGGAGATCTGAAGATGACGCCGATGCGTCGAAACTAGATTTACCGAATAAAATTTAGTGCAAAGATACATTGGTACTTTTACTTGAGTCATTCGATGGAAGCCTACCACTTACAGTACGTTTTGGGCGGACACGCTTCACACTTCTACAGTTCTTAGCCTTGCCCACCAAAAAAAAAACCTTATGCCCCACAGTAAAATAAAATTTTCTTCGATACCGCAGGCATTCTATGTCCCTTCATTCCATTCAACACGCCTTTTCTCTTCCTAACTCTACCTCGCTTGTCTATCTTCCACCCCTATATATCACAGTCCTCAACATCCCATCGCCCATCAAAATACCATGCATCCACTTTTCCGGGCTCATTTGAATTTCTAACAAAAAAAAAACCCTCTCTCCGTGTCTAGTACTTCGTTTATTTCGGTCTATTCCACCTTTCACATCCCCCTACACATCCATTTTTCAAATTCCTATGAAATAATGTATGCCCAAAACAACTCATATTGCTGAATCAAGGGTTGATGAGGCTCTATTTATATCACGCGTGTTTTCATTATTTTATTTTTCAACCCTCGGTATTGAACGGTCATCTCTTACGGAGGCTCGTCCGTCAAAACGTGAGTCGATGTCAGTAAAAATGCTATCACCTAGGGGTGCATTTATAAAAGTATCTCTTCAATCCGAATTTTTTCTATTACAACAATTCAAATGAAATAGATATTTTTTTAACACGGATAAAACGCAATAACTACCCTAGCAATGTTGTCATTTGGAATGCGTCCAACTAAAATATTCACCTTTACATATTATCTCGCATAGATGTTTAAGTGAAATAATTCATTCCATATTGTGGTGTTCTCTTTAAAAATAAATCAATTGTTTGTTTAAAAAACGAAAACAAACACATTTATTAGAAAAAAAATATCCTGGGAAACACCGCATCATACAAACATTTAGTTGCCACGGAATTTGGTAAACACAATAACTTTTTAAACATACGTGAGATATAAGCAATGTTGCCAGATCGCCTCGATCGACCTCGACAGCATCGATAACAGCGCCAATAAGCTTGAACCTACCCGATGTTAAAAAAAAAAACCATCACAACATTGGCAGTATATTAAATCAATTACGTCGATGGTATTTGACTATTCGTTAATTCTTTCGATCCTTATTCACAGTGTCCTCTGGAAGTACGTTAGATATGACATTTTTATCGGATGAACTATTCATATTTTAACTTATTACTCCACAATACCCCTTAAAAATACATTTCCTTCAATTACAAATACAAAAAAATGACAAATAGTTACGTTTTTTGAAATTTCAAACAATTAACAAGAGAGATTCAACTACACATACACCAATGTCGAGGAAACCCACGAATACTTTGCGATAACGGGTAACCCGAGGGTGTGGGTGCGAGTGTGACAGGTCTAGAGGTTTAGAGGAATCAGGCTGGGAGTTGCTTGAGACGCGAAGAAAACAAGCGAGGCTTAGACTCTAAATAAGATCCAGAACACACGAGTTTAACAATAAAATTAAGGGAATTATTATCTAAGGGAGACAGACTCCAGCCCAGATAACAAATATTCGTCCTTTTCTCGGCCAATCATGAATCATAATAGTAATAACAATTAAAGTCTCCGTTCGTACGTCCATACTCCAATCGTACTTCTCAGCAATCGTCCTTCCTATACGAGTATCATAATGCCCCCCAATTAGGTCCACGTCAACCCCAACTAATCTAAAATCCCTCGATTGCATCTCTCACTTCTTTGCCAAAACAGACAAACACCGAATCCCACATTTCCGCAATGCGCCCTCAAATGCTGTTCTGTCTTCCTTATCCATTTCTGGTCCCCAAAGCGACAGACTTAAATCTGATTTAAAACTCCTCCACGACACCCTAAACTCGACTATTGATTGCCCTGAACTGCTCTTTCTCTCTATTCAACTTCAGGGTACCAACTCGACCCACCCGCACCCACTACTCCCTACTCCATCTTCCTATTCCAAGGGTATCTCTCACAAAGTGCTCACCATTATTATTTCGCCTCTCCTCCCTTCTAAATTCACTCCCTTACACTGTCGATCCTTTTCATTTGTCATGTAACAATTTCGCCACCCAAGTTTTATCCCACCTGTCAACAAATTAAATATTTCCCCAGTCCAAGTTTTGGCTCTAGTTGTTTATCGTTATGCTGTTATTTTATTTTATCCTCTTTCATTCACTGTAAACTGGCACTACTGCTGTGAATGTGGATAATGTTTTAAATAAATTAATAAAGTCAAAATATTAATAGTAAAGACATTCGAATTACCCGAGAGGACATGATGAAACGCAACGTAGAGCCAACCCAACCCAATCCAACTTCTGGTGCATTCGTAGGACAATGTGAACGTGTATGCTAGTTGCTAGTTAATGTATTTATATGCGTGCAAGTTAAAATGGGGTTTGCATAAATATATACGTCTCTCTGTGTATGAATTGGCGTGAATTTGTTGGTTTTACATGTGATTTTATTCTGGTTTACGGGTGGTGCCTTAACACCCCCTCACACGCCCTTGCGGCAGCTTGTGGGGTAGACGTAGATGAGTATATTTTCGCCAATCGCTAGCAAAAATTAAGGCCATTAATATATGTGTGATTTATGGCAGTTTATACTGAATCCTGAAATAGATGAATCTCCTCAAATAAGAGCAATTTATCGCACCGAAAGTTCCGACAAAAATAAGTCAGAGGGAAACAATGTTTTCTTTAGCCCCTGGCAATGCGTTTTCGCTGATTCCACGGCATTTGCGAACATGGCTCAGATAAACGATTGCGCTTTCTGACCATTAGTTCCAGTGATGCAATCATCTAATCAACACATGTCACAAGCAATGAGAAGTTTCAATTTCCCCTTCCACGGACACTTCTTCGCCTGACAACAAGCCTCCCATTATTCTTCGTTAATATCTCAAATTTAGAAATCTGGCTGGTAAAATCAGCATCATATATATATATATATATATATATGATATGATGCTGATTTTATAAACACAGTAATCAACCCGAATTTCGGTTTAGTAGGTGATGGTAGAGCTCACCCATGTACCAAGCCCCACGGCGTGTGAATATTCACACATCAGGGTAGGGGGGCCAGTTCCTTTCCCTGTGCCGGTTATGGTTTCCCAGGAAGATCTGGTACCCGAAAAATCAACTAGCTTGGGTGGAGCTGCAGGTGCCCAAAGTGCCTTGCCCGGGAATCGAACCCGGGACCCTCTGGTCAGCAGTCCAACGCTCTACCCGCTAGACCACCGCGACCGGCTATATATATATATATATATATATATATATATAGTCACTTTTTTGGAAAACCCACGAACGTGAACAATAATGTAAATTCACTAATAGTCATAACAAACACAGAAACCAAAACACAAAAAAGAGGGACTCACTGGTTCTCGAATTTTCGGTGGTCCAACCACCTTTCTCAAGAGGAATTAGGAACAGAACTGAGGCAGAGGAGGGCCCGAAAGCAGTGGTAGGAAGGAGAAGGGGAAAATGGGGGAAAAGAGGGGAAAAGAGGGGGAAAAGAAAGGAAAAGGGGGAAAAAAGGGGGGGAAGGCATTCGAGGAGAGGGGTTTGCCCTTTTTTTCCCCCCTTTTCCTATCTTTCCCCCTCTTTTCCCCCATTTTCCCCTTCTCCTTCCTACCACTGCTTTCGGGCCCTCCTCTGCCTCAGTTCTGTTCCTAATTCCTCTTGAGAAAGGTGGTTGGACCACCGAAAATTCGAGAACCAGTGAGTCCCTCTTTTGTGTGTTTTGGTTTCTGTGTTTGTTATGACTATTAGTGGATTTACATTATATATATATATATATATATATATATATATATATATATATATATATATATATATATATATATATATACATTTAAACACGAAAACCGCCATATGGCGAACAAATATTAATTCACATGGAAATAGATAAAAAGAAAAGGGATAGCAACACTTATAAAGGACGAACACAGGAGAGATGGGGAAGACGGAATCGAGCAGATCACAAACGTAAAAATATTTCCTTGACCGGGATTTGAACACCGGATCTTTCGACTTTCCGGGCCGATGATCTAACCACTTGAGCTATCGACGATATTGCAATTTTCCCTGAAATTTGCGGAGGGTTTTTGCAACCAAGTGCGGCGAACTTTGGTCAATATGTGGCGTTAGGGAGGTGTTTCACCCACCAAAGGAGAAGTAGTAGACGACACAAAAGAGGAAAGAACAGAAGGAAAGCAATCATACAGCGTCATAAAAGATAGAAACTCCCTTTCGTGGCACGCATAGCCAGAAGAAAGAGACGAGCCACGTTGGCCAAATACACATTCAAACACGAAATCCCGCCAAACGGCGAACAAATACTCATTCACATGGAAATAGATATATGGAAAAGGGATTGGAACACAAATAAAGGACGAACACAGGAGAGTTGGGAAGGCGGAATCAGGCAGGTTACAGATGTAAAAATATATCCTTATCCCGGTCATATATACGAAAATGTACGAGTATAGCCATCCTTTTCCACAGTCATATTTTAAAAGCCTCCAATCTACGGCTATCCTCCGGCTTCCATTACCATTTTTCCGCGCCGTACATAACAACGCTCCATATCAAAGTTTTAACGAGCCTTTTCTTAACATCCTTACTCAACATCCCTGTCATCAACTTCCTCCTCCTTGTAAAAGCCTCTTTGCCTGGTGCAATTCTTCTCCTTACGTCCCTACCACTTTGACCAGTTTGGTCCAAAATATTTCCAATATACGTAATCTGTTCCATCTGCCCTAGTTTGTGCCCTCCTATTCTAAAGGTTAAAATTACCCTTGGTCTTTCTGGAAAATCGCATAACCTTTGTTATATTAATAATTTTTCTCACTCCACTCATTTTTTCTATACAGTCCATCATAAAGTTCTTAGGAATGAGCATTGAGATGGTTTCCCGTTGCCATCCTCAATAGTGTTTTCAACGTGACACCATCATTCAATAGCCGCCCCACTGGGGTCACACGCCATAGCAGCCACCTCAATGGGGAACAGACACTGCGTGGACTATCGTACCTTTCGACTGGCCCCTAACCTTCGACCTATCTGGCTTGGGTGACCCTACCAGGAGCAATTATCTTTGCTCCCGTCGGCATAGCACTTCGGTCATAGGAACGCGCAAGCCCTTCCACCACGTCAAGGTTGTAATCCATGGAAGGTTGTGTGTGTGTGTATATATATATATATATATATATATATATATATATATATATATATATATATATATATATATATATATATATATATGTGTGTGTGTGTGTGTGTGTGTGTGTATTATATAAACGACATACATATACATACATATGATAAATATACAGACCATACATATATATTAGTACCTTCCTGCATTCCCTTGATCGCATTAAAATACCTTTCATCGGAACACAGATCGGGCATGCAACCTCTGTTTAAAAGCTGTTGAAAATTAATATATGGTGCGAAATAAACGGAATATCGTGCATTCTGCGGATTGTACTGCCCTCCTCCCTATTCCCAACTACTCACCACTCCCAGATTCACCTCCTATTTTTGATGGCAAGGGTAAAAAAAGTTGGGCGAACTCGATCAAATTATGCGGGACCATAAATAAAAACGACAAGGGCACTTTTATCCCTGAAATTCGAGACTTACACTCGGAAAAAAAACAACATTTATCGACCAATCCCATCCTGTATGCATTGTCATGCGCGGTCAACAAACGAACGCTCTTTTATTTTTAATGCGTTGATATTAATTTTGCCTCCGAACACCAAGTCAAATTAACATAATAAAAACCATAAACACAGTAATCAACCCGAAGGTCGGTTTAGTAGGTGATGGTAGAGCTCACCTATGTACACCTAAGTACCCGACAGTGTGTGAATATTCACACATCAGGGTAGGGGGGCCAGTTCCTTTCCCTGTGCCGGTTATGGTTTCCCAGGAAGACCTGGTACCCGTAAAATCAACTAGCTTGGGATTAACATAATAATTAATGATAATAGAAAATAGATGAAACATGAGTTCTATGCTAGGAAAATCGAAGTCTCGTTTCAATAACAAAAAACTTGGTTGGTTTCACGAAAACCTGAACACGATGCGACCGTTTCCGTCAAAAACGTGACAACTTCAGGTACCATTATTTTTCTTATGACCTTTGGATTAAGGAATGTATTTGACCTTACTTGATGCTAAAGATAAAACTTAAATCAAGGCAGATTCGGAATTTGGGTTCACCGACTGAAAAGGTACTTTCGTGCATGGGACAACCCGAATGAAATTTCAATTACAGAAAAAGTAAAATAGAACTAGATTGGATGAACTGCACAGCTAAAGATGCGACCGGTCGTTAAAAACAGACGATGAATGTCCTATGTTTGGTTTTGAAAATTGTCCAAAAGGTTTAGCAGTTTCGTTTGCTCGAAAATGGCCAATCCCGTCATTATCGTCATGTGAAATATTAATAAGTTCACCCATGGATAAAACGATGAAACACACGTGGAAGTATTTGAGAAACTGTGGTTTCTGCTTTCACGTGCAAGTAAGTATCTCAGGTATTTCTCTTTGAGTGACCTCATTTAATTTATTAACGCTCTGCTTGAACGTGAGAGGAATGAACATAACAACATTTAACCTTCTCCAAACAAGGTCAGCGTGTGGAATATTTCCCATTCCGATGAACGAGCATTAACTTTTTAAAAATTTATATTGTGATAAATTTAATGTTCACTTAATGTTCCATTTATTATTTAAACGGTCTGATTTGAATGTTAATTTACGCGTAAATCCATTGTGGAACTTTCCCATTGGGTTTTACAATTAAATATCTACTTATTTAATGATGTAAACAAAAAACACCGGGACCGTAAACTTCATTTTTTGTTTACATTGATTCACGACCATAGCTACGTTCCTTGTACATTTAAATTATTTAACGATGGTAATAATGAATGAATGTCTTAAAATTACTCATGTACAAATTGAAAATGCGACATTTGGGAAAATTTATATTTACCAATGTCACCAATTTTGTGAAATTATAAGGAATGTGAGTGCACGGAAATTATAATATATTTTAATCTAACAAAGGTTAACAAAATACGAGAGAAATTATTCGGCAATATGCAGCTTCTATATCTATATTGTACCCTGAAAGTCACCACTAGGGTATATGCCAGGGGGGGATTCAAAATCAGACTTGCAACATGAAAAATTACTTTTTTCTTAATTTTAATCAACAATATGTTATTTGTAGAATACTTAAAATAATAAACTTCACTCAAGCTGTGTGTTGCTTCACTCAAGCTGTGTGTTGCTTCACTCAAGCTGCCGGTGCCAGATCTCCCTGATAAACCACAGACATTGCAGAGAAAGGAACTGGACCCCCTTATTACTCCGATGTGTGAATTTCACTGGCCGTTGGGCTTAGTGCGTATTAGGTGAGCTATACCCTCATCTATCATAACAAACCGTCAAGTTGATAACCACGGTTTCAGACGTTAGGCACCATAACCCACGGTAAAAAAATACGAATTATAGCAATGTCGAACCAAGAACGTGGGTACATTTTAGGCATCGGTAGGTAGGTGCCAGAACATCTGGTATTTAAGATAACAACATTCGCTAGGTGAAAGCATGTTCCTGTTATTGCAGTTCCTTTTATGTCTTTTAATACGTAGTTCACAATGTTATGTCCGATGATTTCGCTTCTTCCTGTTATTTCAAGTATTCTAATTTCTGACGTATACCAACCGAGCCTATGCGTGTAAGGATTTCTCTACCCAGGTAAATATTTACTGCACATTTTCTCAAGTTTAACTGATGACTCCACTTTAGCCATCAACAAAGATCCTTCACATTGACATTCCCCTGTGAGGGATAATCGATTCGTATCGACATTCCTCCAAATTCTCTGCCGACCAAAATCCGCCTCCTTTTCCCTCTCAACCTCCTGTTCTCTCACCGCTCCTCACCTCAGCATCGCTATTCACCATTTCCTCCCTCTTTCAACCCCTCGAGACGCAACTTTTTGCCTCACGTTTCTCACCCCCGCCCGTTAACGTCAACCTTCTGCAGCCTCCCTGGTCCACGGTTCTCACCCTCCTCCCGCCAGCCTCCCATTCCTCCATCCATCCATCTTCCTTCTCTCCCTATTTTCAATCGATCCCTCTGTTACGCGCTTCCCACCTGCGTTTTCCTCTCTCCTTCTCTGCCTACCTCCCCTCTCCCCAATCTCCTTCCCTGTCACGCCGATCGTCCCTGTGAATGATCGGACACCCACCCCCCACTCCTCATCCTTATCCTATGGTTGCTTTTTCTCAGGGACCGGTACCTTTTTCAAGAAAGCTAGTAACCCGAAGTGTGCACGACCCTAAGGTACGTTCTATCTACCGGTATGCGAGTAGTCATGGAAAGAAAACAAAGGCACAACTAATATCTTGATACCAGAACAGATACCAGAGTAAATTCCAAGTACTGATACGTAGATGCCAGAAACTAGGGTACGATCTAGGAACCTGTGCGTAGGTACCTCTAGCAACTGCAACTATCCAAGGCACCGATACTTCGATGCCAGTCCATATGGAGAAGTTCTAAGCAATGCAAAATTGTCAGAGTGTAAAAAATTATTCGTCCTGACAGGGAATCGAACCCGGAACCCTCGATGTTCACGCGGGACTCGGGTTCGAATCCCGGTCAAGGCGAATGATTTTTTCTCTCTGAAATCATTGCATTGTGATGCAGATTTAGTGGATGACTCCGTTAAAAGTTACTGTCACCGCATCTCCAGCAGTTCCTTGGAACTTGTAGAAAGTCTAAGGTTTGGTCGGCATATTTCACGTACCAAAATCTACCGGCCCTTTCTTTTTTGACACATTTATCCACGGTTTTCAGAGTGGATTCACGAATATCACTAAGAAAAATTACGCCAACAGTCCATGTAAATGTCATCAGTCAATGGTAGGACTGGTTTCATAATATATGCATATTGACGTTAATGTTAGAAAAGCCTGGCAAGTAGATGAGTATTTACATTGGATACATCCGTGATTAGGAGGAATACGTAACAATAACTGTAAATGTTTCATTGAGAGGTTTGCAAAGCAAACCTCTCAAAGGGTTTGGTCTAAAAGGTCTAAAAAGGTTTGGTTGATCAACAGCAATAATTTGCTACCAGCCAAACGATGCAGAGCTAGAAAGAGATAACCATGTTGGACGGAATGAACTTAGAAAATATTCTGAATTGAAGAACAGTTTATTTTTTTATGGGATGTTAGTTTTGCCTTGGTGGGAGAGGCTAAGAAATATAAAGGCGAATCGAAGAGCGATTTTTTCATTTCCAGGCTCCCTTCTTTCGATTAGTATTATTTTATGGGAGGTGGCCGACAGCTGAGATCATTTTCACCATTAGGGATGGATGGGAAAGGAGTAAGGTTGGAGAGAAACTGGCTCATAACGAAAGGCGTCAAGGGGTCCGCCGCTTAAATTCCCATCCGACGGACGCCGTATTCATTCAAAGTGCTCTCCACAAAACACCTCAAGTAGGGATCGGGATACCGCTGAAAAATATTTGCCGTCGCCGGGATTCGAACATGGGCCGGTGAAAATCCAGTACGTTAGCCACCGCACCACTTAGATTCCCCCTTCTTTTGAAACACTTGTGTGAATGATGAGAAAAAAGGAGGGTAATAAAATGGACGGAAAGGAAGGCAAACGTTCTAGGCATGGTAGAGGAGGAGAGAGGGTTTTTGGGTGAAATGAGAAGAAGACAAGAGCAAGTGGATATACTGAGAGGGCAGAAGATATTGAAACGCAGTGGGGATTTTATCATCAATGTGATGTCGAGTCGAGCAAGATGCAAATAACTAGTAAGAGAGGGGTTAAGTACGGAAGACAAGAGTGAGGGTAAGTTGAAGAATATCAGATGAAATGAATCGAGGTAAAATTAAAGGATATACTGATGTGAAATGGTTTTTACAATAAAAATTGTGTTAATTCAAAGTTTCTAGAAGTGTACATCTACATCTACATAATACCCCGCAAGCCGCCGCAAGGGCGTGTGGCGGGGGGTGTTAGGCCACCACCCAAAAAAAGGAAAAAAGAAACACCGCATTCAAAACCAACACACACATGCAAACCCCAATCCACAGCAGTGCACACATTCATTGCAACACCCCATCATTCGACGCGCATGCAACCACACATCTACCCATCCTCACTCCAAAAGCATGCAAGTACATACGCTTACCTACAACAAATAATTCCACCCTAGGATGCAGCAAGAAACCTATCACGAACGTGCCAGCTAGTTTATAGCAAGTAGCCATGCGAAACACCACCACCACAAGAGCGTTCCACACAAGCACACCCGCGGAGAGGGACAAGGGATGGAAGCATGTGTAAAGTCAACTAGAAGGTCATCATCTACTAAGGATTCATCATTAGGTCAATCTAAAACCTAACTTAAACAGGTACACTAGGGGTTACAAATGGTCACCCTTACGTTAGAATATGCTCATATTGCACGGTAATCTTCATAGACATGTGTTTTTGGTCTGAACCAACTGAATTACAGCCTGGCACGAAGGTATTCAGAGGCAGCCCGAAGGATAGATATATGTTTGAGAAGTAGGGAAGGAAGAACAAGAATGTGAATACTGGTGGGGTGCGCTTTATGATTCTTCCTTCCGATGAAAAATGTATGTGAAAAAATTTGTGTCCCAATTTTGTTTTTTAGTGCTTTATGCCATCCTTACTCCTACGATTATGTGCGTATTCACTTTTGGCAATGTACATGGAAATATGTACTATACGTACGTTTCCTCAATAGATCAAGTCCTGCTGGTCAAATCGTGCCTGGCATTATGAATCATTATGTTACCCTAATGCCCGGTCGCCTGATACTGCACCCACCCCTGCCCCGCGCCACCGTGATATCACTGTGAACATAAATGAGCTCTACAGCGCAAAGCCGAATGCCTTACATATTTCACACTGCAGCCGATACGAATAATATGAACGATGCGAAGAGTTCGACCATTTTAAATTTACGAACATTATGTCTCCTTCTCACACAGTACTTTTGTGTTGTTCCTAACAAATTGAAATCATTACAAAAGGAATGAGTAACATGTAGTAGTAGTTAATATACATACACAACCCTTTTTTTAATATAGCATTCATACACCGCAAGTCTACCTTCATTTTCCAAAGATTATATTCTTCTCGTCCATCCTTGAACTCTCATGTCATTCTGCGTACTTTACCCCGCAAACTCCATGACAGAATGTGGCAGAGGTGTTTGGTTAACGAGCCCTTAGCGCAAGTTTGAGTAGTATGATACTCTTTAGTAAAGTTCCCAGTTCCGTTGCCACTTCGACTGCTGAAAATTACTGAGATCATTTTGTTGTGCATAACAACTGCTTCCAGCCCCACGCTATTTATTTTATTCCAATCTTTTTTTGGAAAAGTTCCTAAGAAAATGGCCATTTACAACCGGACATCGCAATGTATGCAATGGCCGTGGCATAAATTGCGATTCGATTGTTATACTGATAGTAACTACCCTACTGACCACACTAAGAAAACAAATAAGGGATCCCGTTGAAAAGGGTTGACAACTTGTAGCATTGTCATCAACTATCAGGTAGTATTTCACTCATTCAGGACGGACATTTCAGAAATTAATTAGATCCACATACTGTTATGCATTTACATGACAACCCACCACAGAGCCCAAGTGTATGTGGCGAGAGATATATGGGAGTTTGGACGCCAGGTATTCAGTGAATTTTGGGGATGTACCTTGTATGCTCCTATCTGTTTTCACCAGTGCCCACCCATGTGTTTAGTGCTTCCCTCTTGTTCAGTTGTCTCGAATAGTGCGCGGGAAAAACGAATGCTTGAATCTATCCATTCGGCTGGCTCTTAGTTAGTAACAATTTTTTGTCCTGCCGATGTAATTGGGGGCTAAATTATACCTTCTATGTCGGGAGCAAAGCCACACGTTTGGTACCTTTTATTTATTTATATATGTCCTGCAAGCCACCGCCAGAATATGTGGCAGGGGGTGAATACACACCAGAATAATTTTACCTGAACATAACCCTACCGCGGTCGAACAATGCTATTATGATGTCCTATCGTTCGTGGAGAAAATGACTTCTTAAATCCATCTGTTCTACATTTAATCTCTCGAATTGTA